>CM053038.1:72854047-73114640 GCA_028564925.1 Lithobates sylvaticus
AAGGGGAAAGGGGAAAAAAAGAAAAAAAAAAAAAAGAGAAGGGGAGAGGGGAAAGGGAAAAAAAAAAAGGGGAAGGGTAAAAAAAAAAAAGAAAAGGGGAAAAAAGAAAAGGGGAAAAGGGAAAAAAAAAAAAAGAAAAAAAAAAAAAGGAAAGGGAAAAAAGGAAAGGGAAAAAGAAAAGGGAAAAAGAAAAGGGAAAAAAAAAGGGAAAAAAGAAAAAGAAAAGGGGAAAGGGAAAAAAAAAAGAAAAAGAAAAGGGGAAAGGGAAAAAAAGGAAAGGGGAAAAAAAAAAAGGAAAAAAAAGAAAAGGGGAGAGGGGAAAGGGAAAAAAAGAAAAGGGGAAAGGTAAAAAATAAAAAGAAAAGGGGAAAGGGAAAAGGAAAGGGGAAAAAAGAAAAGGGAAAAAAGAAAAGGGAAAAAAGAAAAGGGAAAAAAGAAAAGGGAAAAAAGAAAAGGGAAAAAAGAAAAGGGTAAAGGGAAAAAAATAAAAAGAAAAGAGAAAAGGGGAAAGGGAAAAAAATAAAAAGAAAATGGGAGAGAGGAAAGGGTAAAGGGAAAAAAAGAAAAGGGGAAAGGAAAAAAGAAAAGGGGAAAAAAAAAAAAAAAAAGGAAAGGGAAAAGAGAAAAGGGGAAAGGGAAAAGGGAAAAAAAGAAAAGGGGAAAGGGAAAAAAAAATAAACAAAAAAAGAAAAAAAGAAAAGGGGAAAGGGAGAAAAAGAAAATGGAAAAGGGGAAAAAAAAGAAAAAAAAAAAGGAAAGGGAAAAAAAGAAAAAGAAAAAGGTGAAAAAAAAAAAAAAAAAGGGGAAAGGGAAAAAAGAAAAGACAAAAGACAAAAAGAAAAGGAAAGAGACAAGGAAAGGGAAAAGGAAAGAAGAAAAGGAAAGGAGAAAAGAAAAGGAAAGGAGAAAAAGAAAGGGAAAGAGAAAGGAAAAAAAAAAAAAAGGGAAAAGGAAAGGAAAAGGAAAGGGAAAAGGAAAAAAAAAAGATAAGAAAAGGAGAAAATAAAAGAAAAGGAGAAGAGGAAAGAAAAAAGAAAATGAAAGGGAAAGGGGAAGAAAAAGGGAAAGTAAAAGGGAAAAGAGAAAATGAAAAGGAAAAGGTAAGAAAAAAAAAAAAGAAAAGGAAAGGAAAGGGAAAAAAGGAAAGGGAAAAAAAAGAAAAAAGGAAAAAGGAAAGAAAAAAGGAAATGGAAAAGGAAAGGGAAAAGGAAAGGGAAAAAAAAGGAAAAGGAAAAGGAAAAAAAGGAAAGAAAAAAGGAACAGAAAAGGAAAGGGAAAATTAAAGGAAAGGAAATGAAAGGAAAAGGAAAAAGAAAAGGAAGAAGATTGCTGTTGTTCTTCCCACCAACTAGTGACATAGAGGCCAGTGGAAGGAATCACAAGGCTCAGTGGGGAACCGGAATCCTACACTGGAGTGCTGGCAGCTAGACAAATAAGCATTCATTGTTCTCTATTGCAGACCTGCCTTTGTTTTAATTTTTTTTTAGCAATTACCAGGGTCACCAGTACTCTCTGTAAGCTCTCTAGGTAGAAATAGATAGATAGATAGATAGATAGATAGATAGATAGATAGATAGATAGATAGATAGATAGATAGATAGATAGAAAATGACGTTGTCTGTATGCTAGATGCTTGTTTTTATACTTTGCACTGTCAGAAAGCGTTGTACGAATTTTAATACTACTGATGGAATTAGCAATGTTAGGCAATTATCCCTCATTACGTATGTAAATTCTCTTCCCCCAACAAATGCCAGAATTATCGAAAACTTTTGAAATCACATCCCGCTCCAAAATATGCAATCTGATTAAAATGCATTTCCTTTTTTCTTTGCTTCTTTTTCTTTCTTTTTTTTTTAACCAGCAGAACATAAATATCGAACTGATTGCACATTATCAAAGGCAGCAATTTGCAATGGAAATGTAATTGTAAGCAGATCAGGAAATGAAGATGTTCTAATGAATTTAGCTGAAACAACTTCAAAGCGCGATTGTCTTACATTGCGATTGTGTTTGCTAATTAAAATGAATGTTTATATAATGTATCATTTTCCATAAAGCATCAGAAATGCCAAAAATCTTCCTTGTAGTCATTTCAGTGCTGATGACAGTTACATGTGCGGGGAATTTTTCTTTTCTGCAACTCTTTTTTTTTCAGAATTTCTGTCTGGGATATTTCGGTTATGATGGTTGTGTTTTAGTAAAGAGGCAACAGTGTGTTCTCTAAACCTTAACCACATACCGACCGCATAACATACATATATGGCAGCAAAGTGGCACTGCTGCGCAGGATCACATACCTGTAACGCCGAGCGCTCCAGGTACCTCCTCTACCCCGGAGCGCTCACGGCGTCCTTCTCCTTGCAGCGCCTCGGTCGGCTCACCTGACCGCAGGCGCTGCCTTGTGTCCGGGATGCGATCCTCGGTCTGCCCGGGGATCGCATCCCGCTCCTCTCACCTGTCCCCTGCCTCCTCCTTCGTCGGCGTGCGCGCGCCCCCGCTGCCCAGGCGCGCGCGCGCGAGTCCTCCTTCTCTTAAAGGGCCAGCGCACAACCAATTGGTGCCTGGCCCAATTACAGTTTTCCCCTAATTAATAAAAACCCACTTCCCCTTCCTGTCCTCGCCGGATCTTGTGTTGCCGTTGTGCCCAGTGAAAGCGTTAGTGTGTTTTGCTCCCTCTGTGTATCCAGACCTTTGCTGTTGCCCCCGACTACGAACCTTTGCCACCTGCCTTGACCCTTTGCTACGTCTGACCTTCCTTTTGCCTAATCCTTGTGTACCGCGCTTGTCTCAGCTGTCAGTGGGGTCGAGTTGCTATTGGAGGACACGACCTGGTTGCTACCGCCGCTGCAAGTCCATCCCGCCTTGCGGCGGGCTCTGGTGAAAACCAGTAGCAACATTAGAACCGGTCCTCCAATACAACCCGTGCTATCGCCCCATTGGCATAGGGGATCCACCTCCTGTTCCCCGTCGTACCCGGTACGTGACAGTAGATCCGGCCATGGATCCCGCTGAGGTCCCGCTGCCTAGCCTCTCGGATCTGACCACGGTGGTCGCCCAACAAGGACAGCAATTGGCGCAGTTGACTGCTATGCTACAGCAGCTTCTACCGTCTCCACCGCCTGCTCCTACATCTCCTCCGCCACGAGTTGCTGCTGCTAGGATCCGCCTGTCCCTTCCTGACAAATTCAATGGGGATCCCAAGCTATGCCGAGGGTTCCTATCCCAGTGTTCCCTCCATCTGGAGATGTTGTCGGACCAGTTCCCCACAGAACGGTCAAAGGTGGCGTTCGTGGTCAGCTTACTATCTGATAAGGCCCTAGCCTGGGCTACACCACTTTGGGACCGTGGCGATCCTGCCACAGCTTCTATCCCAGCCTTCTTCTCTGAGGTCCGCAGTGTCTTCGAAGAACCAGCCCGGGCCTCCTCTGCCGAGACGGCTCTCCTGAACCTCGTCCAGGGGAATTCTTCAGTGGGCGATTACGCCATTCAGTTCCGCACCCTGGCATCTGAACTCTCCTGGAACAATGAGGCCCTCTGCGCAACCTTCAAAAAAGGTCTATCCAGTCATGTCAAAGATGTGCTGGCGTCGCGTGAGATTCCTGCTACCCTGTCTGAACTCATCCAGCTAGCCACCCGCATTGACATGCGTTATACCGAAAGACGCCTAGAGCTACGACAGGAAAAGGACTTTGGTCGCGTCAGGCGGTTTCCGCGCCTGGCACCTCTCTTCCAGAATCCTCTGCAACCCGTTCCTGCTCCTCCTGCTGAGGAGGCTATGCAAGTGGATCGGTCGCGCTTGACCTCACAAGAGAGGACTCGCCGCCGAGATCATAATCTGTGCCTGTATTGCGCCAGTCCCGACCATTTTTTAAAGGACTGCTCTATCCGCCCTCAGCGTCAGGGAAACGCTCGCACCTAGCTAACGTAGGAGAGGCGCTGCTAGGTGTGGATTCTTCCTCTCCCCGTCTGACCATTCCTGTGCGGATTTCTCTGACCAAGGGATCCTCTTTCTCCACGGTGGCCTTTCTGGACTCTGGTTCGGCAGGAGACTTCATTGAAGCTTCACTCATCAACAAATTTAATGTTCCAGTTACTCGTCTCGTCAAGCCCTTTTTCATCACCTCTGTAAATGGTCAAAATCTGAACTGTATAGTGCGATATCGCACTGAACCTCTTCTCATGAAGATTGGAGTTCTCCATCATGAAAAGATTAGCTTCTTGGTGTTACCCAACTGTACCTCAGAGATCCTTTTGGGCCTACCCTGGCTCCAGTTACATTCTCCTACCCTCGACTGGTCCTCGGGGGACATCAAGAGTTGGGGTCCTACCTGTCACAGGCATTGCCTCAAAGCGGTACCCATTAAACAACTTTCCAACGCTCCTGCTCTGCCTAATCTTCCCAAGCCTTACCAGGACTTTTCCGACGTATTTTGCAAAAAGCAAGCGGAGGTTTTGCCACCACACAGACCCTTTGATTGCCCTATTGATCTCCTCCCTGGTACCACCCCGTCCCGTGGCAGGATCTACCCTCTCTCCGTTCCGGAGACACAAGCCATGACAGACTATATCCAGGAGAACCTCAAGAGAGGCTTCATCCGCAAGTCCTCTTCCCCTGCTGGAGCAGGATTCTTCTTTGTCGCCAAAAAGGACGGGTCCCTACGTCCCTGCATTGACTATCGTAGCCTTAATAAAATCACGGTAAAAAATCGCTACCCACTGCCTCTCATCTCTGAACTGTTTGACCGTTTGCGCGGAGCAAGTCTTTTCACCAAACTGGACCTCCGGGGCGCATATAATCTCATCCGTATCCGTAAAGGCGATGAATGGAAAACCGCCTTTAACACCCGTGACGGACACTTTGAATACCTAGTCATGCCCTTTGGGTTATGCAATGCCCCTGCGGTCTTCCAAGACTTTGTGAATGAGATTTTCAGAGATCTGCTGTACACTTGTGTTGTTGTCTATCTGGATGATATCCTGATTTTCTCCTCTGGCTTGGAGGAGCACCGTCTTCATGTCCGCCAAGTGCTCCAGCGACTCCGTGATAACCGTCTGTACGCCAAACTAGAGAAATGTCTCTTTGAACGCTGCAGTCTTCGCTTCCTGGGGTACTTGGTCTCTGGACAAGGTCTCCAAATGGACCCTGCGAAACTCTCTGCTGTCCTGAACTGGCCACGTCCTACTGGGCTACGGGCCATCCAGCGTTTCCTCGGATTCGCCAACTATTACCGCCAGTTCATTTCCCACTTCTCCACCATTGTCGCGCCTATTGTGGCACTAACCAGAAAAAGTGCGGATCCGAGGTCCTGGCCTCCTCAAGCTGATGAGGCATTTAACCGCCTCAAGTCTGTCTTTGCCTCTGCACCAGTTCTGTCCAGGCCTGATCCCCTCAAACCGTTCTTCATGGAAGTCGATGCCTCCTCTGTGGGAGCTGGAGCCGTGCTTCTCCAGAAAGACTCCAAGGGCAAGAACGTCACCTGTGGTTTTTTCTCCAAGACCTTTTCCCCCCCTGAAAAGAACTATTCCATTGGAGACCGTGAATTACTGGCCATTAAGCTAGCACTTGAGGAGTGGAGACATCTCCTTGAGGGGTCCGCTCATCTCATCACGATCTTCACTGATCACAAAAATCTCTCTTACCTCCAGTCCGCCCAGCGATTAAACCCACGCCAAGCCAGGTGGTCGTTGTTTTTTGCCCGCTTCAACTTTGAGATTCACTTCCGTCCTGCAGACAAGAATGTCAGGGCTGACGCCCTCTCTCGTTCCACCGATTCCTCTGAGTCCGACTCTCCTGTACAACATATTGTACCTCCTGAGTGTCTGATCTCTTCTGCCCCGGCCTCCTTACTGCAAGTTCCTCCGGGGAAAACCCTGGTCCCTCCACGTCTCCGACTTCAGGTCCTCAAATGGGGTCACTCCTCCCATCTGGCTGGTCATCCTGGAATCAAGAAATCCTCCCAACTGATTTCCAGGTATTACTGGTGGCCTTCCTTAAAAAAGGATGTGACGGACTTCGTACAGGCCTGTACCACATGTGCTCGAAACAAGACTCCTCACCAAAGGCCTGCAGGTCTTCTTCACCCTCTGCCTGTGCCTGAACGACCCTGGGCCCACATAGCTATGGATTTCATCACGGACCTCCCTCCTTCCCACGGCCACACTACCATATGGGTGGTCGTGGACCGTTTCTCCAAAATGGCACATTTTGTCCCGCTTCCAGGGCTTCCTTCTGCACCTATACTCGCCAAACATTTCTTCCTTCAGATTTTTCGCCTTCATGGACTTCCATCCCACATCGTCTCGGACAGAGGCGTCCAGTTTGTGTCTAAGTTCTGGAGAGCTCTCTGCAGTCAATTGAAAGTCAAACTAGACTTCTCCTCTGCCTACCACCCTCAGTCCAATGGACAAGTGGAGAGAGTCAACCAGATCCTGGGGGCCTACCTGCGACACTTTGTCTCGGCCCGTCAAGACGACTGGGCTGACCTCCTGCCCTGGGCCGAATTTTCTTATAATTTGAAAGAGTCTGAGTCTTCCTCTCTATCACCCTTCTTTGTGGTTTACGGCCGTCATCCTCTTCCCCCCCTACCCATCCCCACTTCTTCCGGAGTCCCCGCTGTAGACGAAGTCACCCAGGAGCTCTCGTCCATCTGGAAAGAGACCCAAAGGTCGCTTGCCCTGGCCTCTTCTCGCATGAAGAAACATGCTGACAGCAAAAGAAGACCTCCTCCGGTATTCTCCCCTGGCGATAGGGTGTGGCTCTCCTCCAAGTACATTAGGTTCCGCATCCCCAGTTACAAGTTGGGTCCCCGCTACCTCGGCCCATTCAAGATCAAGGCTCGGATCAATTCCGTGTCCTACAAACTGCATCTTCCTCCTTCCCTTCGCATTCCCAACTCCTTCCATGTTTCTCTCCTCAAACCCTTTGTTCTTAATCACTTTTCCCCCAAGGTCCCCGCTCCTGCTCCGGTCTCCGGCTCCTCCGACATCTTCTCCGTTAAAGAGATCCTTGCCTCTAGAACCGTCCGAGGTAAACGTTTCTATCTTGTTGACTGGGAGAACTGTGGGCCTGAGGAGAGGTCTTGGGAACCTGAGGGGAACATCATTGACAAGGATCTCATCCGCAGGTTCTTGGGTTCCAGGAGGAGGGGGAGGCCCAAGAAGAGGGGGAGACCCAAGGGGGGGGGGTACTGTAACGCCGAGCGCTCCAGGTACCTCCTCTACCCCGGAGCGCTCACGGCGTCCTTCTCCTTGCAGCGCCTCGGTCGGCTCACCTGACCGCAGGCGCTGCCTTGTGTCCGGGATGCGATCCTCGGTCTGCCCGGGGATCGCATCCCGCTCCTCTCACCTGTCCCCTGCCTCCTCCTTCGTCGGCGTGCGCGCGCCCCCGCTGCCCAGGCGCGCGCGCGCGAGTCCTCCTTCTCTTAAAGGGCCAGCGCACAACCAATTGGTGCCTGGCCCAATTACAGTTTTCCCCTAATTAATAAAAACCCACTTCCCCTTCCTGTCCTCGCCGGATCTTGTGTTGCCGTTGTGCCCAGTGAAAGCGTTAGTGTGTTTTGCTCCCTCTGTGTATCCAGACCTTTGCTGTTGCCCCCGACTACGAACCTTTGCCACCTGCCTTGACCCTTTGCTACGTCTGACCTTCCTTTTGCCTAATCCTTGTGTACCGCGCTTGTCTCAGCTGTCAGTGGGGTCGAGTTGCTATTGGAGGACACGACCTGGTTGCTACCGCCGCTGCAAGTCCATCCCGCCTTGCGGCGGGCTCTGGTGAAAACCAGTAGCAACATTAGAACCGGTCCTCCAATACAACCCGTGCTATCGCCCCATTGGCATAGGGGATCCACCTCCTGTTCCCCGTCGTACCCGGTACGTGACAATACCTAGTACGTGACCCTGCACTTACAGGTAGGGGGCGTGCTGGCATGCCACCGGCGGCCCGCTATTATTATACACAGTGGAAGCTGATTGGCAGGTTTCACAGACTGATGTCCGCCAGCACTAGACCTCCTCTATAACTATAAACTAGTAACCTATAGAAATGTTTAAAGCGTGCCTATAGAGATTTTTAAGTACCGTAGTTTTCCACCATTCCACAAGTGGGCGCAATTTCAAAGCATGACATGTTAGGTATCTATTTACTCAGCATAAGACCATCTTTCACATTATACAAAATAATTGGGCTAACTTTACTGTTTAGATTTTTTTTTTTAATTCTCGAAAATGTATTTCTTCCAAAAAAATTGCATTTGAAAGACCACTGCTCAAATACTGTGTGACATAAAATATTGCAACAATCACCATTGTATAGTGTCTCTGCTAAAAAAAAATATATAAATATAATGTTTGGGTTCAAAGTAATTTTCCTGCAAAATATATGGATTTTAAACGCTTGCCGACCATTGCACGGCGATATACGTCGGCACAATGGCACGGCTGCGCAAATGGGCATACAGGTACATCCCTTTTAAGAAGCATCATTGTAGGCTTGTGTGCCGCATGCTCCATGACCGTGCCGTGGGACCCGTGGACTCCATGTCCGTCGGTGTCCCACGATCGTGTCACGGAGCGGCAGAACGTGGAGATGTCTATGTAAACAAGGCATTTCCCCGTTCTGCCTAGCGACATGACAGGGATCTACTGCTCCCTGTCATCGGGAGCAGCGATTGCTGTCATGCGAGTAGTAGCCCATCCCTCCCACAGTTAAAATCACTCCCTAGGACACAGTTAACCCCTTGATCGCCCCCTAGTGTTGTTAACCTCTTCCCTGCCAGTGTAATTTATACAGTAATCAGTGCATTTTGATAGCACTGATCGCTGTATAAATGACAATGGTCCCAAAATAGTGTCAAAGGTGTCCGATGTGTCCGCCCTAATGTCGCAGTCACAATAAAAAATCGCAGATCGCCGCCATTACTAGTAAAAAAAAAAATCTGAATAAAAATGCCATAAATCTATCCCCTATTTTGTAGACGCTATAACTTTTGCGCAAACCAATCAATATACGCTTATTGCTAAAAAATTTTTTACCAAAAATATGTAGAATAATACATATATCGGCCTAAACTGAGGAAAAAGATGTGTTTTTTTATATATTTATTATAACAAAAAGTTAAAATTATTGCTTTTTTTCAAAATTGTCGCCCTTTTTTTTGTTTATAGCGATCAAATACCACCAAAAGAAAGCTCTATTTGTGGGAAAAAAAGTACATTTTTGTTTGGGTGCAACATCGCAGGACCGTGCAATTGTCAGTTAAAGCAGCGCAGTGCCGAATCGCAAAAAGTGCTCTAGTCAGGAAGGGGGTAAAATCTTCTGGGGCTGAAGTGGTTAACGTGTAAACAACAAGTGTCAGAAGGAGGCTTAGGCATGAAAGGGTTAATAAGTGGGTGTCAGTGTGCCGGGTGAGTGTTCCTGGGTAGAACGCTCTGGGTAACGCCCACATGTAATGTCGCGCCTCCATAATTGAAAGAACTGAAATCGAATGAATGAAATGGGCGGGGCAGGGACAGCCAGGAAATGAATCGGGGCTCTGTCTGACTTGCTGCAGCGTGAAGTGCAGTGAAATCAGAGGAAGTCATTTCAGTCCTCGAAGGTGCCGGTACAACTGTGCAAGACTGAGTGAAGGGAAGGCCGGAGTTCTGCTTTAAATCTGTTTTGGTAATATATTATTCTTTATAACAATTGCTCTTCAGAGGCTCAGAAACTATTTTGTTAATGTGATATATTAAGGGATTGTAACTTCTAAGCCATTATAAGCGGCAAACATTTTTTTGGTTAGAGCGGAGGTCTACTTTATCATAACTTCGGAACATAAATCTGCTTATTGCCTTCTATAAATTCTGGCAATGATACCTCCAGTAATCACTGGTAATGTGCTGAGCTGCTAACACACCATCATCGATGTGCTGGAATACGTCTTCACGTGGCGCTCTCCAGCTAAAGCAACAATCTCCTTAATGATAAAAGAGGGCGGCATAACACAATAAGTAAATAAAATAATGAGAGCATGCAAAGAGCAAATGAAAGATAGAAGTTATTTGGCTTTGCTTATAAGTTCATCGTTCAGAGTGGAGCCTCTTATTATTCCGTTAGCTCATTAAGCACAAATGTTATTGTCTTTCAGCGAGTAACAAACTCACAATACGCCACGATAATTGCTTCTGATATATGAACGGTCATTAGACACAAAACACAGCTGCGTGTTGGCACTTCGGCATGAATTTCATCGTCGTGCTTCTTTTCTTGTTTGACGTTTTACACAGAAACGTAGAAATATGATGGAGGGAAAAACAAAGAAAAATGGTGAATGAAAACTATAAAGAAATGATGGAGGAAAAAAACATAGAAAAGTGATAGAGGAAAATGTAGAAAAGTGATGGAGGAAAACATAAAGAAATAATAGAGGAAAATAAGAAAAGTGATGGCGAAAAAATCATAGAAAAGTGATAGAGGAAAACATAGAAGCGTGATGGAGGAAAGACAAATAATGGAGAAAAAACATATAAAAGTGATGGAGGAAAAACACAGAGAAATGATGGAGGAAAACATAGAGAAATGATGGAGGAAAAACATGGAAAAGTGATGGAGGAAAAACATAGAGAAAGGATGAAGAAAAAAATGAAAATTGATGGCAGAAAAACATAAGGAAATGATGGAGCAAAAACATGGAAAAGTGATGGAGCAAAAACATGGAAAAGTGATGGAGCAAAAACATAGAAAAGTGATGGAGGAAAAACATGGAAAAGCGGTGGAGGCAAATGTAGAGAAATTGTGGAGGGAAAACACAGAGAAATTATGGAGGAAAAACATAGAAAAGTAATGAAGGAAAAACACAGAGAAATTATGGAGAAAAACACAGAGAAATGATGGAGGAAAAACATACTGTAGAAAAGTGATGGCGGAAAAACATAGAGAAATGATGTAGGAAAACAGAGAAATTATGGATGAAAAACACACAGAAATGATGGAGAAAAACACAGAGAAATGATGGAGGAAAAACATAGAAAAGTAGGAGGAAAATGTACAAAAGTGATGGAGGAAAACATAAAGAAATAATAGAGGAAAAACAGAAAAGTGATGGAGAAAAAACATAGAAAAGTGATAGAGGAAAACATAGAAACGTGATGGAGGAAAAACACAGACAAATAATGGAGAAAAAACATAGAGAAATGATGGAGGAAAAACATGGAAAAGTGATGGAGAAAAACATGGAAAAGTGATGGAGGAAAAACATAAAGGATGAAGAAAAAAATGAAAATTGATGGCAGAAAAACATAAGGAAACGATGGAGCAAAAACATGGAAAAGTGATGGAGAAAAACATAAAGAAATGATAAGGGAAAAACATAAAGAAATGATAAGGGAAAAACATAAAGAAATGATGGAGGAAAAACATAGAAAAGCGATGGAGGAAAATATAGAAAAGTAATGCAGGAAAAACATGGAAAAGTGATGGAGGAAAAACATGGAAAAGCGGTGGAGGAAAGCGTAGAGAAATTGTGGAGGGAAAACATAGAAAAGTAATGAAGGAAAAACACAGAGAAATGATGGAGGAAAAACATACTCTAGAAAAGTGATGACGGAAAAACATAGAGAAATTATGGATGAAAAACACAGAGAAATAATGGAGAAAAACACAGAGAAATGATGGAGGAAAAACATAGAAAAGTGATGACGGAAAAACATAGAGAAATGATAAGGGAAAACTGAAAATTATGTAAAAGAACGTATAGAGATGATTAGGGAAAAACATAGATAAATGATGATAAAAAAACAGAAAATTGATGGAGGAAAAACAGAGAAATGATGAAGGAGAAACATCGAAATGTGATGGAGCAAAAATGTTGAAAAGTGAAGGAGGATAAACATAGAGAAATGATGGAGTAAAATCATTGACAAATAGTGGAGGAAAAACATGGAAAAGTGATGGAGGAAAAACATAGTGAAATGATGGAGGAAAATCCTAGAAAAGTAATTGAGGGAAAACATAGAAAGATGATGGAGAAAAAACATAAAGAAATGATGGAGTAAAATCATAGAAAAGTGATAGAGGAAAATATTCTGTTCTTTCCTATCAAATACTTACCATAATTTTCCTTTCCCGATGGACTCCATGGCAGCCTACGTATGTGAGTTAACCCCACCTCCTCTCCGCTCCTATAGGAACGCACTCCCATAAATTTGTGCTCAGAGCCAGCGGCTTTTCTGGTGTTCTGTAACTAGCCTACTCATGGCACTGGGAGGGAACTCCTGCTGCCATGGAGTCCATCAGGGAAGGAAAATCACGGTAAGTATTTTATAGGAAATTTTCAGTTTTTCTGATAGACTCTATGGCAGCCTACGTATGGGAAATAACTAGCCATATACCTTATAGGCAGGCGATGCTGAACCTAAAGTTTTAATTTGTGAGGGAGGGGGGAGAGGTGATCTTCCTTTCGGCACGACAGAGCCAGGGGAGGAAGTGGGTGCTGGGTGCCTCTAAAAACAGGGTACCCAATGGAATCCTTGGATTATACTCAGACTTCAAGATTGATCACATTCCTCTTTTCCCCAATTTTTTTTTTTTTTTTCTTTCTCTGCCTTTTGTTATAGTTTCCTCTTTTGGTTGACACACGCACCCCTCTAGTTTGTTGTTCTCCATGAATATACTTTCATCTGGCATTTATCTAAGATTTGCATATGTGTATATGTTAAACACTATGATGAAAATGTATGGTATACAATTTATGGTTAACTCTATGTTATGATTTACCGTATATATAGATGGATGTTGTAATTTCTTTTCTTTATATAAATTCTGTCACTTTCAATAAAAGCTTTTGAAAACATAAAAACAGGGTACCCACTCCTTCCCCCAAAAAGGACATGCCAAATGTCACATGTCAGGGGGTCATCAGCACTTAAAGGGGAAGTTCCATTTTTGGGTGGAACTCTGCTTTAACAGATAATAAAATCATGTGGGCGGAGTTACAATAGATTTACATTTGAGTGACATTCTGTTTCACTCTGTTCACACGGCTCCAATCCAGAAACAGTGAGTGTATGCAGTGTATATTTTCTGTTTGCATTTATTAATATTTTAAATGTAATGCCCCGTACACACGGTCGGAAATTCCGACGGAAATTGTCCGATCGGACCATGTTGTCGGAAAATCCGACCGTGTGTGGGCTCCATCTGACTTTTTCCGTCGGAAAAAATTTTGAGATCCTGCTCTCAAATTTTCCGACAACAAAATCCGATCAGACTTTTTCCGATCGTGTGTAGAGAATTCCGATGGACAAAGTGCCACGCATGCTCAGATCACATTAGGAGACCAAACCTATTGGCTAATAGCCTCTACGTAGTTCCGTCGTACGCAACGAACGTCACCACGTTCAGAATGATCGGATTTTCCGACAACTTTGTCTGACCGTGTGTATGCAACACCAGTGTCGGACAAAATCCGTCGGAAAAAGTCAGACGGATTTTGTGGTCGGAATTTCCGACCGTGTGTAAGGGGCATTAGACTATTAGTACTTGATAATGTCTAAATGAATGCATTGTTATATGTAACTGAGTTATGCAACTATATATATATATATATTTATATTTAAAAAAATACAATGGCTGTTTTTATTTTTTTTTAGGAAAATAATTATTTAATCTATGTGATATATGTCTGTGTTTTTGGTGTGTGTGTGTATATATATATATATATATATATATATATATATATAATTTTTTTTTATAGATATTTAATATATGTGATCCATTTGTGTTTGTATATATGTATATATACACATATATACAGTACATATATACACACGCTTTCTAGATAGGGATGAGCCGAACACCCCCTGGTTCGGTTCACAGCAGGGCATGCAAACAGTTAATTTGAACATGCAAACACCATTAAAGTCTATGGGACACGAACGCGAAAAATCGAGTGATAATTTTAAAGGCTTATATGCAAGTTATTGTCCTAAAAAGGGTTTGGGGACCCGGGTCCTGCCCCAGGGGACATGTTTCAATGCAAAAAAAAGTTTTAAAAACTGATGTTTTTTTGGGAGCAGTGATTTTAATAATGCTTAAAGTGAAACAATAAAAATGAAATATTCCTTTAAATGTTGTGCCTGGGGAGTGTCTATAGTATGCCTGTAAATTGGTGCAGTTTTCCCGTGTTTAGAACAGTACCACAGCAAAATGACAGTTCTAAAGGAAAAAAAAGTAATTTAAAACTACTCGCAGCTGTAATGAATTGTCGGGTCCCGGCAATGTAGATGAAAATCATTGAGAAAAATGGCCTGGGTACCACCCCCCTCCCCCCAGTCTATTACCAGGCCCTTTGGGTCTGGTATGGATATTAAGGGGAACCCCGCACACAAATTTAAAAAAAAATGGCGTGGGGTTCCCCTAGGCACTATATACTCTGAACAGAAGTATATATACTATACAGCCTGCCCTATATACTCTGCAGAAATTTGGGCCTTAGGTGTTGGTGGTACCAGAACACTGTAAGCCCTCACAGTTACTGTTGGTGGACACAGGAATGGGCCCTGCTGTGAAATACTATATTAAAAATGTTAATTACTTGCCCCTGTTAAACAGAGGCAGAAAAATTGGGCCTTAGGGGGTTGTGGTGGTGGTGCCACAACACTGTAACCCCTGTAGTAGCAACTGTGCTACAGCTGCACTGTATTGTGTACACCACCAGAAGTGTATTAGAAACAGTACACCACGGAATGCACTGTAGATATAGGCTACACTGGATGCAGAGTATATATATATTTTCAAGCGTGTGTACACAAGTCCGTCGGACAAAAGTCCAAAGTACAAACACGCATGCTCGGAAGTAAGGACGAGCCGGAAGCGGTCGGTCTTGTAAACTAGCTTGATGTTTTCTCAACAATGCCAAGAGTTGGTGAAAGCAGTGGTCCATCATCCGGAGATTATTCCAAAAATCATCTGGATTATTCTCCTGAAGCTCCCGCAGCAAAGGCATATGACATAATTGGCCACGATTAATAAAGCAACCAATTTTTGGTCCAAGAAATCCCCCTCCTCCTGTTCCTGGACTGGACTTGGGTTAAAGCAATAACTCCAAGGCCAATAATAAACAACACTTTATCTCCTCCGATTCCGCAACATGTCTGGTTGATGAACGGCCGTTCAGAAACAAGCTGAAAGGCACAAAATGAAAAGTGCAAAATGGAAAGCGCAAAATGAAAAGCGGCAATCAACATTCACCATACTTCTACTAACATGAGATTAGCAGAAGGAGCCCAAAGGGTGGCGCTAAAAAGCTGAAAAACCACATAGTACGTCACTACGTTCGTGTTTGTGGGCCGACAATTGTGTGCCATTTGTATGCAAGACAAGTTTGGGGCCAACGCCCTTCGGACAAAAGTCTGAGGTTTTGTCTGCAGAAAATCTGATTGTGTGTACGAGGCTTTAAGATGCCCACACTGCTTCCTTTCTGTATGTTAAACTCTGGAGAACTTTAGCAGAGAAAAAAAAGAAAAAAACTTTTAGACATTAAACCTGAAATAGATCTAATAAGCGATTTCAATTTCAAACGGCATCGCAGTAAAAAAGAAACACGCAAAGAAGCTGGGAAAACATCTAATGAGGACCTTGGGTTATCTGTCTGCGGAACAATGGCGTAATGATTCAGATGTAAGCCGCTGACCTTTCCTGCAGCGACTCAGTCTCGCGGCTCAATGGACAGAATCCTTTTTTTGTTTGTTTTTTTTTTTCTTTTATTTTTTTTTCTTTTAAGTGGAAAGTTCCAGCAGCGTGCATAAGAACACAAATTAATGCACAAAGCTCGGGACTTCAGATTTGGAGATATACTAATTCCAGATTACCATTCTTCCTTACACACTGAGCTCTCTGTGATACCAGCGCTGGAAAGAATTATCCGGTGCTACGCCGAAGACAGCAGGGGCCGGCTGTGAGAAAAAAAGATTAAAATAGAACTGTCTGCTGTAAATTCTTTGTAATAAAGACCAGATTGGGATGATACCGAAACAAGTTTTTTTTTGGCACTGCTACATTGTATATCAGCGGTAGAGATGAGTGATCTTCTGAAAAGTGCTCTCAGTAGTGGTTTGATCAAACTACTTAAACAAATGCAAGCCTCCAAACTTTGCAACTTCTTATTTAAAAGTCACATTGAAGCCAAAGAGAATCCAAACCAGGTTCCAAAACTGGACGACTGCAGGAAAATGAGGTACAGACAACTGCATAACGTGCCAGAAACTGCATGGAAACACCGGTATCAGGGAGTTGCACAGGGTGCACTAGGAATCATTGGATGGCAGGGAATGTTCTGAGGTGCACTGGAGTCTTGGGGTGCACAGGGATGCGTTGAGGACACTAGATGACACAAAATGCTCTGGGGTGCACTGGAGCCACTGGACATACAGGAGCACACTGGGGTTACTAGATGACACGTGAGACTCTAGGGTGTACTGGGGTTACTAGATGACAGAGGATGTTCTTGGGTGCTCTTGAGTCACAGGGCACCCAGGGGCACACTGGGGTCACAAGATCACACAGCATGCTCTTGGGCTCTCTTGAGTCACAGGGCACCCAGGGGTACACTGGGGTCACAAGATCATGCATGTTGTTCTGAGGTGCACTAGAGTCACAAGGTGCACAAGAGCAAACTTACTAGATGACACAGGATGCCCTTGGGTGCACTTGAGTAACGGGTCGCCCAGGGGCGCATTGAGGTCACAAGATGGCACGGGATGTTCTGGGGTGCACTGGAGACTTGGGGTGCACATGGATGCATTGAGGTCACTAGATGACACAAAATGCTCTAGGGTGCACTGGAGCCATTGGACACACAGGAGCACACTGGGGTTACTAGATGACACATGATGCTCTAGGGTGCACTGGGGTTACTAGATGACAGAGGATGCTCTTGGGCACGCTTGAGTCACAGGGCACCCATGGGTACACTGGGGTCACAAGATCACACAGGATGCTCTGAGGTCCACTGGAGTCACAAGGTGCACAGGAGCATACTGGGGTTACTAGATGACAGAGGATGCTTTTGGGCACTCTGGACTCACAGGACACCCAAGGGTACTCTGAGGTCACAAGATCACACAGGATGCTCTGAGGTACACTAGAGTCACAGGGTGCACAAGGGCGAACTAGGCTTACAAGATGACGCAGGATACCCTTGGCTGCACTTGAGTAAGGGATCTCCCAGGGGCCCACTGAGGTCACAAGATGGCACATGATGTTCCAGCATGTACAGGAGTTATGGAACATGCATAGATGCATTGGGGGTCAAAAGAAGGCACATGGGAGACACATGTATCATGGAATTGCACAAGGTGCACTAGGAGTCACAGGATGGCGCATGATGTTCGTGGGTGCACTCGAGTCTTGGGGTGCAGACTGCAGAGTAATGCATTGCGGTCACTAGATGAAACAAGATGTTTTGGAGTGCACTGAAGCCACAGGACACACAGGGGCACACTAGGGTCACAAGATCACATAGGATGCTCTGAGGTCCACTGGAGTTACAGGGTGCACAGGAGCATACTGGGGTTACTAGATGACAGAGGATGCTCTTGGGCACTCTCGAGTCACAGGGCACCCAAGGGTACACTCTGGTCACAAGATCACACAGGATGCTCTGAGGTGCACTAGAGTCACAGGTTGCACAAGGGCAAACTTGGCTTACAAGATGACACAGGATACCCTTGGCTGCACTTGAGTAACGGATCTTCAGGGGCACACTGAGGTCACAAGATGGCACAGAATGTTCTAGGGTGTACAGGAGTCATGGAACATAAATAGATGCATTGGGGGTCAAAAAAAAAACACATGGGAGACACAGTTATCATGGAGTTGTACAGGCCAGGTGCGTTGGGAGTCACTGGATGGCACAGGATGTTCTGGGGTGCACTGGAGTCTTGGGGTGCACAGCGATGCATTGAGGTCACTAGATGACACTAAATGCTCTAAAGTGCACTAGAGTCACAGGGTCTATATTGGGGAACTTGGCTGACTAGAAGACACAGGATGCCCTTGGGTGCACCTGATTAATGAGTCACCCAGGGGCGCTCTAAGGTCAAATACATTGATCAATATCCCTTCTTTCTTTTACTGTCTTTAGAGAAAGCATTGGTGAGAGTCGAGCGCTGTGCACTGAGCGCCTCAGGTTTTTATGTTGTTCTCTTTTAAAGCGTCGGCTATGTATATTTTTAGGTATCGTAGTTTGGTGGCGTTCCGGGGGGGGGGGGGGGGATTTTAAATGTAAGGTATATATTTACTTATTTACAAAAATTGGGTATTATATTCTGTTTGCATGCACTTAATTTACGTGTATTTTTTCCTGGTAATTTGCATTTCATGAACTGCTGTGCAAATATCACGCAATATAAAAAAAAACATTGCAACAACAACCATTTTATTCTCTATGACCTCTGCGTTAAAAATATATAATGTTTTGGGGGTGCTAGGCTAAGACCCCCTGGCTTAACGCGTAGGGGAGGGGCTGGATGATGTCACGGTGCTAGCACATCAAGGTACCGCGGTCAATACGAGTACAGAGGAATATATACATTGGATGTTGGATGTTATATATGTGGGGTGCAGTGTGGTGTGCTGGAAGCACCCATATCATGTGAGTGTATTTCTTGAAGTCTTATGAATAAATATATGGTAAGCAGTAAAGCACCATGTACAGTGGTTTCTCTGTTTATATATATGGCTGAAAGGAGTCACTATCGGGCGTAACAGCATGAAGTGAGGTTGGCCAGACCATATCGCAAACCCAGGAACAGGAAAAGAGCTAACTCAGTCCCCAAAGGAGGGACATAAGCGCATTGTGACCCAACTTAGGTGTGGGGGGGGGGGGTCATAATCCTAAGGTCAGGAACATCCGGTGGAGGGTGCACAGAGTTGCATGCAGTTTTTGCACAAAGTGGTGTATATATACTGCAAGTTGAACATTGGAGATTACAATTAGGGATGAGCTTCGAGTTCGAGTCGAACATCGGCTGTTCGATCGTTCGCCAATGATGGAACATTATGTGGCGTTCGCGACAAATTTGAGCAGCGCGCCACGCCCCATAATGCACTGCGTCATCGCAGTGCATTGCTGGCTGATGATTTGCCAAGCATGCACTATGACCTACATGCTTTGGCCAATCACAGTGCCGTCAGCAAAGAGAGCCATAATTGGCCAAAGGCAGGGTGCCTTTGGCCAATTATGGCTCAGGGGGTTAAGTCCACGCCCCACACTATATAAGGCCACCTGCACATCGGCCTTGTGAAGTGTGTTGCTGCCGGAGAGAGAGATAGAGAGTGTCATTTCATTTACTTTGAGCAGGCAGTTTATTCAGTTAGCTAGATCTCACTGCAGACCGTTCCTGCTGTTCTTTTTCTAATATACTTCAGGCAGGCAGTTGATTCAGTTAGCTGCAGTGTATTTATATATATAAAAAACAAAAAATGTAGCGCTACCGTGATAGACTTGCTGTGACAAGTGAATCAAAAACAAATAATTAGTGACAGTGTTACAATTGATCAAAACGACCAAAAAGTGAAATGACATTCACAGTGTAACAGTGAATGAAGAGTGTTCATATATTAGACACTTAAAAATAAAACATGTGTGAGGTCCGCCTCTCATCAAACTTGCTATACTGAGTGAATCAGAGACAGCAAAAATAATTAGTGACAGTGTTACAATTGATCAAAACGACCAAAAAGTGAAATGACATTCACAGTGTAACAGTGAATGAAGAGTGTTCATATATTAGACACTTAAAAATAAAACATGTGTGAGGTCCGCCTCTCATCAAACTTGCTATACTGAGTGAATCAGAGACAGCAAAAAAGGTGAAAGCATAAAACGAAATCAGAACCACCTAAAAAATATATAACAATCACAATGTAACAACAATCAATAAAAAATGTTACTAAATAGAAAATAAAAAATATAGAAATCAATGCAAAGTCCACCGTGAAGTGTTGAAACATATATAATGTGGCATAGAAGTCCAAGCCACAGTGACTATAAAAGACAATGACGTCCTTTGTGTGATAGGTCTAACCCATCCAATGCAAGAGAGTATTCCAAACTTCACAGAAAATGCATCACATATAATCGCAAACTTGGAGATGCATCTCAATTGGCAACCAAGAGGCAATGACAAGGACAAGGGCTGGTCCTTACCCTTAGATGTGGACCCACACACCTTTATGGTGGGTCAGTCAGGCAAAGGGTAGAGATCTGCAATCTGAGATCTTAAAACATGCAACCTGTAGAATTTTTTAAACGTCGCCTATGGAGATTTTTAAGGGTAAAAGTTTGTCGCTTGTCCACGAGCAGGTGCAATTTTTAAGCGTGACATGTTGGGTATCAATTTACTTGGAGTAACATTATCTTTCACAATATAAAAACAATTGGGCTAACTTTAATGTTGTCTTTTTTTTTAATTCAAAAAAAGTGTATTTTTTCCAAAAAAATGTGCTAGTAAGACCGCTGCAGAAATACGGTGTGACAGAAAGTATTGCAACGCTATTTTATTCTCTAGGGTGTTAGAAAAAAAAACATATAACGTTTGGGGGTTCTAAGTAATTTTCTAGCAAAAACATTTTTTTAACTTGTAAAAAAAAAGTGATTGTAAAGAGCGGCCCCAATCCTCCTATTCTGGGGTGCCCCCGTGGCGCTCCTGGCTCCTCCTCTTCATCGGGTGCCCCCAAAGACAGACACTTTCCATGGGGGCACCCATGCAGGTGCGCTCACAAGTCCATTGACACAGACAGCCCCACCCCCTGCTCCCGTGTCCCTGGACTTGATTGACTGATCAATCTTTCCAATGAGGATGGAGACAGCAGCTGGAGTCGCTAGGCTCATGCACATCGCTGGAACGGACGGTCTCAGGTAAGAAAAATGGGAGTGGGGGGGGGTCTCTGGGGGCTGCTGCAGCACAGAATGTTTTTCACCTTAAAGCGGAGCTCCGTCCTGGGGAAAACATTTTTTTTTTTTTTTTAAAGTCAGCAGCTACAAATACTGCAGATGCTGATTTTAAAAATCGGAAACTTACCTGTCCCAGGGTCCAGCGATGCGGGGGAACGAGGCCCCCCCTCGTTCCACGAGCCGCTCGCGGCGCCGGCATTACTAATGTGGGAACCCGGCTGTGGCTTCACAGCCGGGCACCCACTGCGCATGCGCGAGCGGCGCCGTGCGCCGTGATTTGACGCTCAGTCATCTGGGACATGTGACAGGTCCCAGATGACTGTGCGGCGCCGAGGGGGAAGTGACGTTTAGCCCAGGCACTGAAGGTGGCAGACTACGAGGGACCCCATAGCAACAGGCATTTGGAGGTGAGTAAAAAAAAAAATTTTTCCAATTATTTTTTTTTTATTTTTTTTATGATTTTTAAGCCCCTTTTTTTTTTTTGACCACAACCCCACTTTAATGCATAAAATGCATTAAGGTGAAAAATCTGAGGACTTTAAAACCCCTTTAGCACGAGTACATATATGAGAGTGTGGAGAGGGTGAGTTATAAAATACATACATAACAGCTTGCAAGATTAAATTACATTTTTCTTCTAGATATTGCCTTGACTTGTTTTTTGCTTGTTTACCTTAGGTATCACTACTTACCTAGAGTAGTAGATAGAAAGCCCTTCCATTTCAGGCTACTGCCTCTCTGAAGATCGCTTCTCTCATTGGTAATGTCAAGAGCTGAAACTCTCAGAGTACCATCTCAGGCCGATTTTAATCTGCCCGGTGATACACTGCAAGACTGTGTTTCAAGATGTTGAAGCCACCATATGGAGGTTATAAATTTACTGCAACGTTGGCATGTGATGGAACCCCAGGGCACTTCTCATGGAACTCTATGGTTTCTTGAAAGCCCAGTTGAGAACCCGTATAGTAAAGGGTAGTAAAGGGTCTGTCTGGGCCATTCAGTAGCATACTGAGTAACTGTGATTCTGAAGGAAATATTTGAAATTTAAATTTGAGAAATGGTTTCCATGAGCAAAACTATTTGAGACTGTTGTTGCTGAAGACTCAGAAGCCTTAACGTGTTTAACACTTAAAAGACCAGACATTGGTGACACATCAAATCATCTTCAAGCCTCTTTGAAGATAATTTTGAAAACGTTACCGCGCCATCCCAGTATTACATGTGACAAACTTTCACTTCTGATTAAACAGAGAAGAGCCTTCTAACGTGTTGTCTACATTAACATGAAAAAGAAAAGCCTGGATCTTTACCAAAAACGAGTACAAGAAGAGGGATGCTTCAACTTTTGTTGCATTGTTAGTTAACATAGTTGCCCTTGACATAACAAAGTGCTGACTTGCAGTCTGGAAACAGCTGGAGGTAAGTGGGAAAGGTCAGCCAATGTTTCAGCTGTCACTCTGAAATTCCTTAGGTAGTAAAGATTAAATTGAAGAGCAGTCAAGGAAAAAGGTGTGCAATAAGGCTTGAAGGATGGAAAATGCAGTGTAGTATTTTTTTTTTTTTTTAATTGTAAAACATAAACACTGGTGATAATTGAGGGTTTGAGTCAACGAAACATGAATACTTTCCATTAAAATGTACTCATTATGGCATTCATCTCTTGCACCTTGGTTCTATGGCTAATCAATTCCCTGCAGTTGCCGGCATCCCAATCATCTTCAAAATCCTAATACTTTAACCCAGGGGTCTTCAAACTACGGCCCTCCAGTTGTTCAGGAACTACAATTCCTCATGGGATGTGTAGTTTTGCAACTGCTGGAGGGCCGTAGTTTGAGGATCCCTGCTTTAACCCCTTTCATTGTGGTCAAAGCCTTTCATTGTGTACAACTGTGATGTGATCTGCTGTGATTGGCCACACGGACTGGTACATTGATCTGTCACCGGCCATGTCCCGGTGGACAAGGTGGGTGACAGATTGTGCTGGAGCACGACCGGTGTCCAAGGCTGGACAGGACTGGACAGGAGCACTGTTGTTCTTGGAGGACATTATACGACATCCTTCCAGGATCACGGGTCGCGCTCCTGAACGATCTGTCACCCTCCGTGTCACTGATGACAGATCACTGTACCGGCCCGCGTGGCCAATCACAGCAGATCACTTGACAGTTGTACACAATGAAAGGCTTTGTTACATGCCTTCCAATGTGTACTATTGTGATAAGCTCTGTGATTGGTCACAGTGAACACATGGTATAGACAAGGCCAATCATTGCTCATCTGTACCATGTGATTAGCTGTGGTCAATCACAGCTAATCACAATAGTAAACACTGAATGAGTAGTTTCTGTTAAAAAAAAAATGCTTATAACTGCTATAAATTAAATTGTATTATTTATTATAATTTTTTTTTAAATACTGTCACCAGTCAAATGTCCCTGATCATTGCCACACCAGTTACCTGATGACACTGTACTGAACTGGTGACAGTATGAAAAAAGAATTTTAATTTCTTAATTTTCCACAAAATTGTGACAACAAATTACAACTTCAAAAAACTCAGAAACTAAGAAGATTTGTTTTAAAAATTTCTGGTCTTCTTACGTATATTTTGCAAAGAATAGAAAAAAAAAACAGCAGTGATTAAATAATTTCATATGGGTACAGTGTTGCATGACTGCGCAATTGTCATTCAAATTGTAACAGTGCTAAAAGCTGAAAACTGGCCTGGGCAGAAAAGTGCCTGGTATTAAAGAGGAGTATCCATAAAAAAAAAAGAAAATCAGCAGCTACAAATACTGCAGCTGCTGACTTTTAATAATCTGACACTTACCTGTTCCAGGGTCCAGCGATGTGGGGGGTCCAAGCTCCGCTCGTCCCCCCATCCGCTCAGCGGCGTCGGCATTGCAACTGTGGGCACCCGGCGCATTCCCAGCCGGGCACCCACTGCGCATTCGCGAACGGCGCCATGATTGGCTGTGCAGTCATCTGGGACCTGTCACATGTCCCAGATGACTGACAGGAGGGAGGGAGCCCTGCCTGCCCCGAGGGTGATGTCACCAGCCCAGGCACCGAAGGAGGCAGACTAAGAGGGACCCCCTAGCAACAGGCATTTAGAGGTGAGTTAAAAAAAAATTCCAATTATTTTTTTTATTTTTTTTTAGGAATTTTAAGCATCGTTTTGGGGGGGGGGGGGGGACACCACTTTAAAGTGATTAAAGAAGAATTCCAGGTATGGAATTTCTTAAATAGTTACATTAGTTCAACCCAATGTAACTATGCACAGTGGGGGAAATAATTATTTGATCCCCAGCAGATTTTGAATGTTTGCCCACTTACAAACAAAGGGTCTATCATTTTTATCATAGGTGTATATTAAATAATAGAGACAGAATATCAACCAAAATTCCAGAACAAACACATAAATGGAGTTGCAGTTCAGTGAGTAAAATAAGTATTTGATCCCCAAGCAAAACATGAAATAGTACTTGGTGGAGAATGCCTTGTTGGCAAGCACAGAGGTAAGACGTTTCTTGTAGTTGGTTACCAGGTTTGCACACATCTCAGGAGGGATTTTGGTTCTTTACAGATCTTCTCTAAATCCTTAAGGTTTCTTAGCTGTCGCTTGGTAACTCGAAGTTTCAGCTCCTTCCATAAATTTTCTATAGGAATAAGGTCTGGAGACTTGCCAAGAGACAGCCAAGAAACGAACCTAAGCATTAAGGCCCCTTTCACACTGGGGCGTTTTTCAGGCGCTACAGCGCTAAAAATAGCGACTGTACAGCGCCTGAAAAAATCCGGCCCCATTCACTCCAGTGTGTAAGCTGGAGGGCTTTCACACTGGAGCGGTGCGCTAGCAGGACGGTCAACAAAGTCCTGCTAGCAGCATCTTTGGAGCGGTGAAGGAGCGGTGTATTCACCGCTCCTGTACTGCTCCTACCCATTGAAATCAATGGGACACCGCGGTAATACCGTGGCAATAGCGCAGCAAAACGCCGCTGTGGCGGCGCTTTTGCGGGGGGTTTTAACCCTTTTTTGGCAGCTAGCGGGGGTTAAAACCGCACCGGTAGCGGCCGAATACCGCGGCTAAAATGACGGTAAAGCAGCACTAAATATAGCGCTGCTTTACCGCCGACGCCGCTCCCGCCCCAGTGTGAAAGGGGCCTAAGAGAAGATCTGTAAAGAGTGGAGCAAATCCCTCCTAAGATGTATGCAAACCTGGTCACCAACTACAAGAAACGTCTTACCTCTGTGCTTGTTTTATGTGTTTTTTTTCTGGATCTTTGGTTGATATTAATCTCTTGTCTCTTTAATTCAAAATACACCTATGGTAAAAAAAATATAGACCCTTCATTTCTTTGTAAGTGGGCAAACTTACAAAATCTGCAAGGGATCAAATAGTTATTTTCCCCCACTGTATACACCATACCTATGGGATCCCCTTGGAAGCGGGAAATAACTGTAGTACACACCGCTACTACAGTGATCTCCATTAGCTTCTGGGTCCAATGCCAAAGCATTTTCTAATTGGATGAGGTGGAGAGCCATCACCACCTTTTGGTTCCATGCTGGTATTTCCCGATGTGCTCAGTCCCTCAAACCTCAACACAAGTCGCCTAATTCTATGTAACCACGAGGCTGACCACACCTCAGCCCTGAGGAAGGGGGAGGCATTTTCCCTCCAAAACGCATTGGCTCAACCTTATGCTTTTGTTCAAAAAAAAAAATTGTGATGACCTTTTAAACTGGGCGCTCTCCAGAACCTACTCCAGGAATGGTTGAATGGAAGTTCAAATATGTGGGCAGGAAGTCCTCATCAATTTTCTTCATGAACTGTGTACTTATCTATTTGCTTTCATTTGAAAACGGGGCTTTGCTGCTTCGAGAGCGTTGTGTCATATACTGGAATTGTTTGGATTCTCCCGCCCCCTCTGGCTCTAGGAGGTGATTGATGTATTGATTTATATGATGAATAGGAAATTAATTCACACTCTAAATAAAGATCTCTGACTATCACAACGCGTTTAATGAATGGGCGCTTGATGTTTTCTGCTCCAGAAAAAAGAAGGATGATAAGAACGCGACAGAACAAAGGAAGCAAACAGATGTGAAAGGCATCAGGATTCTCGCAGAACCCACATCTTCCTTATTTTGTATGTGTTTTGATTTGAGGAAAAATAAACCGTCATGTATTGCTTTTGTTTTTTGTTGAACCCTTTCGCTGCCAGAGACGTTTTTGTATTTTCTTTTTTTTGCACACAAGTTAAAAAAAAAATAATTAGGTCTGAAGATTACACAAAACCCCCCAAACTTTATATATTTTCTGACAGCAGACAACTTAGAGAACAAAATAGTGATAGCTACAATTTTTTTTTTTATGTCACACGATATTACCACAAAGGTAAAAAACACACTGAAGTGAATTCTTCCCCATTTATGATAAAATATAAAAGACGAGGTTACACTGAGTAAATAGTTACATAGTTAGTCAGGTTGAAATAAAGTCCATCTAGTTCAACCATAAAAAAATAAAAAATAATAATAATAATAAAAAAATAAAAAATATCATACAATCCCATATACCCAATCCTATACCCACAGTTGATCCAGAGGAAGTAAAAAAAAAAACCCCATAAAAGCATGGTCCAATTTTCTACAGCAGGGGATAAAAAAGGTCTGAAGATTACACAAAACCCCCCAAACATTTATATATTTTCTGAAAGCAGACAACTTAGAGAACAAAATAGTGATAGCTCCAATTTTTTTTATGTCACATGATATTACCATAAAATATAAAAGACGAGGTTGCACTGAGTAAATAGTTACGTAGTTACATAGTTATTCAGGTAGAAATAAAGTCCATCTAGTTCAACCATAAAAAAAAAATAATAATAATAATAAAAAAAAATAAAAAATATCATACAATCCCATATACCCAATCCTATACCCACAGTTGATCCAGAGGAAGTAAAAAAAAAAAACAGAAGAGCATGATCCAATTTGCTACAGCAGGGGAAAAAATTCCTTCCTGATCCCAGAGAGGCAATCGGATTTTCCCCGGATCAACTATACCTATAAATGTTAGTACCCCGTTATATTCTGTACATTTAGGAAATAATCCAGGCCTTTCTTAAAGCAATCTACTGAGCTAGCCAGAACCACCTCTGGAGGGAGTCTATTCCACATTTTCAGAGCTCTTACTGTGAAGAAATCTTTCCATTTTTGGAGATGAAATCTCTTTTCCTCTAGACTTGTCCTCAGTGTTGACCGTAAAGTGAATAACTCAACACCAAGTTCACTAAGGCCCCTTTCACACTGGGGCGGTTTTCAGGCGGTACAGCGCTAAAAATAGCGCCTGTATACCGCCTGAAAAAACCGGCCCCATTCACTCCAGTGTGAAAGCCGGCGGGCTTTCACACTGGAGCGGTGCGCTAGCAGGACCGCAACAAAAGTCCTGCTAGCAGCATCTTTGGAGCGGTGAAGGAGCGGTGTATTTACCGCTCCTATACCGCTCCTTCCCATTGAAATCAATGGGAAACCGCGGGGATACCGCCCGCAAACCGCCGCTGCAGCGGCGCTTTGCGGAGGTTTTTAACCATTTTGCGGCCGCTAGCGGGGGTTAAAACCACCCCGCTAGCGGCCGCATACCGCGGGTAAAACGATGGTAAAGCAGCGCTAAATATAGCGCTGCTTTACCGTCGCCGCCCCGCACCGCCCCAGTGTGAAAGGGGCTTAAATGAACCCCTTATATATTTGAACATGTTGATCATATCCCCCTTATTCTCCTCTTCTCAAGAGTGAATACATTCAGTTCCTCTAATCTTTCCTCATAGCTGAGCTCCTCCATGCCTCTTATCAGTTTAGTTGCCTTACTCTGCACTTTCTCCAGTTCTCCCGATATAGATACCCAACATGTCAAACCCTAAATTTGCGTGCGCCCATTAAATGGTGAATGAAAATGCAAAGACTGGCACCATAATAATGCTAGATCAAAACAAAAAAAACAAAAACATATAAAAAAAAACATAGAATCCCTGTTTGATTTTAATCATCGATTTTAAGGTTGATATAAAGTGGAATTCACAAGGAGGAGTTGGGAATATTTAAGTTTAAACATTCCTAAAAGAACACCAGGGTTGAGATCTATGCAATTATTACCATAACTATGCAAAAAAAAAAAAAAAAAGGAAACATGGAATCCCTTCCTGATTTTATTTCCTAATTTCTAATTTAAATTTATATTTTATAAACAGGCTGATGTAAAGTAGACTTCAATGTGAGGAATTAGGTACACTCAAACTTAAACATTTATAACAGAACACTAAGGTTACCATTAATGCAAAGATTGGGAAGGTGCACCATAATTATTATAGTAGATTAAAAAAAAAGCATGAAACATTCCTAAAAGAACACCAGGGTTGCCGTCTATACAGAAGTGTGGTGCACCATAACTATGCTTAGATTAGAAAAAAAAGAAAGAGAACATGGAATCCCTGCCTGATTTTGTTACCTAATTTCTAATGTCAAGTTCTTCTTTTAAATAGGCTGATATATATAGGGCGGAGCCTGCTTCCAAGGCAAACTCTCAAGGAGATTACCACAGCGACGTGGGGCATCTGAGATTGCCGCCACATCACCCAGGAGAACAGCACACCCGGTAGGCATAAAACGAGGAAAAGAAAATCCAATTCTGGAAACTGACCGAATTCTTGAATTTGTCCACCACCTCGTTTCAAGATGGTTCCGGCAGCCCCTCTGCCTCAGCTTGCAGCGGCTCGGGGGGAAAGCCTGTGTGGCTCACACGGGCTAAGCAAGATCCTCCAACCACAGCACACCCTTCTCCAGTCCACATAAGGCCAAGATAAAGCACTTTCATGGGCTACAAGAAGGTGAGCACAGCAGAGAGGACAGTACCTCTAATGATGACACAAGGGAATTAGTGGAGATCCTGGAGGAGTTCCCCACCCAAAGTTAGCCCATTAGTGATACTACCCTAAAAGATATGTTAATATCATTAAAAGGCTCCATGCACAAGATATGATCTCATTAATGGCCCAAATAAAAACGGATGTCTCTGACTTAGGGGACCGTGTAGATCATATATAGCACAAGATGGGGGAGTTTGCTAATGCGCACAACAAACTGGTTCATGCCCATAATGACAAAGAGGAGGAAATTTGAGGCCAAGCTGGCAGACCTTGAAGATCGGTCTCGCAGAAATAATGAGTTCAGAGGAGTGTCAGAAATGGTCATGTTGACTGATCTTTGCCACTATTTACAGCAACTGATTTCCACCCTATTGCCAAACACCCCTGACTGAAAGGTCATAGTCTATCGGGCTCAAAGGCTTGCCAAGCCTAATCATCTACTTAAAAATGTGCCCCCCCTGATGTCTTTGCTAGGATCCACTTTTATCACGTATATGGATGAGCTTGATGTTCGAGTCAAACGTAAGTTTGACTCGAACATTGGGTGTTTCACCCGTTCGGCGAATGGCGAATATTATGGGGCATTCGTGGAAAATTTGAGCAACGCAGAATGACCCATAATGCACTGCGAGATCGCAGTGCATTAATGTCTGATGATTGGCCAAAGCATGCACCTGACCTGCATGCTTTGGCCAATCACAGCTGCTGTGAGAGCCATCCTTCAGGTCTGGTATGGATTTTAAGGGAATACTCACGTCAAGAGTTGGGAATACCCAAACTTAAACATTTATAACAGAACACCAAGGTTACTATCAATCCAAAGATGCACCATAATTATGGTAGATTAAAAAGAATGTAATCCCTGCCAGATTTTTATTACCTAATATATATATATATATATATATATATATATATATATATATACACATATTATTGCCTAAACAAAATTTCAATGAGAGTAATTGCAAATACTTAAACTTAAACATTTATAACAGGACACCAAGGTAACTGTTAAAGTGCACCATAATTATGTTAGATAAAATAAAATAAAAAATTGTGTGGTGCACCGTAACTATGACGGATAAAAAAAAAACAAAAAAAAAACATGGAATCCCTGCCTGATTTTATTACCTAATTTCACATTTCAATTTATTTTTTTATAAATAGGCTGATATAAATTGAACTTCAGTGGGAGGTGTTGGGAATACCTAAGCTTACATTTATAACAGTACAGCAAAGTTACCTTCAATGCAAAGATTGGTAAGGTGTACTATAAGTATGGTAGATGAAAATAAAATAAATAAAATGGAATCCCTGCCTGATTTTTATTATCTAAAATCTAATTTTTATTTTTTTACAAATAGGCTGATGTAAATTGGATTTCAATGGGAGGAGCTGGGAACACCCAAACTTAAGCATTTGTAATAAAACCCCAGGGTTACCATCACTGCTGAGTTAAAAAAAAAAAAATAGAATCCCGATCTGATTTTTATTGCTTACTGCAGGGCACTTTTAATATCTCATGTACGATAAATTGAAAATCACGTTCAGCTTTGTCTTTCAGAGCGAGACTTTTTTCTTTTTTTTTTACCTCCTGGAACCTACAAAGAAATACTTATCTGAGAATGACAGTGCCTCGAATGATCTCACACACCGTATGACACAACTCAAGACTTTTACTTTTAAAATACGCTTAGGTGAGTCAAAATGTGCCGCCCAGAGAACCTTGAAGGACAGACGATTTGACAAGAATAATCACCCGACATGGCTAAAAATATAACTGTCCAAAGTGTGCGTCCCTGAAGATGACTCAAGTCTGGGCAGGAACGCGCCCTGCCACCACTGACAGCTCCTGACAGGTCTGCAGCGGTTTGATAGGAAAGTGGTGCATTTGTCCAAAACGGTATGAAATGTTAAAGACTTCAAGCGCCAAGTGAACTCCGGCTGTTGATAGCTTAATGTGAGAGAAGGCCTACAGTGCTCCATTCTAGGAGAATTAGATATTTAACCTGAGTGGTAGAACTGCTTGTGTCTTATGACAAGTGGAAAAAGCCCGGAGGCTGGCGAGGAGTAGCAGCAAGAAAGAGTTCTTGATTATTGCACTGGTGATATGGGATTAATGCATTTCGGTGGAAGATTATGTGATAATGCAGTTCACAGAACACTGATGAGGGGTAATGGGCCGAGGGGTCATTTCGCTGAGAGTTAAATATTGCATGGATTTCTCCATTAAAGTGATACTAAATACGTAATGTTTAACCACTTGTCATCCAAGAACATCCCTGTAAGTCCTTGAGTTGCAGTGGTTGTACCGGGATAATGGCTGCAGCTACAGGCATCATCCCAGTATCTTTATTTTTTTGCCCAGCGATGCTCTTTTTTGTAAAAGCGATCCTAGAGGTTATATAGCAACTGGATTGCTTTTACAGGTGGCAGGAGGGGTCCCTCACTGTCTTCTGCCACCTTCCAGGGCTCTCTTGGCCCACTGGGGAACCCAGGGTTGCATCCAGCTGATCACAGAGATTGTGGAGGACAAGTACGTAAAATGCTAATTCGTAGAGCCACTGGATTGCTTTTATAGGCAGCAGGAGGGGGTCCTGCCTCGCTGCCTTCTGCCACCATCCCGAGTTCTCCTGTCCCACCAGGGAACCCGGGATTGCAGCCAGTGGTTCCGCCGGCTAACCATGGAGATCGTGGAGGACCAGTATGTAAAACACTAGTTTGTAGAGCCGCTGGATCGCTTTTACAGGCAGCAGGCCCCCCTCTGCCTTTGGCCACCTTCCTGAGCTCTCCTTTCCCACCAGGGAACCTGGGATTGCAGCTGCACTGCAACTCAGCTGACCATAGAGATCATTTAGGACCAGTTCCTAGAGTACTAGTTCGTAGGGGGGCCACTGGTTCGCTATTACAGGTGGCAAGAGATGGCCCCCGTCACCTTCCAACACCTTTCTGGGCCCTCCCGTCCCTCCGGGGAACCCAGGATTGCAGCTGGAGGTTCCACTGGCTGACCATAGAGATCATCTCTATGGTCAAAGAAATCGGAAACGAGTATTTTGTCACGTCCGGTTTTGGATTTGTGTTTACTGGTCAGCTGCCAGCCAGTAAAGCAGCCAATCAGCCTGATCTGTGTCTGATCGGCTGCTTTGGAGGCCAGAGGAGAGGTCTGGGGTCTAATAGACCTCAGATCTCTCCATAAAGAGGACCTGTCACTGCCTATTGCTGTCACAATGTAAGGGACATTCTTCCCACTGACCTCCAATGTAAGGGACATTCTTCTCACTGACCTCCAATGTAAGGGACATTCTTCCCACTGACCTCCAATGTAAGGGACACTCTTCCCACTGACCTCCAATGTAAGGGACATTCTTCCCATTGATCACCAATGTAAGGAACATTCTTCCCACTGACCTCCAATGTTAAAGACATTCTTCCCACTGACCACCAATGTAAGGAACATTCCTCCCACTGATCACCAATGCAAGGAACATTCTTCCCACTGATCACTAATGTAAGGGACATTCTTCCCACTGATCACCAATGTAAGGGACATTCTTCCCACTGATCACTAATGTAAGGCACATTCCTCCCACCGATCACCAATGTAAGGAGCATTCTTCCCACTGATCAATGTAAGGAGCATTCTTCCCACTAATCACTAATGTAAGGAACATTCTTCCCACTGACCACCAATGTAAGGGGCATTCTTCCCACTGACCTCCAATGTAAGTGACATTCTTCCCACTCACCTCCAATGTAAGGGACATTCTTCCCACTGATCACCAATGTAAGGGACATTCTTCCCACTGATCACCAATGTAAGGGCCATTCTTCCCACTGATCACCAATGTAAGGAACATTCCTCTCACTGATCCCAATGCAAGCAACATTCTTCCCACTGATCACCAATCTAAGGAACATTCTTCCCACTGATCACCAATGTAAGGAAAATTCTTCCCACTGACCTCCTATGTAAGGAGCATTCTTCCCACTGATCACCAATGTAAGGAACATTCCTCCCACTGATCACCAATGTAAGGAACATTCTTCCCACTAACCACCAATATAGGAGGTCCTCCTCCTACTGGCAATCAAAGCAAGGGAAGTTGAGCATCTGAGTCACTGCCGGATGGGGGAGCTGAGCTGTGATTGGTTGATTTAAATTTCAAAACTTTAACAAATGCACTTAGCACTAGCTAACTAATTCCGTCTGATTGCATTAGTCTGCCCTTACATCTCAACAAGTTAATAATATTCAAGTCAAAATTTATGACAGTATGAAAAGCATGTTCATCACTAATAAATAAACTCTACTCCGAATTATTGAATCATGTTACTAATTATTTTTTCTCCTCATTATCTCGAAATCTTTTTTTTTTTTTTTTTCCCCAAATCACTTCAAATCCTGCACGTTGCTTATTCCATTCTAATTATTAGAAATAACCATTTTAATTACTCTGTGTGTGTGTTTTTTTTTCGGCACAGCTATTTGCAAAAATAAATTGTAGAATGGGTTTTTAAATTATTATTTTGTTCAGAATATTCTTGCTTAAAGGCTGCCGATAATTAAATGCAAAGGCTAATGCATTCTATTAAATTCTTAGATAAAAGCAAGCACTGTAATTGGAAAACTTATATCATTCGGAGTTTACTGTCTGCTGACGGGACTTTGCTGCCGGAGTGGGATTTACGTGTCTTCACGCGTTCGGCGGCATGATGTTTTTATGTTGAGATTGCTGCTGGGGGACATTTCCTGCAAATTAAAACATGTTGCGCAGTGAATCGAACAGATTGTCCACTTCATTTCTGCACTGTATTGTGTTTCATACCTTTGTCTGTCTAATTATGGGACCACGGCACCAATTGATGGGTTTTATATGGTGTGTGGCGTGGAGAGGCAGGCATTAAATAATTCTAACAGAGAAATCTAAAAACCCATTTTTTTCCTGGTTTAGGTGCGTTTTACTGAATTTGACATGAATTCCTAAAGGTCAACTGCATTCCATTACCATTTGATGCACATTACATGATCTTTAGAAGACCTTGTCACCCTGTCCAATAAATGTCAATTTATAGGGTCTCTTCAATGCCCTTTCCCTGACCAAGTTATACTCACCATACTGTGTTTTTTTTCTTCAGTGCAGCTGCTGTAAAATATTAGAAAAAGTTTAGGACTTTAAATGAGGCCCACATAGACATGTGCCTTCATCCATATTTGAAGTAAATTGGTACAATTAATATTATTGTACCTATGTATTAACTTGTCTATTTCTCTAGTTAGCTAGTCTATTAAAACTCTGATCACATGTTACTATTGATATCACAATAATACAAGGTTAGCTATGAAAACCAAGCACACGGCTTAATGAAATAGAGTCTTGTTTATTTCCCAAGAAAATAGGAAAACGTTAACATAAAAAATACTAAAGAAAGATATTACAAACTTACAAATAATATAATCAGAACATATAATACAAGAATATCAAAGATACTTATCACAAGGCTCTCTGTGAGCTTTGTATCATCGGGCTAGGCTCAGATGTTAAAGAGAGGGCCATAGCCATGAGGCTTAGGCCCAAGCCAGGATCCAAAGGAAAAAGGGACTATTTCTCTTTTGTGTGCCTTTTTTACTAACATTCACACTGTGACAGACCTAGCCGGGATACGGGCTTTTTGAGAGGACTACATGCTAGCCTCCTGCCAGCTGATTACGGGCCCCCCAAAATACACTCTCTGTATATGCATTTGGCATTAGAAATAGACTAGCATCTGACAGTGTATGTCCCATTCAATGTCATGAGCTCAAGCCACCTGTCTATTGTGTAAATGAGGCTGGTCTGGCTTGTAAGGTGTATTCCACATAATGTTGTTGTGCTAATTAGCCCTGTGTTACTGTTTATGTTAATGTATGTTGAATAGTCCTTCCAATTAACTAGGAGCCTTAAAGTCTGACCCTGAAAAGCCTTTTCAGGCAGTCAACTAGTCTGGGCAATGATTAAGATAATTAGCTCATGCTAATTAGGTTAGCTTTGAATCATCTGGCTATATATGTGTGTGAAATGTCAAATAAAGCATTCCTGATTTACCCCAAGAACTAGTGCCGTCTAATTCTTGGGGGTTCCTATAACCAGATCCATTGGACTCATGTTCCAGGACTTAGGAAGCATTTACGGCGGACACCTTGAGTACAGGATCCGTCACATTGTTGGCAAGCAGTGGGATTGTGCTTCCTGCAGTCTGGGACATTCAAACCTCCACCGGGATCCAAGATCAGGATAGAAGACTTTGGTCACCCCAGCGGAGATATGGATCTGGCATCAGAGTTCCCGGGGCTGCTGCGGATCATCCTTGCAGCATACACAAGGACTGTGTCTGAGGAGGAATACCTGGAGCTCAGGCAGCAGATTCGGGTGGAGCTCTGGATTGGAGCCCTCCAGCTCGCTGGTATAAAACAGGGCAAGTTCTTTCCAACCCAAGAGCAACGGGCCAGTGACCAACGGGCATTGCGGATGGCATTCCTGGGAGAGCGGCCCCAGGAGCAATGGGTGACTGAGTTGGACAGGCTTGTCCAGCAGGAGATAGAGCTGGACAATCGTTATCGGGCTCTGCAATGGCACGCAGAGCAGGGATATTTAGGGGAGACAACAGAATGCTCCCCGGAGGGATATGACTTTGGAGGCCCTGGATTGCTGTGGGAGAGCCTTACAGATCATTTTGTGTTTGGCGATGAAGGGGAACCTACCCTTGAGGACCTGCAAGAATATAGAGAGGCTATGCTCGGTCTTGCAGGTGTCTCAGAGCTTAAACCTGATCTGGACCATTTGTTAAGGAAGGAACAGCATCTGGAAAGGGCATACAGGAAACTGCTAGAACACGTTCAGCAGCATGCCAGAGAATCGGCAGTGGAAACTCCGGAGATTGTCGTCCCCAAAGCGGAAGTGCTGACAATTGGGCAGAACTCTGCTAACTTCTGCCCAGCATCAACAGTGGCTTCGGCCTTCTTGAGGGAAGAGGTAGTTGGCCCTTCTCCCACAACACTGACAGGGACATGTGATTTTCTGCCAGCAGCACCTATGGAGTTACAACAAACTTCTCCAGCTGAAGATCTGGTATCTGACCAGAGGGTCCAAGCCCTTTGCCCCACATCTACAGCAATTCTGGAGGCCCAGGGTGAGGAGGGGGCAGTCCATCACGAGTTGCAGATCAGGGTTCAAGGAGAGAATGCAGTTGTCACTTCACATCTGCAGCTTGATCTGGTGTCGGTGGATGGGCCTGTGGTCTCCACTAACAGAAAACCAGCAGAAGTGCTGGCAACCGGGCAGAGTGCTACCAACCTCTGCCCAGCACCGGTAACAGCTGCGGAGTTCCAGGGAGCTGGGGCAGTCGGCCTCTCTCCCCAACAGTTAGCTGGAGCAGATGATGTAGGGAAGCTCCTACACCCAGCTGAACTGCTGGCAACGGAACAGAGCGCTGCTGGCCTCTGCCCTCAACTAAAACAGGACAGATTTCCTGTAAAGGTGGATGGGAATGCAGTCTCCACCAGTATAACCCAGGGATGCTGGGCGGTCGGCCCAGATCCCCAACAGCAGGATGGAGTGAGCCCAGTCATCCTGTCTTCTCTCCAGCGGCTGAAAAGACTCCAGGGAGAAGGGCCAGTCCAGGCCTCTCCCCAGCGGCAGATATGTTCTATGAGAGAGGCAGAGGTTGGCTGGGTGAGTAATACTCTGTTTGAAACAATTTGTTTGGGGTACTGTGTGGGTACAGGCATTCGAGGACTGGAACTATGGACTAACTTCGGAGTCAACCCGTCTGGGGTCTCCTCCTATGTTAGTCTCCTGCCGAAAGGGGAGAAATGTGACAGACCTAGCCGGGATACGGGCTTTTTGAGAGGACTACATGCTAGCCTCCTGCCAGCTGATTACGGGCCCCCCAAAATACACTCTCTGTATATGCATTTGGCATTAGAAATAGACTAGCATCTGACAGTGTATGTCCCATTCAATGTCATGAGCTCAAGCCACCTGTCTATTGTGTAAATGAGGCTGGTCTGGCTTGTAAGGTGTATTCCACATAATGTTGTTGTGCTAATTAGCCCTGTGTTACTGTTTATGTTAATGTATGTTGAATAGTCCTTCCAATTAACTAGGAGCCTTAAAGTCTGACCCTGAAAAGCCTTTTCAGGCAGTCAATTAGTCTGGGCAATGATTAAGATAATTAGCTCATGCTAATTAGGTTAGCTTTGAATCATCTGGCTATATATGTGTGTGAAATGTCAAATAAAGCATTCCTGATTTACCCCAAGAACTAGTGCCGTCTAATTCTTGGGGGTTCCTATAACCAGATCCATTGGACTCATGTTCCAGGACTTAGGAAGCATTTACGGCGGACACCTTGAGTACAGGATCCGTCACACACACCAACTTGTAACCACCCCCACTTGCCTCCTGTCCAATAGATATTGCCAAGAGGTAGTCCTTGTACTATATTATATTGGCCTCTGGGGGCAGCATTTTCCATGTATCATCACTAGGAGCCCTGGGCCGTCTTAGCTAGCCCTTATTCTCTTTGAAGCCTGTAATAACACATATCACACCAGGTAGGCTTGAGCCAAGCCCTTGTTATTCTGATATGCTACAAAGCTTTGATGTGTAACTGGTTACATTCCAACTTGGGGCCATCTGCCTGTATCAGCCAGGGAAAGAAATACCATAAATATGATATTTAATCATGTTGACACTGTTCAATTGTAGAAAGGAGAGAGTTTGGGACTTTAGATGAGGCGTGTACCCATAAGTCGATGCCGACAGCATAACCTTAGTGTATATGCATAAACAAGATAGATGCACATTAAGAACGATCTTTATTGGATTGTCTGTCAACATTTGTAACCATGTTGTAGCATGATAAAACAATACCTTAAATAAGGTTCCACAGCAATGATACAGCAAAAATACACAGCAAAAATCGAGACAGCACAGTATGCTTGACGCGTTTCGTGAAAACATCACTTCCTCAGGAGCAAGCTCAATCCATCTATCTATGAAGAGCATATATGTAAACGGCAGTATCACTATATCTGAATAGTAATAAATTATTAGCCCAGCTAAGGGCAATCTCAGAAAATTACTGTGTAATTACTCACAAAAACAGCTCCCGTTGTAAACACCAGGCGACGACGGCCAAAGCTCATCCCACAGGTGTCCACCATGGGAACAGAGGGGGCCCTACCAATACACAATAGATTACAGTATAAGGACCACAGATCGCATATTTAAGAGGTCCTTTCCTGCTTTTTTCTATTACAAGGATGTTTACATTCCTTGTGATAGGAATAAAAGTGACACATTTATTTTTTTTAAGAACAGTGTAAAAATAAAAGGTAGAAAATAAAAATGTTTTAAATGCGGTCTTGCCGAACTCACGTGCAGAATCGAATGCATATGTGAGTAGCGGCCGCATATGAAAACGGTGTTCAAACCACACATGTGAGGTATCACGGCAATCAGTAGAGCAAGCACAACAATTCTAGCCCTAGAAATCCTCTGTAACTCAAAATGTACAACCTGTAGAATTTTTTTCAATGTCGCATATGGAGATTTTTAGGGGAAAAAGTTTGTCGCCATTCCACGAGCGGGCGCAACTTTGAAGCATGACATGTTGGATATCAATTTACTCGGCGTAACATCATCTTTCACAATATAAAAAAAAATTGGGCTACCTTTACTGCTGTCTTATATATATATATATATATGTTTTTGGGGGTTCTAAGTAATTTTCTAGCAAAAAGAAATGATTTAACTTGTAAACAACAAGTTTGAAAAATAGGCTTGTTGCTGAAGTAGTTAAAGTGTTTTATTACTGCACTTAGAAGCGTCTTCTTCTCTGCTAAGTTCCTGGATTGGAGCTCAAGAATAGCTTTTTAATAAAAAGTGGTTACTTTTCTGAGAAGTTATATAGTTGGTGTATATGGTGTAGATGTCAAGGAGTGCAGCCCTTCTGTACAAACATACAGCCAAATCCAGACCAGAAGAGCATAAATGCAATCGGGTTGATTTACTAAAGGCAAACAGACTGTGCACTATGCACTATGTGCACTTTGGAAATGCAGATGCATCTCAGCAAGGGCAGTTGCTCCAGAGCTTAGCAAACAAGGAGAAGCTCGGCCAATTTCCATCATCCAATCACGCGCAAGCAAAAATTTTTTTTTATTTTCCTTGCATTTGATTGGGTATTCTTTGCAAGATGGAGCGTCACCTAATTTGCTAAGCTCTGGAGCAACTACACTTTCAGAGTGCGTCGTCTGTTTGCAATTCGCACATTTGTAAATCCACCCCAATGAGTCAACTGACTGTAGAAACGTGATAGATGACAGATAAAGAAGTCACTTGCAGGATACAAATTTACGACCTTAGTGTACTAGGTATAGTAAAAAAAAAAAAAGAGTTTGCAGAAGACAATTAGATGTTTTGGCATCATTCTGTATTTGTACACCAAATCTCAAACCTCATGGGCGGTGAAGAATGTTCATGCCAGTAGTTTTAACTGTCTCGGGGGTTTGGCTTTTCAGAAGGGCCAGACTGCACAAAATCAACTTCTTAAGCGTTAATGGGAACAAATTACTTTTTCCGTGTCAGCACTTCTTATTTTCGATAATTAAAAGAAAATTTAGCTACACTAATTGGTGAATTATACAATTCTTCTGGAGAGTTTTGTTGAGAGCGCATCAGATGGAACTCATTACGTGACACTGATGTGTTAATTAGGTTTTGTGCCGGATCTAAAAGTGGATCTTTATATCTCTGAATATACTCAATTATTGGTACGGAAAGCTTACTATAATGGCCTAAAAACTATTTGGTTTAAATTCACAGATTCTCTGCCTCATCAATCCTGATTCTAACGTTTACAAGCAATTTTTTCTGTTAAAAACTGTCCATACCTTCCTTCCATGACCATTATTATGGGGTTGTCCCTTCCACCCAATGACTATTAATATGGAGTTGCAGCTATGACATCTTCCTTCCATCCTCCCTTCTCTCAAGGTTGGGCCTGGGATAGACTGATACATACTATGCACTGGTTAAAGGTTGTTGGACCTCCCATTCCAAAACCATTACCGTTAATATGGTGTTTTCACCTCTTTGCAGCTAGAACAGCCTCCACTCTTCTGGGAAGGCTTTTCACAAGATATTGGAGTGTGCCTGTGGCTGTGGGAATGTGTGTCCCATCAGCCAAAAAGAGCATTTTTGAGGTCAGGTACTGATGTTATATGGCCAGTAGAGATGGCCATCACACCTATATGAGCTTGTTGGCCATCCCATTCAAAAGCCATGGCTGTTGTTATGGAGTTTTCCTTTCCCCTCCATGGCCAATAATATGGAGTTGCCCCTCTTTAAAACATCCTCCACCCTTCTTTCCTACCATTCTTTCTTTCCTTCTCTTACTTTCTTGCATTCCTTCCCTCCCTTTTCTCAAGGCTAGGATAGATCGAAACATAATATACAACACTGGTCAAAGGTAGATGGACATCCCATTCCAAAACCATGAATATGTATATATATATATATATATATATATATATATATATATATATACACATATATATATATACATATATATATATATATATATATATATATATATATATATATATATATATATATATATATATATATGGTTTTTCCCACGTTGCAGCTCTAACAGACTTTTTTCTGGAAAGGCTTTGGAGAAGATTTTGGAAAGTGTCTGTGGGAATGCGTGCCCCATCAGTAAAAAGAACATTTGTGAGGTCAGATATCAATGTTGGATGTTGGACAAGTGGCTATCACAACTGTATGAGCTTGTTAAACATCCTATTCCAAAACCATGACAATTTACATAGAGTGCTCTTCCCCTATTTACAGCTATAACAGCCTCTGCTCTTCTAGGAACGCTTTGGAGAAAATGCTGTATTGTGACTTTGGGAATGTGTGCCCCATCAGCCAAAAGAGCATTTGTGAGGTTGTCTACTCATGTTGGATGGTGGTGGGCATGAGACTATCACACCTATATGAACTTGTTGAACACCCTAGTCTAAAACCATGGCCCTTAATATAGAGTCCCCCCTCCCCCTTCCCCTTTGCAGCTATAATAGCCTCCACTCTTCTGGGAAGGCCTTGGAGGCGATTTTGGAGTGTGTCTGTGGTACTGTGTGCCCTATCAGCCAAAAGAGTGATTGTGAGGTCAGGTACTGATGTTGGATGTCAGTAGACATGTGGCCATCACACCTTCATCAGCTTGTTGGACATCCTAATTCCAAAATCATGGCTATTGTTTTGGAGTTGTCCCTTCTTCCTCGTGACAATTAATATGGTGATTGCATATAACATCCTCAACTCTTCTAAGGCTTCCCACATGATTTTGGATTATCGGTGGAAATTTGTGCTGACAGGTAAAGTTGGATGAGAATACCTTGCTCACAATCAGCATTCAAATTCATCCCAGTAGTCATCCCAGTTCTTAAGCGCCAGACTGGTCAGACCATGTCTTTATTGGGCTGGCTTTGTACACAGGGGGTAGGTCAAAAGAACTTCCCCAAACTGTTTACATGAGTTTGGGAGCACAAAATTGTCAAAAATGCTCTTGAATGATTAGGCATCATCTGGAGGGTGGAATGCATGTGCAGGTTGTGATTATCCACAACCTTTTGGGCATATAGTGTAAATCCAAATCCTAAACTAGATTGGTTTTAAGTTGTTTTGAGTTATGGAAGAAATGAAAGCCAGATATTATTAATTTTATTTATTTATTTACGTTAAAGCGGAGTTCCAGGCATTTGTCAACCCCTCCCCCCCCCCCCGCCTCGTGACCACTTCGGATAATCTACTTGGCCATTTTTCTTCAGTGCAAATAACTTTATTTGGAGGTTTTAATCCTCCACTTCCACAGGTACATCATGTCTGCCCACCCGCCCATTGGCTCCTGGGATATGAGTGTCACCAATCCCAGGAGTCAATGGGCATTCGCTGCTTGAAGCATCGCCTTGCCGCGTTTGATATGAGCATGCGCGAGATAGCAAGCAATGCCGTATTCTGGAAGGAGATACCAGATGTCCACACTGAAGTTGGGAACACGCTCAGTGGGGACAGCAATGTAAGATTTTCTTTTAAAAAGCATTTACAAAACCTACATTCACCACTAATCCCATTGGATATGGGATTAGGTGGAAACAACTTTAAATACTTTCTTGCATTCTCCTTTGAAAAAAGTTTGTAATGGTCTGCTTATCCTCTCAAGCCTCCAGTGCTGCCCACCATGTTCTCCTCTGCCACCGGTCATGACTCAACTTCTGGGTTGAATGAAGTCTGCCTCATCATGTTAGCCCAGGATGTCTATTACTGTAAGCAAGGGGCGCATTTATTATTGTTATATATCGTGTAACCAAGGGGCTGCTCTATTATTACTCTAACCAAGGGGCAGATCTGTTATAGCGTGTAAGCAAGTGGCGGGTCTATTATTATTATAGCGTGTAAGGGGCGGATGGCTACAGAAGAGGGCGAATGTTAAATTAATCGGCAGAGCTCGATATATAACAATAATAATAAATGCGCCCCTTGGTTACAGTAATACTAGACCCGCCCCTTACTTACACGATAGACGCCCCTTGCAGAGTAGCACGAGCATCAGGAGCGTGCGGCACCTGCGCGGTGTAGAGTTCACTCAGGGCTGTTTAGGTTCGGCAATTTTCGGAAGCTCCGTAGTCCTTCGTACTGCGCAAACCCTGCGCCTGCACAGTACAGGGGGTCCTTATCCAGCGGGGGAATTTTTTCGGCAGGACACCGGAATTACACTACTGCCATCTAGTGGCGGTAGATGTAATTGGGGTAACTAAGCCAAAGTAATGGGAACTGAGTTACCATGAGGGGAAAAGTAATCAGTTAGATTACTCGTTACCCTCTAAAGTAACTGCGTTAAGTAACTCAGTTTATTTTAACTCAGTTACTTACATCACTGGATGTCAGTGACATTCCCCCTGGCTATGGGGCATCATAAAGCCAGGGCTCACAATGTAATGCTACATAGGACGGTGCTCATAAGTCACAATGTGAATGCTGTTCTAGGCAACATTGAAGAGAAAGATGACATCATTTGTCACGTTATCCACACTGAAGACCACAACTGGAATTAGGTGTCAAGAGCACATAAAGCTCCTGTTCCATGGCAGCTGCTGGTCTCATTTTAGCATCCTTGAGCTGCACTTTCCCTGTCTGACTGTCCACCTGTAGGTTGATTGTTCTAGTCACAGTCTCCGAGTGGAGACCAAACCTGTTTTAAACCTGCCAAATCCTTAGTGTTTTTTTTTTTATATATTCTTTATTTTCTAATTTTATCTGGATTTACAAACATTTTAATCTCTTACATTCGTAATTGACATACAATTGTTACCTCCTTTACCTTGCCCCTCCCTCGCCCCCCCCCTCCCCCCAGTTTAAGGACAAACGGGGAGAAAAAAAACACGGGTGGCCTACGCCGTCTCGCTCCCTGCCTTTCTTCTCTATCAACACTCTCTTTCCATTAGCCCCAGGTATATCTCCGTTCTCCTGAACACCTGCCATTGATGCCAAGTCCTGTGGTGTATCCCTTCTGAGTCTTCTACCTTGTGAATCGACTCTTCTATAATTCTTGTCCACTCTACCCTTTCAATCCACTCTTCGAAGGACGGGGTCTCCTGGGTTTTCCAATAGCATGGGATTAGGGCCTTCGCTGCATTCAATAAATACAGGATTAAGGTATACCTGTATTGTCTCACCCCCTTCTCTGTGTCATAGAACAGACATGTCCATCGATCCTTAGTGTTGTGCTTGTGATAGTGTTGTGCAACACATGCTTCAAGCCCCCAGTTTGCCTGCCTGGCTCCTATGCTCCTATGGCTTTGCCTGATTCCCATCCTGCCTTTGGATTTCTTTGTTATTGGACTTTGAACTTCTCTCTAAACTCTGCCTGCCTTTTGATCACAGATTGACCCCTACCACTCTCTGAACGTTGCCTGCCCTTAAAGGGGTTGTAAACCTTCATGTTTTTTCACCTTAATGCATCCTATGCATTAAGATGAAAAAACTTCTGTCACTGACCAGCCCCCCCAGCCCCCCTGTTTCACTCACCTGAGCCCCGTAATGCCAATGCCGGAGAAGCGCTCACCCTCTCTGCCAGTTGTCTCGGCTCTTGATTGGATAGATTGATAGCAGCGCAGCCATTGGCTGTCAATCAAATCCAATGATACAGGTGCTGGAGGGCGGGGCGAGTCCGCCATTCTGTGTCTATGGACATAAATGCTGAACTGAGAAGTGTGCCTCCAAGGAGAGCGTTTTTTCCTAGGTGGTTTCCTGATGCAGGGAGGAGCCATGAGCTCGTTGGGGGGCGCCAGAAGACGAGGATCAGGGCTACTCTGTGCAAAACAAAATGCACAGTGGAGGTAAGTATGATATGTTTTGTTATTTAAAAAAACAAACAAACAAGGGTTTAGTAACCCTTTAATCCAGACTGTCATTTGACCACTCTGCCTGTCTGCCAACTGCAAGTACCTGTTTGCTGTGCTAAGCTTGTGCCTGCCTCTGCGTGCTAGCCAGGCACTATAGTATTGTGTATAAGACCTGGGGGGAAATTCAGTACCGGTAGGCTTGCTTGCTAGAGGGCTGCTATAGGTGAAGAACACAGAGCCAGCTATAGTGCCTGGCCAACAACGCTAGGGTAGGCGTGACATTAAGGTATGTATGCTTAAAATGTTTTATCATTAGGTGCAGGGAGGGAAAAGAAAGGGCTGAGGCTGGGTAGAGGGAAATGGCGTTAACACGGGTGGCACTTTAAACCTGTGTTTTAGCTGCTTCATATAGATATTATCTTATCACTTCTAACTTGAAAAGTGACCTTGAATACTCAATTGTCTCCTAATGAGGTACCTTCCAAGCCAGAAAAAGATCTGAATTCAACAAAACTGCCTTTGTTACATTATTATATATGGCAACCTTTGTATGAAAGATTGAATATTTATCCCTCTCTAATTATCTGGGGCCAAAAGTTATTGAGTAGGTGGATCTCTTTTTTACGCTATGTGAGTAACCTGTACAGTTATACAAAAGGCTTTCTGCCAATATACGACATCTGAACATACGGGTATTTTTGTTGTACTCATCATAAATGCCCTTTAACTGAATTAATTCATTTTTGGTGTCATTAGACCAAATAAACGCTTTATAAATAAATTCCTGTATGAATGTTAGAACCGTAATGCTAAAGCCATGCTTTGTGTGAACTTTTAATTAGGAAAATGTTCCCTAGATGGTAAATAATTAATTTCACCTACAAAATATTAAATATTTTCAACAGAAGAGCCTACAGCTGTAACCTTCCATGGTTCATCTCTGTACAGGGCTGTCTGCGACGCCTCATCTTCGCACCAGATGGCTTGCTGCACTTTTTTGTGCACAACACCAACCAGTTGCTAAGCTCCAAGCTGTGGAGGAAAGAAGAAGAACGAAAGGTTCAGAACTTCCAGACCGGCACTGGGAACTCTGTGTGATCTCCAGCAAGAAGCATAATTATGAAAGGATCATCAAAATAGGCAGATCTGAAATCTGAGTGCTGCAAAACAGCCTTTCTCAACCTTTTTTTTACCTCAGAAGAACCTTTGAAATAATTTTTAGGTCTTGGGCAACCCCTGCTAAAAAACAATTCATTGGGGTTCAGTGGGAAAAATGCCTATCACATTGGTGGTCAATGAGAAGAAAGCCCCCCCCCCTTCCACAACACACACACACTTTGGGTGGTGGCCAAAATTCCACCCTTACAGTAAGCTTATAGGATCCACATTGTCACGCCTCTGACTTTGCCAAGTGGTGTTAACCCAACCCACCACCCCCCGCTTAGAGTAGTGGTCAGACTGCCACCCTTACAGATAGCTTAAAAGATCACCATTGTCATGGCACTGATTTTTCAAAGTGGTGTTGGTCCCCAAACTATGCAGGCAGCATAAATTGGCCAATGAGAAAACAGCTCAAGGAACCCCTAGCCTCCTCTGAAAGAACCTTAGGGTTCCACTGAACCCTGGTTGAGAGAGTTCCCTCCTTCCTTGAAATTATTTGTAGGTCTTGGGGAACCCCTGCTAAAACCAATTAATTGGGGGTCAGTAGGAAAAATGTCCTTCACATTGGTGGACAGTGAGAAGAAAGCCCTCCTTAGAGTGGTAGTTAGAATGCCACCCTTACAATTATCTATTAGAAAATCCCTCATGCCACTAACTTTGGCAAGTGGTGTTGGTCCTGGAACTTTGCAGGCACCTTCCTTGAAATCATTTTTTAAGTCTTGGGGAACCCTTGCTAAAACCAATTCATTAGGGATCAGTAGGAAAATGTCCATCATTTTGGTGGCCAGTAATAAGAAAGACCCCCCCCCCCCCCGCTTAGAGTAGTGGTCAGACTGCCACCCTTACAGATAGTTTAAAAGATCACCATTGTCATGCCACTGATTTTTGCCACTGAGTGGTGTTGGTCCCCGAACTATGCAGGCAGCATAAATTGTCCAATGAGAAAACAGCTCAAGGAACCCCTAGCATCCTCTGAAGGAACCTTAGGGTTCCACTGAACCCTGGTTGAGAGAGTTCCCTCCTTCCTTCCTTGAAATTATTTGTAGGTCTTGGGGAACCCCTGCTAAAACCAATTCATTGGGTGTCAGTAGGAAAAATGTCCTTCACATTTGTGGACAGTGAGAAGAAAGCCCTCCTTAGAGTGATAGTTAGAATGCCACCCTTACAATTATCTATTAGAAAATCCCTCATGCCACTGACTTTGCCAAGTGGTGTTGGTCCTGGAACTTTGCAGGCACCTTCCTTGAAATAATTTTTTAAGTCTTGGGGAACCCTTGCTAAAACCAATTCATTGGGGATAAGTAGTAAAATGTAGTAGTAAAATGTCCATCATATTGGTGGCCAGTAATAATAAAGAACCCCTCCCCGCCTTGCCAAGTGGTGTTGGTCCTGGAACTATGTAGGCAGTGGCACCATAAAAATGGGAAGCCAATAAGCAAACAGCTTAAGGAGCCTCTAGCACCTGCTAAAGGAACCTTAGGGTTGCACTAAACCTTGGTTCAGAGTGGTTGAATTACAGTGTGGACCTTCCTTATTTCTTACTTTCTTTACTTTCAACTCTGTGTATCATCTGAGCTGTTCACTTCACTAGGTATATGTGAGGGTTTACATTAACTTTAAAGAGGAAGTAAACCCTGATGGGGTTCCCTGCAAAGGTAAAGCATAATGGACTACTATGCATCGCATAGTAGTCCATTATGTGTCACTTACCTGACACAGGAGCTGGCGAAGTCACCGCTGTCCCCTTGTGTACGGAGCCTCCATCTTCTTGGTGGGTCTACCTGCTCCGGCGCCATCATTCGACGGAGCTGCGATGACGTCACTCCCGCGCATGCGCATGGGAGCCGCCACTCGCGCAATATCGCCGTTGACAGCGAGGAGCTGTCCCACGAGACAGGTAAGTGCAGCCGGCAGGGGGCACACTGGCAGCATTTGATATGGCACAGTGGCTGCGTTTGATGGGGCACAGTGGCTGCGTTTGATTGCACAGTGGCGGCAATTGATGGCACAGTGGCTGCGATTGATGGTACAGTGGCTGCGATTGATGGTACAGTGGCTGCGATTGATGGTACAGTGACGCCGCAATTGATGTTTTTTTTCAGAGCACCAGCCGCCACTGGACCCACCCCCTTAGCCAGTTTTCAATCCAGGTACTCACCCTATGGTCCATGCCAACAGAACTTAGTTTGTAAAGTAAACGTTTGTGAAAAACTGTATCAAATGCCTGTGCAAAATCCAAACACACCACATCTACAGGCCTTTCTTTATCTAGACTTGTGGTTGGAGGGCAGTAAAAAAAGGCAGTTGAGCTGAAAAGGCAGCCAGATGGGGGTGTACACATGCCACAGTTGCAACGCTTTCTCTCATGGCAGCGCAATCAGAATGACCCCAGATGAGGGAACACCTCAGCAAATATACACTATATTGTCAAAAGTATTGGGACACTTCCTGCCTTTACACACACATGAACTTTAATGGCATCCCAGTCTAAGGCACGATTCACACCTATGGCATTTTTAGTGCTTTTTTCATTTTGCAGATTTGCACTACAGAACGTGTTCCATAGGAAACCATGTTAAATGGACTGTAGTGCAAATCTGCAAAATGCAAAAAGCACAAAAAATGCATAGGTGTTAATCAGGCCTTAGTCCGTAAGGTTCATTATTGAGTTGGCCCATTCTTTGCAGCTATAACCGCTTCAACTCTTCTGGGAAGTCTGTCCACAAGGTTTAGGAGTGTGTCTATGGGAATGTTTGACCATTCTTCCAGAAGTAGATTTGTGAGATCAGGCACTGATGTTGAACAATAAGGCCTGGCTCACAGTCTCTGCTCAAATTCATGCCAAAGGAGTTCTATCGGGTTGAGGTCAGGACTCTGTGCAGGCCAGTCAAGTTCCTTCACCCCAAACTCGCTCATCCATGTCTTTATGGACCTTGCTTTGTGCACTGGTGCGCAGTCATGTTGGAACAGGAAGAGGCCGTCCCCAAACTGTTCCCACAAAGTTGGGAGCATGAAATTGTCCAAAATGATTTGGTATGCTGAAGCCTTAAGAGTTCCCTTCACTGGAACTAACCCCTGAAAAACAACCCCACACCATAATCCCCCCTCCACCATATGATTTGGACCAGTGCACAAAGCAATGTCTATAAAGACCTGGATGAGCGAGTTTGGGGTGGAGGAACTTGACTTTCCTGCACAGAGTCCTGACCTCAACCCGAACACTTTTTGGGATGAATTAGAGCGGAGACTGCGAGCCAGGCCTTCTCGTCCAACATTAGTGCCTGACCTCACAAATGCGCTTCTGGAAGAACGGTCAAACATTCCCATAGACACTCCTAAACCTTGTGGACAGCCTTCCCAGAAGAGTTGAAGCTGTTATAGCTGCAAAGGGTGGGCCAACTCAATATTGAACCCTACGGGCTAAGACTGGGATGCCATTAAAATGTGTGTGTGTGTAAAGGCAGGTGTCCCAATACTTGTGACAATATAGTGAACCTCTTTTCACAACAGAGACACAGCGATAACCCTCCATGGAATGTAAAGGCAGGCGTCCCAATACTACTGTGTTTCCCCGAAAATAAGACCTACTGCGAAAATAAGACCTATCGTTATTTTCCAGGAGGGCTGCAATATAAGCCCTACCCTGTAAATAGGCCCTAATTTAAAATGTTTGTAACATCCTATAATCCTCTCTATTACAGTAGTATATAATGTACAATGTGTGTGTTTTCTGTAATATAATTGTGGGGAAGAGAGCTCTGGCGGGTCACAGAAGCGCAGAACGGCACTATAACCAAGGTATTTGGCACAATTATATTACAGAAACACATACATTGTATATTATATACTACTGTAATAGAGTGGATTATAGGATTTTACAAGCATTTTAACTCAGTTCACACCGGGGATTCCTGCCAGGCAGGGAGAGAGAGGGGGAGAGAAGACAACACATTACATGTTAAGACCTACCCCGAAAATAAGCCCTACTGTGTATTTTGTTGCCAAAATAATATAAGATCCGGGCTTATTTTTCGGGGAAACACGGTATCTATCCTAATCTCCAATGGCTTGCTCCTTGGGAAATATGTGATGGCGCAGGATCCTTTGACCCAAAATAACATTTTCTCTCCCAGCATCTCTGTAGCCTTCGGGGGTTGCACTGCATTGTCTCTTTTGCCTGCAATGTCTAACTATCCTTCCAGCTAATTTTTCAAAAATTGGACAAATTATCAGGCAGAAGCTATAACAGACCACAAACAAAGACCAATTTTCTCTTAATACAGAAACTGGTAAAAGATGTCCGTAGTAGACATGTGCACAACAGAAAAATTTGTTTAGTTTAGTTTTGTTTCTGTTCGTTTCCGTTGATTCGTAACGATTCGTAATTTCATAAGTCGTCGGTGTTCGTATTCGGGCTCGTTTTCGTAGAGTTATTTTTTCGTTGATTCGTTTTTCCGTTAGTCTAATTTTCATTTATTCGAAATTCGTATTTTTGTATTTTCGTTATATTTTGTATTCGGACGCATTCGTATTTTCGTAGATTTAGTTACATTCGTACTTTCGTAAGATTGATTTATTCGTACTTTCGTAACATTGTTTTCGTAGATTAGTAATCGGAGCATAATTCATAATTTTATGTAATGTGTATGCTATTATTTCATTGTAAGAGACACGGAAAATTACGAATCAACAAAAAAAAAAAAGTTACGAATGTACGAATTTTTTCGTTCATTTTGATTTTCGTTGTTCCTGTTTTCGTTTTTTTTTCGGATTTTCATTCTTTCGTAGTTTCGTTGTTTCTAATTTAATTATTTCGTATTTTCGTTGTTTTTCATATTTGTTCGATTCGATAATTCGTTATTCGTTAAAATTTTTACTAAATCATTCGTTCATTCGTACTATAACGAATGAACGAAAATATAACGAATTTGAACGGAAAACGAATCGTAACTAAACGAATTGCACATGTCTAGTCCGTAAGTCACATTCATAACCGACAGATGATTTCCAAAAAGGAGTTCTCCTTTAGCCAGGCTTGTTGAGGAGTGAAGCCCGGTCACTCAGGTCCTCTGCAGAATATCGGCGCTCTGGCGCTCCGACCCTGGGAGCAATCATTCCACTTTTCAGCTGAGCCGCCTGCAACCCAGACACGGAACATTCTGTACAGTACGAGCAATCACCGCAAACTGCACCTGACAGAAGGCAATGACCAGCCAGTGACCTGTTACTGTCTGGGCATCGGCAACTGCTGGATACTCCTTCTGGACTGTAATTCTGAAGCAAAAAAAGAAAATGGATATAGAAAATATAGGCCATAAAGCCGTGAATTTAACCTTTTATGCCAAATAGCGCATACAAAAACTAACAACGTCGAACAAAAGAACTATCGTTCACTAGTCTATTCCTCAGTGTTGGCCTCCTGAGGACAGTCCCTACATTCAATGAGAAGTGTCCTTTGTGCTGGTGGCTTCTCAGTTAAAATCTTCATTACTCAGCCCTCCCCTTCCACCTCATACCCCCCCCCCCCCACCCCAGCAGGGCTGCGAACCGCCAGTAAATTTACTGACAGTTTGTAAAAATCTGTGTTTTTTTTTTACAACTGCCAGTAAATATCAGGGGCTGATAATGTGTTGACTTTTTAAGTGTAAATCAAGCAAATTACTTTGTTATAGGTATTGTCACGGCCGTCTTTAACGCAGGGCAAATTGGGCAGATGCCCCGGGCCCTGCCATTATTGGGGGCCTAAAGCAGCTGCTGCCCCTATAGCCCACGTTCCATACTTGCCAACAGTCACATATTCTAGTGAGCCACCTGTCCCGCCGGTCTCTTGTCCCCGGCTGCATTCCAGAAAGCAGAGCCGTGATCGGGACAGCTTACAGCCATTTCACTCATTGCTATTTAATTTGCTATTGCTGTATTAAGTTTTGCTGCCCACGTCACGCACATCTCCCCCCCCCCCCCGCACCTCCCCCTACATCACTCATCAGTAGTTTTACCGTTCTCCTGTAGGACTAAGGACCATCCCCAAGGTGGAGCCTCCAGGCTTCAGCTGCTTGAGTGGGCAGGATGGGGATGTGCCTGATCTCTGGGATCGCACCTGCCTAGAAGAGGGTGGTGTGACAGTAGCTGGGCAGAGTGAGCCGTGCCAAGGGAGTGTGCCTGGAGGTAAAATTACTTAGCAGTTCATTGTGGATTGGCTTGCAGGCACTTCTATGCAGGGCAGCCATCAGAAATTTTTGGGCCCCTTACACAACTTTAGGCCTGAGCCCCCCCGAGCATGACCACCAACATTCCCCAGGGCTTGCCCATGGGCCATCCCACGAATCCACACACCAGCCACCCACCGGTACACACTCAGCCCCCCCCCCAATTCTGTATATATGCCAGCCCCCCTCACACCTGTATATGCGTCAGCCCCACCCCCACCTGTATATATGCCAGCCCCCCTCACACCTGTATATATGTCAGCCCCACCTCCACACTTGTATATAAATATATATATATGTCAGCCCCACACATACACAAATCTGTAAACATACAAGGCTCTGGCCCCTCCCTGTATACAAACAGCCCCCCTCCCTTCCCTTTATAGGCCCTACTTGTAAAGGAACTCCTTCTACCTAGTGCCAGCTCGTTTTCACAAAGCTGACATGTTGCTGACACAGAGGAGCACAGTACAGGCAGCTCACACAAGGGGGCACATGCACATAGTAGCCAGAGGTGTCAGTAAAGAGCTAGATGTCTGAGCTCAATGACACAGAGAGCAGCAGAAGCTGTGAGATTTCTATAGTGCACAACACGGCTCCCCTTAATCCATTCTGCCTTCTTCTGGTCCAGGCGGGCCCCTCATGCCCCCGGGGGCCCCTTACAGTAGTATTGCCTGTACCCCTCTGATGGCGGCCCTGCTTCTATGCTAAGTCTGCTGAGCCACTGCAGTATAGCAATAGCATAGAAGTGCTGCATGCTAGCTGACAAATGGGAAGATGTTTTTTTTTTATGTAGAAATATTTAAAGTATTGTCACTGCCCTCAGGTTTTCACTGCCCCCTGGTGTGTGACCTCCCAATCCCATAGTGTGTGCCCTCCTGACCCCTGTAATGTGTCCTCCTGACCCCCTGGTATGGGCCCTCCCAACCCCGTAGTGTGTGCCCTCCCAACTCCGTAGTGTGTGCCCTCCTGACCCCCTGGTATGTGCCCTCCTGACCTTGTAGTGTGTGCCCTCCAGACCCCCTGGTATGTGCCCTCCCAACCCCATAGTGTGTGCCCTCCTGACCCCCTGGTATGTGCCCTCCCATATTTCTCTTCCCTTACAGAGAGGGGGGGGGGGGGAAAAACCTTTGTGTAAAAATAAAAAAATAAAAATAGGCTCACATTCTTGTTACTTTGACTTAGATAGATTACGCCACTCCTCCTATATGGACAGACACACCAAACTCCATGACCAACCTCAATTGAACAAAAACAAATTTCAGAACATAGAGAAACCAACAAGCCCTTGCCACAACGGAAATAGGGATCTATTTTAATGTCACACAGTTAGTTGAGACACTCTTGTCATCAGCTTTAAAGACTAAAATGTTAAAGCAACCTTTCTATTGAAATCTCACCTGTACTAAGCATCTCTATAATATATTCCATTTTTGCTTGTTCCCTTTTACTTTCAATAAAGATTTTATGGAAAATAAATAAATAAAAAATACCTGGATCAAGGTTTGATCTAGGTAAGTACCAGGATTAGTGTTTGGGTCAGTATATTTCGGGCAGCATTTTTTTTTTTTTAACACCTTGCTGACCAGCTGCCGTCGTTATACATTGGCAGGTTGGCTCCCCTGCGCAAATCACCGTAGCTGTACGGCGGCCGCTTTAAGGGGCTATGGGGGGTGCGCACGATGCCGGTGTGCGAGGCCGTGTTGTCCGCCGGTGACCTGCAATCGCTCCTTAGAGAGCCAGAACTAGGATCTGTCAATATAAACAGACAGATCGCTGTTCTGTCTGGTAAGTAGAGAGAGATCTGCTGGAACAGCGAAAACTTCCCATGTTCTTCTGTGAAGTTTTTTCCCCTTATTTTTTTTTTTGGGGGGGAGACTTTTTGTTTATTTGCAGGGAAAATAGGTAACAAAAAAATTGTCAATACCCAAGATTGTATTAGATATATTTTCTTGGAATTTTTGTGTTGGCAAGCATCACGGAGGTGCCAATTCAGCTTCAAGGAGTTCCTGAAACCCTTAGGAACCATTGCACTCTTTAAAACCCCCTTAATGTCCTCTTCTCCAATCAAACTAACGCATTTTGTAAAATTATGAAATGTGTGGAAATTTTTGTCAAAAAAAGTTGTTGAATGAAAATGATCAGTTTCATTAATTTGGTAATTTTTCACATGGAAGTGTCTATGGATGTGACTGTCCCCTATTCATATACTTTACATTTTATTTTATTTAAGTGTTTCTAAAGCTAGAATTTTTGTTTCAGTTTTGGATTGAGTAGACAATGTGTGAAATTGGTCATTATTTCCTGTCTGTGTTCCTTTTTTTTTTTTAGAAAATTACCTTCATTCCAGTCCTAAAGAGACCACAAGAAGTTAGAGGGAAAGTCCCCAAAGTGGAAAGACATGTATCTCCTTTGGAAGACCTCATCTACTTGGTTTGGTGATAACCGTAACATTTTGGGTTTCTCCTCACTTTAAGGTTGGTTTACAAAAACTGGAGAGCGCAAAATCTGGAGCAGCTCTGCGTAGAAACCAATTAGCTTCCAGTTTTTTTTGGCAAAGCTGAAGTTATAAGCTGGTTGGCTGCCATGCACAGCTGCACCAGATTTTGCACTCTCCAGCTTTGGTAAATCAGACTCTTTATGTCCTAGTAACAACAAACAGAGAGGATGGGTCTCTCCAGTAGGTCCACAGACAGCTATAAAAAACTCAACAAAGGTTCTCTACGCCCTTTTTTATCCCAATATTAAAAGAAAAATGGCTAGAAATTAGAGATAAGAAAAATTTACCATTTTTGTCAAATTTGGCAAAAATCTGGACATTTAGGTGAAACACAAATTATTTTTGAAGAGATGCCTCCATTTATCCCTACTACAAACATACACTCACCGGTCATTTTATTAGGTCCACCTTGCTAATACGGGTTTGGACCCCCTTTTGCCTTCATTCTTCGTTCATTCGATTCAAAAAGGTGTTGGAAACATTCCTCAGAGATTTTGCTCCATAGTGACACGATAACATCACTCAGTTGCTGCAGATTTGTCGGCTGCACATCCATGATGCCAGTATCCCTTTCCACCACATCCCAAAGGTGCTCTATTGGATGATATCTGGTGAGTGTGGAGGCCATTGGAGTACAGTGACCTCATTGTCCAGTGGTGAGATGATTGGAGCTTTGTGACATGGTGCATTATCCTGCTGGAAGGAGCCATCAGAAGATGGGGACACTGTAGTCATAAAGGGATGGACATGGTCAACAACAATACTCAGGTAAACAATGCTCAATTGGTACTAAGGGGCCCAAAGTGTGCCAAGAAAATATCCCTGCACAACCCAAGACAGGACAACAGCATGTTGTTTACGCCAAAATCTGACCCTACCATCTGAATGTCGCAGCTGAAATGCAGACTCATCAGACTAGGCAACATATTTCCAATCTTCTATTGTCTATTTTTGGTAATCCTGTGCCAATTGTAGCCTCAGTTTCCTGTTCTTAGCTGACAGGAGTGGCACCCGGTGTCGTATTCTGCTGCTGTAGCCCACCTGCTTCAAGGTTGGATCTGTTGTGCGTTCAGAGATGGTATTCTGCATAACTTGGGTGTAACAATAGTTTTTTTTTAGTTACTGTTGCGTTTCTATCATCTGGAACCAGTCTGCCCATTTTCCTCTGACCTCTGACATCAACAAGGCATTTTCCTCCAGACAACTGCTGTTCACTGGATATTTTCTTTTTTTCCCACCATCCTCTGTAAACCCCCGAGAGATGGTTGTGAGTGAAAATTCCAGTAGATCAGCATTTTTTGAAATACTCAGACCAGCCCGTCTGGCACCAACAACCATGCCACGTTCAAAGTCACTTAATTCCCCTTTCTTCCCCATTCTGATGCTCAGTTTAAAATTCATCAAGTCATCTTCACCACTAGATGTCTAATGCCCCGTACACACGGTCGGAAATTCCGACCATAAAATCGGTCGGATTTTTTCAGACGGATTTTGTCCGACACTGGTGTTGCATACACACGGTCGGACAAAGTTGTCGGAAAATCCAATCATTCTGAACGTGGTGACGTTCGTTGCGTACGACGTAACTACGTAAAGGCTAGTAGCCAATAGCTTTGGTCTCGTAATTTGATCTGAGCATGCATGGCACTTTGTTCGTCAGAATTCTCTACACGATCGGAAAAAGTCTGATCGGATTTTGTTGTCGGAAAATTTGAGAGCAGGATCTCAATTTTTTTCCGACGGAAAAAGTCCGATGGAGCCCACACACGGGCGGATTTTCCAACAACATGGTCCGATCGGACATTTTCCGTCGAATTTCCGACCGTGTGTACGGGGCATTAAAGCATTGAAGTGCTGCCATGTGATTGGCTGATTAGCTATTTGTGTTACCAAGCAATTGAAAGGTGTACCCAATTAAGTGGCCGGTGAGTGTATTTTTCATTTCATCTGCATGTAAATGTGGAGCAAAAAATATAAATAAAGCCATGTGATAAAAAAAAAAAAATTATGCTAAATATTCTTTTTACATGCATTATGTGCTCACAGTTAGCGGAATATAATATTTTGATATTGCTCCTTTCATGCATATTTAGCCCAAGCAATCAGTGACTGTATATGATAAAGTGAAGTAATTACATTCATCCATGTTTCTAAATGACTCCCCGCACTTCTATTATCCATATAATTAGGAAGAAGTCTCTCATCATATATGATAGCCGTCCTATACTTCTCCTATCTCTCAAGTGGCGCTTTTCTAATGCAAAATAATTACGGCGCCTCTCATGAATTTATATTAACCTGTATAGAGGAGAGGTCATGCTTTCCACATGAAAACTCACACTAAACATGGTCAAGAAGAGGTGTTATCCTCATTCGGCTCCAGAGACAACACTTCTATTGTATATGCCAAGAGCCTGGTCACCTGCTCAATCACAATGAAGGGGAAATTGCCGCTTTCCTGTAAAGTGACAGACAAGTACAAGAAAAGTTTAAAAGAAATTCATTAGTGTCAGACAAAATATATGGTTACCTGCAATAACTCTACTGTTTTTTGGGTTACAAGAAAGCAATGTTCACAGTTTATGCTAAGAGTTCAGTACTCTGTATATTCTAAAGAGGGGTGCTCAGCTTTTGTCAGCTCGTAAGACTAGTACATGTACTTGTAGATAATTTGGGGTTTGAGGAACCAAAGGATCAGGCTTCATCAGGCCTACCACACCAGGACAAGTGAGGCCATCACTCTGGTCAGGGCCGTTTTTAAGGCAGGGCAAAAGGGGCAGCTGCCCTGGGCCCTGTCATTGTTGTGGGGCCCAAAGCAGCTGCCTCATACTTGCCAACTATCCTGGTTTAAATTCCCTCGTCCCTTGAGGTTTTTGTCCTAAGCTGTGTCCCAATATCTCAGTGTGAAGTGCTGCTACTAATGCTGCCCAGCTCTGCCCTATTGTTGTGTAAAGATGACTCACCTGCAGACCCTGTGTTTACATGTAAATTAACGGCATTTATATGTAAATAGGGGTGGCCGGCGGCATTGCCCCCCTGAGGTCATATCCACAGTAATCTCTAGCAATCAATCAACAAGCAGAAATCATGTGCTGTAACCTCTAGCAACTAATCAGTGAGCCGTAATGTGTGCTGTAACCTCTAGCAACCAGTCAGTGAGCGGCAATGATACACTGTAACCTCTGGCAACCAATCGCAATAGCTGTCTAAACTGATTTGGAGTCTAGCTGCTATTTATTGTATGTCTCAGAGCAGGTGGAAAGCAAAACTGCATGGGGGGGGCCCCAAGAAAAGTTTTGCCCAGGGTCCAATCAATATTAAATACGGCTCTGACTCTGGTAGGTTGTCTGGGCATATCTTTCAGGGTGGGGACATGCAGAAAAGGTTGTTGCCATTGGAAGGGTAGATAAGTAAGACGGAGATGCTGCTATGACACATCAAAAGTTTTCAGGTGACAAATCAAATTAACAGTACGTTGGCTGGCAATTAAAAAGGATGGTACAATACTTTCAGGATCCCTACCAGATCTTCCATTATTTCTAGGACTCCTAGGAGCTCCATTACTTACATGACCCATACTGGGCCTTTCAGGATTTCCATGTGTAGCGCCGGTACTCCTGAATACACGCTATATCTCTAAACTTATTTTTTGCCCAAAACTGTAGTTGAGTTTTGGGGATAATTGTTCTAAATTATGCTTTGGCATCAGTTTGGCTGGGCTGTATTGAGGTTCTGCCTGGTCATAGGTGGGGTGTGCACCTGTGAGAGAGTTAGAACGCAGTCTGGTTGGATGCATTGGGTACCAATCTCTTCTCTGAGCCAATCAGTGGGCACGTTTGTCTCACTGTGTATTCCGGGAGAGGGTACATAAGGTGCTGAAGTCATGCGGTTCAGGGTTCAAGTCCAGAAGTTGTTGCTGACTCCGTGGTCCTGGTCCTTATGACCATCCCCCAGAGGCCCTCATGGCCTGGGGTGCGGATCCATCCGTTTCAGAGCCTAGTTCGAGGCGCAGTAACTGAAGGAGGATTCTAAGGTGTTCCGGTACCATCTCAGGTTTGGAGAGGCACAGCAACTCTACATGCAACCAGGGGAGGACTCTTCAGAAGAAAGCCATGCACGAGGCTGGCTGCTCGGTAAGAGCCTGGAAGCTGAGCTGCCATGGGCATTGATTGAATCCACCATTTCTTACGGTATCACCAGACCGGCTGAAAGATTCTGGTACAGTAAGAAAAGTTCCTACCTTTACCTTCCGGTTACAACTAAGTTCTACATTCAAGTCTGTGTGAGAGACTTTGCAAAGCTAGAATTACTTGTTAGCTGCTAGATCCAATCTCAAGGATTTATCCAGCAATTAAAGAATCCAGTTGCGAGTGGCTATTCCCTGGATTATGTACAGAGAGAGACTTTTATTAAAGTCAGCAGTTCCAAGCACCTGAGCTAAACTTTATCCTTATACCCTCTATTCCCAACTTAGAGACTGAGTTTGTTCAACTGTTTTAACCAGAATAAAAATCCTAAAAAGGAATTCAAGTGTCGGTCTCTACAGTTACTGGGTCAGAACCCTGGGAACCCCTAGACAAGAACGACAAGCTACAAGGCGGAGGAGGTAATCGGTAAGCCCAGAAAAATTCAGCCGCTCCTTCGGGGGTTAGTGCTACACATGATTCGTGGGATCTCCAGGCTGGGTCTTCCAGGATACCTCGGATCTCCACGAACTCCAGGACCTCCAGGATATTAGAATTTCTAAGATTTCCTGGGTCTTCCAAGATTAGTGAGATTCCTATGATTTCCAGGACCCCCAAGGTATCAGACTTTCTGTGATGTTCAGTGCTTACAGGATCCATACTGGTTCTTTCAAGATTAACAGGATTCCTAGGATCCTGAGGCTGGGTTTTCCAGGATTCCTAAGATCTCCACTACCTCCAGGACCTTCGGGTTATCAGGGATTCTAAGATCTCCAGTGCTTACAGGATCCATGCTGGGTCTTCTAAGATTAGCAGGACTCTTGTGGTCCCAGGCTGGGTTTTCCAGGATTCCTAGGATCTCCACTAATTCCAGGACCTCCAGGATATCAGAATTTCTAAGATCTCCAGTGCTTACAGGATCCATGCTGGGTCTTCTAAAATTAGCAGGACTCCTAGGACCCCCAGGCTGCATTTTCCAGGATTTCCAGGATTCCTAGGATCTCCACTAACTCCAAGAAAACCAGGATATCATAATTTCTAAGATCTCCAGCAAAAAAAAAAAAGAAGAAAGAACAGAAGGCGCTTCTAAGTGCAGCATTCACAATGTTTCATTAAGAACAATGGTTAAAAACACTTACAAGATCCATAGTATAAGTAGGCATGTCAGCATAAGAACGTCCTTGTGTTGCTGCAAGTGACATTCCTTTCATTTATTGTTGCTGCTTACACCCATTGGATGTTTGCTGTTGGTATTGGAGGAATAACTCTTACAGAAGTAACGTTACTCCTTTCTCCTTTACAACTAAGATCTCCAGTGCTTACAGGATCAATGCTGGGTTGTCCAAGATAACAGGATTCCTAGGATCCTCAGGCTGGGTTTTTCAGGATATCCAGGATTCCTAAGATCTCTGCTATCTCCAGAATCATCAAAATATCAGAATTTCTAAAATCTCCAGTGCTTAAAGGATCCATGCTGGGTCTTCCAAGATTATCAGGATTCCTAGGATCTCCAGCCAGGTTTTCCAGGATTTTCAGGATCCCCATGATATCAGATTTTCTATGATGTCCAGTGCTTACAGGGTCCATGCTGGATCTTCCAATATTAGCGGGATCCTTAGGATCTCCAGGCCAGGTTTTCCATGGTTTCCAGAATTTCTAGGATCTCCACTTACTCCAGGACCCCCAGAATATCAGAATGTCCAAGTTCTCCGATGCTTACAGGATACATTTTGAATCTTCCAAGATTAGCAGGATTCATGGGTTCCCAGTCTGGGTTTTCCAAGATTCCTAGAATCTCCACTACCTCCAGGACCTTCGGGATATCAGAGTTTCTAAGATCTCCAGTGCTTACAGGATCTTCCAAGATTATCAGGATTCTGTGTTTTCCAGGATTTCCAGGATTCCTAGAATCTCCACTACCTCCAGGACCTTCGGGATATTAGAGTTTCTAAGATCACCAGTGCTTACAGGATCTTCCAAGATTAGCAGGATTCTGGGTTTTCCAGGATTTCCAGGATTATTTTTTTCCTGGGGGTTCTATTGTTGCTGTGGGGTCTATTTTTGCTGGCTTTAGGGGATCTATCTTACTGCCTTTCTTGTTATCATTAGCAAATCTGTTGTTGCTGGTGGATTATTTTTTTCCTGGGGGGTCTATTGTTGCTTGTGGAGGGAACTGTTGTTACTGGGGGGGGTTCTGGAATATTGTTGCTGGGTAGGATCTACTGTTGCTGTGGAGGATCTATTGTTGCTTGGGGGATATGTTGATGCTGAGGGTCTATGTTTGCTGGCTGCGGGGGAACAATTATTCTGCTTTTCTTGTTATCATTAGGAGGTGGTGGGGCAAAGACAAGGGATCAGGGGCGGACTGACCATTCGACCACTCGGGCACTGCCCGAGGGCCCCGGGCCACTAGGGGGCCCCATCAGGTTTGCCAGCCTAAGTAAAACCAGGGACAGTATGTAAAAATCTGTGTTTTTTTTTTACATCTGTTTCTGAAATGTCACTTACTGACATCCTTTTGGTCTAAAAATCCAGAGATTATAGCTGCCCCACCTCTCCAGTACCTTCTCAGCCAATAGAAACATGTCTGTGTATACTGTGTGTACATGTATGTGTATACTGTGTGATTGTATACTGTGTGATTGTATACTGTGTGTGTATACTGTGTGATTTTATACTGTGTGGCCCCATAATCTCTGATTGCCTGGGGGCCCCATAATCTCCTATTGCCCGGGGGCCCCATGAGTTGTCAGTCCGCCCCTGCAAGGGATTGTGCTCAGAGATGGTTAGGAGGCAGAGATAAGGAATCATTTTGGGAAGTAGGAAATTTCTGTACCTATTGTCTTAGAAAAAATCCCTGGGTAAGTATACATGGGGGACCAATAGGGAGAGCTGGTGAGCCTGGAGTTGTGCTTTAAATCTGATTCGAATACACTATATTGTCAAAAGTATTGGGACTTTAAATGCACATGATTTTTAATGACATCCCAGTCTTAGTCCGTAGGGTTCAATATTGAGTTGGCCCCGCCCTTTGCAGCTATAACAGCTTCAACTCTTCTGGGAAGGCCGTCCACAAGGTTTAGGAGTGTGTCTATGGCAGTGATGGTGAACCTTGGCACCCCAGATGTTTTGGAACTACATTTCCCATGATGCTCACCTACACTGCAGAGTGCATGAGCATCATGGGAAATGTAGTTCCAAAACATCTGGGGTGCCAAGGTTTGCCATCACTGGTCTATGGGAATGTTTGACCATACTTCCAGAAGCGCATTTTGTGAGGTCAGGCACTGATGTTGGGCGAGAAGGCCTGGCTCTCAGTCTCCACTCTAATTCATCCCAAAGATGTTCTATTGGGTTGAGGTCGGGACTCTGTGCAGGCCAGTCAAGCTCCTCCACCCGGAACTCGCTCATCCATGTCTTTATGGACCTTGCTTTGTGCACTGGTGCGCATTCATGTTAGAACAGGAAGGGGCCATCCCCAAAAACTTTTCCCACAAAGTTGGGAGCATGAAAGTGTCCAAAATGTCTTGGTATGCTGACGCCTTAAGAGTTCCCTTCACTGGAACTAAGGGGCCAAGCCTAACCCCTGAAGAACAACCCCACACCATAATCCCCCTCCACCAAATGATTTGGACCAGTACACAAGCCAAGGTCCATAAAGACATGGATGAGCGAGTTTGGGGTGGAGGAACTTGGCTGGCCTGTACAGAATCCTGACCTCAACCCGATAGAACACCTTTAGGATGAATTAGAGCGGAGACTGTGAGCCAGGTCTTCTAGCCCAACATCAGTGCCTGACCTCACAAATGCGCTCCAGGAAGAATGATCAAACATTCCTAGAGACACACTCCTAAACCTTGTGGACGGCCTTCCCAGAAGAGTTGAAGCTGTTATAGCTGCAAAGTGTGGGCCAACTCCATATTGAACCCTACGGACTAAGACTGGGATGCCATTAAAGTTTATGTGCGTGTAAAGGCGGGTGTCCCAATACTTTTGACAATATAGTGTACCTCTTTTCAGAACAGAGACACAGCGATAACCCTCCATGGAATAAAAAGCTGCTGTGAAGATATTACAATTATTTATTTTTTCTTTGTCGTAACTGTTATTGAAATCCCAGCAAGACATCTTATCTATATATATTTTTTTTTCTTGAAGAAAATAATAGCAGATATATTAATTATCACTTGCAGATAATTATGGCAAGGTATTCGCATCTTCTCCCCACTGCAGAAAATCTCGGGAGTCAGGACCTTATTAAATCCTCATGGCTGAGGTATGAGTAGTATTCAGTAATAGCTGAGAGCAGGCGTCTGCTGAGCGCAGTGCAGAGCTTGAGCGCCACATAGAGGAGCCAGGCATTACTGCGGCTATGTAAGTGCAGTGGTTGATTGGCCCATTTATTACAAAATATGCAGAACATGATGTCTTATTCCATAAATACAAAGTAATTAATATAAGTAAAAATACATATTCAGAAACAAATAAATATATATGTTTTCTTAATCTCCTAATTGGGGATAAGTAAAACTAGGCATTATCTTTCCAGATAGCTACAAATATTTCTCAATGTGTTGTACCCAGCCTGCTCTTATTCTTAGTTGCTTTTTAAAGCTACAGAAAAACAGCTGAATACATGACCATCCAGTTCTGAGATTTACGCAGCCATGCAACAGAAAACACACCTAGATATTTTATATCATTTAGATTTATAACTGAACCCCAGGAAGCCTAAATATTTCCCCTTGCAATGGGGCTGCTTCTGCACTGTAAGGGTTAACTGGGCGTTTATGTCTAGGCAGTGGCGGCTGGTGCTCAAAATTATTTTTTTTTGGGGGGGGGAGGCGCAAAAAAACTGAAAAATACTGAAACACCCCCCCCCCCCCCTATCAATTGCAGCCTCATTTGTTCCCCATCAATTGCAGCCTCACTGTGCCCATCAAATGCAGCCATTGTGCCCATCATATGCAGCCACTGTGCCCATCATATACAGCCATTGTGCCCATCATATGAAGCCACTGTGCCCATCATTTGTAGCCATTGTGCCCATCATATGCAGCCACTGTGCCCATCATATGCAGCCACTTGTGCCCATCAAATGCAGCCACTTGTGCCCATCAAATGCAGCCACTTGTTCCTGTCATATACAGCCACATGTGCCCATCATATGCAGCCACTGTGCCCATCAAATGCAGCCATTGTGCCCATCATATGCAGCCACTGTGCCCATCATATGCAGCCAATGTGCCCATCATATGCAGCCACTGTGCCCATCATATGCAGCCACTGTTCCCATCATATGCAGCTATTGTGCCCATCATATGCAGCCACTGTGCCCATCATATGCAGCCATTGTGCCCATCAAATGCAGCCACTTGTGCCCTTCATATGCAGCCACTGTGCCCATCATATGCAGCCACCGTGCCCATCAAATGCAGCCACTTGTGCCCATCAAATGCAGCCACTTGTGCCCATCATACGCAGCCACTGTGCCCATTATATGCAGCCACTTGTGCCCATCAATTGCTCCCACTGTGCCCCATCAAACGCAGCCACTGTGCCATATCAAATGCTGTCAGTGTGCCCCCGCCGGCCCACCGTCTGCACTTACCTCTCTAGGTGGGACAGCTCATTGATGTCTTTTCCCGTCCTCTCTTCCCATCCTCTGCTATGATTGGACGCCTGGCATCCAATCACAGCGCCTGTCGTTTCAGCCAATCAGGTGACGGGTAACACATCCGAGCACCTGATTGGCGGAGAGGCGGTTTAGTGTTAGGAAAGAGAATATTCATTTGCTTTTCTAACACAGCTGAGTGACCTGCGAGCGCCCAGCATGGCGCTCGCAGGTCACGTTTTTAGACGCCTATTAGAGCCTATGGCTCTAATCAGGTGCTTCAAAACCAACCCCCCCCCCCCCCCCGCCGCTGTAATTTAGGTGCCCTGCACCCAAAAAGAGGCCGGGTGCCTGAAAAGGGGGTGGCAGTGGCGGCCATAGATAGATTTCTGCAATGCATGAATCTATCTATTGGTGTTGGGGGGGAGAGAGGGGGCAGCGCCCATGAACCCTTATGGATGCACCGCCACTGTGTCTAGGACAGTGATGGCGAACCTTGGCACCCCAGATGTTTTGGAACTACATTTCCCATGATCCTCATGCACTCTGCAGTGTAGTTGAGCATCATGAGAAATGTAGCTCCAAAACATCTGGGGTGCCAAGGTTCGCCATCACTGGTCTAGGAGATCCCTGCAGTCTCTTCTCCCCCATGATTCCATGCTCTAAGATCTTCTGACACCATTAACCACTTCCTTACCGAGCTATTGGCGAAAGATGGCTACAGCGTGACTCTGTCGTTCCGGGAGGGTGTCCATGGACGTGCCCCTAACCACGCCCCTAATGTGCCCCCTTGGGAGGCCCATGCAGCGCGCTCAGTGATTGCTGTGTCTTTTCAGACATGAATGATCACAGACCGTGGTAAAGGGACAATCACAGAGGCCCTTTACAACGTAAGCAGCTGTCCTATCACAGCTGATCACAATGTAAACAAAGTTGCTGGTTATTGCTCTGTCACAGCGTGAGGAGAGAAGAGGAGAGGAGCCGGTAACTGGCATTCCTGACAGGGGACATGTACACAGATAATAAGGGCACTGATTATCAGTGAAGCCTCATCAGTGCTGCCTAACAGTGCTCATCAGTGCTACCCATCAGTGTTGCTCATCAGTGCTGCCCATCAGTGTCACATATCTTGTGATAATTTGTCACACTTTAGAAACAAGATCTCCCCAGAAGGCACCGCTGACATAGTCTTCCCAGGGTGCATCCGTGAGGCCCTGGCTATGTCACTAGTACCTCACTGTACCAGGACGTGAGGGGAATATTTATAGCCTACGCTTGACCTTAGAAAGGATTTCAAGGTGATTTGGGACCAGCATACAGAGCATAACGCTCCACCGATTATCTTTGAGGGAGAATGGTCCACTTCAAGTGATATAAGCAGATATGGGAAACGGTACAGATATCAATGGGTGGACCAGATAGGAAGCAATATAGCGCTTGTGGCTTAATACCCAGCTCGGGCCTTTTTCCTCAACCAGGGAGTCAGATGACAGCTCTTTGTCAGGAGTGTCGCTCTTAGGTAGAGCAAAGCTGGTGGTCTAAGTCGAGTCTTTATAACGGATTCAAAATTGCCAATTTCAATCAAGAAGTAGGCTCAGAATGTGACCCAAAAAGGCAAAAGACTTGCCATAGTGTAAAAAACAATGTAACATTCATTAAAAGTATAGTATTGCACTTACTCGTAAGAGCATATAAAACAGCATGTGTAAAAAAGCCCGCCGGCTAATGTAAACGCCTGTCCTTCCGGGATCTGTGCGCGTTTCGTCACAATCTGACGTCGTCCTAGGGTCTTTTTTGTTTACTTAGGTATTTAGCGCAGTTTGCTCTCTATTTATAAAAGAGGCAATAGTACTATTCCAGTTTATCGTGCGTGCACTTGCGTGCGTACACGTGCCTGTGCGCATACAAATTAGTGTGCGTACTTGGAGCCCTGTGGTCTATTTAAACTGGCCTGTCACCATGAGCAGTTGCTGAATGGTCTTCAGCTTGTACCTGCACTCCTGTGACCTGATCCATTGAACCTGCTTACCTGTGTATGACCCGGCTTTCTCCTGGACTTCGCCTTTGCTTCTGCATTAATCTTGCTCATCTGATATCTCTTCCCTCGGCCAGTTCACTGGACTCGTCTTTGCCTGCTGATTCTGTACTTTGCTGACCACTGTTACTGACCTTGGCCTGCTCCCTGGACTTGCTCTGCTTGCTGACTTGGTCTCTTGTTACCCAACTGCCGCTGGTCGCTGCCTGCATACTGGCTCTGCTACCATCTCCTGCTCTGGTGTCAAGCTGCTTCAGTATCCTGTTCATAGGACTGCGACCCCAGCTTCATCCACCTTAGAGCGGACTTCATTAGATAGCTACTCCGGCACTCCTGCCACTACGTGCCCTCACACTCTCTGTCTCCACCTTCAGGAGTATTGGGCAGGAGGTGCAAGAGAGACCACCACAACGTTTCAGTCATCACCAGGTACCTACTAGACGAACATCAAGTAACTTTATTTTGATTTGAATTTGATGACTCTGATCCATCTCTAGACTACAATACACATCCCAACATGTGCCTCTGCCATTTGTGAACTACCGATGGGGTTTCTTTTTACCTTCTAAACAAAAACAAGCATATCACCACTTAAGGTCTCCTCTGAGGACCAGGACCCCCATGACATTGAGAGCGACCAACTTTATCCTGCATGGAGACAGGAGTACTCTCCACTCATGCTCACAGAAGGTTGCATGTTCCATCCAGTTGGGTTACCACGACCTCATCGAATGTAAGTTATTATATTCATTATTTCTGTCTAAACCAGAACACTTGAAGTAAATACATTTTTATATAATTATTACATTATAAGGGCTCTACTGTACCAACTCTCCTCTCAATTTACCGATGGGCACCCCGGGTCATTCTTTAGGCCTCTACCCTGCCCTTTTGACTCCACCCTGTGGACTCTTGAGGACCGCCACTACGCAAATACAGAAATCAGTTGGCACATTGGTGATTAGAAGTTGCTGCAAAATCCCCACCAGTTGCCATTCCTTTGCCATTGTTTCTCAGTAAAGTAAAATATTTAGTGGTGTACTTGTTATCTCGGACCTGAAGGTTGGCTCCCCGATGCTCGTCAAAGGAAAACATAATCACTCTATTAGGAAGGCATTGCAAACAGCAGATGTGATGAAGTATCACCTGAAGAATCCCGCTGAGTTGTAATGCAAATTCACCAGAGTTACGTGAGTCACTGACCAATTACTGTACAAAGTGGGAAATTCCACTGTCAGCTGTAAATTACATTTCAAGTACAAAGAACAAAGACCCTAATAGATTGTATTTATGGGTTTTAGCTAAAGAACACTCTCATTATGTGCAAAATAAATGAAGGAAAGCTCTACATTTACTGCTCCACCATATCTGCAGAGCCTTGAGTCATTTATGGAGCTTTAGGTAGACTATTCCCTTTTTTAACTTCCTGATAAGTGGCTTAGTGGTTAGGACTGATGCCTTGCAGCACTGAGGTCCTCAGTCGGAATCTCAATCAGGACATCAGGACACTATCTGCATGGAGTTTGCCTGTGGGTGGGTTTTCTCTAGGTACTCGACTTCCTCCAACACTCCAACATGCTGATAGGTTAAATGGCCCTTGTCAAAATTGGCCCTAGTATACAGTTGTACTAAAAAGTTTGCATTCCGTGGCCAAAAAATTGTGTGATTTAGGCATTGATATTGAAAATCTGACTGATCTTGCCAACTGTCTTTCATTTAGGGACAGTGATCATAGGAGGCCATTTATTATCACATAGTTGTTTGGCTTCTTTTAAAATCATAATGATAACAGAAATCATCCAAATGGCCCTGATCAGAAGTTTCCATCCCCTGCAATGTTTGGCCTTGGTACAGACACACAAGGTGACACACAAAGGTTACAATGGCAATTAAATGTTTATTTCCCACATATGTGGCTTTTTAAATTGCAATCAGAGTCTGCGTATTATTAATCAATGAGTTTGTTAGCTCTTACGTAGATGCCATGGGGAGCAGAAAAGAACTGTCAAAAGACCTGCATAACAAGGTAATATAACTTTATAAAGATGGAAAAGGATATAAAAATATATACAAAGCCCTGATTATGTGAGTCAGTACTGTTCAATCACTTATTAAGCACTGGAAAATTCAGAGATCTCTTGATACCAATACCAAGTCAGGTTGACTAAGAAAGATTGCAGCCACAGCTGCCAGAAAGAATTGTTCAGGATACAAAGAAAACCCCACAGGTTTCCCTAAGCCACATACAGGCTGCTCTGAAAAAGACATTGTGGTTGTTTCAAGGAGCACAATATGACGATATTTGAACAAAATTAGCTGCATGGCCCGAGTTACGAGGAAGAAGTGTGCAGTTAATTGTTTACAGGTGCTACAGGTATTGTCTAACTTTCTGTAGAGCTCACATAATTGAGCTTGCTGTAATTTTTCTGGCTGGAACTTTGACAAAAGGGTAGTTACAGGTTGGGGTGGTTGCCACTATTTTTGGATAGTTTTTATGATGCCAATATACTCTATAGTGTTTTGAAGAGAAATCAACCAAGTAAATACAGTGCCTTGAAAAAGTATTTATATATATATATATATATATATATATATATATATAAATTTTACACATTTTGTCATGTTACAACCAAAAACGTAAATTTATTTTATTGGGATTTTATGTGATAGACCAAAACAAAGTGGCAGTGAAGTGGAAGGGAAATTATAAATGGCTTTCAACATTTTTCACAAATAAATAACTGAGTAGTGTGGGGGGCATTTGTATTCAGCCCCCTTTACTCTGATACCCCTAACTAAAATCCAGTGGAACCAATTGCCTTCAGAAGTCCCCTAATTAGTAAATAGAGTCCACCTGTGTGTAATTTAATCTCAGAATTAATACAGCTGTTCTGTGAAGCCCTCAGAGGTCTGTTAGAGAACCTTAGTGAACAAACAGCATCATGAAGGCCAAAGAACACACCAGACAGGTCAGGGATAAAGTTGTGGAGAAGTTTAAAGCAGAGTTAGGTAATAAAAAACTATCCCAAGCTTTAAACATCTCACAGAGCACTGTTCAATCCATCATCTAAAAATGGAAAGAGTATGGCCCAACTGCAAACCTACCAAGACGTAGGCGTCCACCTAAACTGACAGGCCAGGCAAGGAGAGCATTGTAACAGGACAACTATTAGTCGTGCACTCCACAAATCTGGCCTTTATGGAAGAGTGGCAAGAGGAAAGTCATTCTTGAAAGAAAGACATAAGAAGTCCTGTTTGCAGTTTGCGAGAAGCCATGTGGGAGACACAGCAAACATGTGGAAGAAGGTGCTCTGGTCAGATGAGACCAAAATTGAAATTTGTGGCCTAAAAGCAAAACGCTATGTGTGGCGGAAAACTAACACTGCACATCACCCTGAACACATCATCCCCACCGTGAAACATGGTGGTGGCAGCATCATAATGTGGGGATGCTTTTCTTCAGCAGGGACAGGGAAGCCGGTCAGAGTTGATGGGAAGATGGATTGAGCCAAATACAGGGCAATCTTAGAAGAAAACCTGTTAGAGTCTGCAAAAGACTTGAGACTGGGGCAGAGGTTCACCTTCCAGCAGGACAACAGCCCTAAACATACAGCCAGAGCTACAATGGAATGGTTTAGATCAAAGCATATTCATGTGTTAGAATGGCCCTGTCAAAGTCCAGACCTAAATCCAAATGAGAATCTGTGGCAAGACTTGAAAATTGCTGCTCACAGACGCTCTCCATCCAATCTGACAGAGCTTGAGATATTTTGCAAAGAAGAATGGGCAAAAACGTCACTCTCTAGATGTGCAAAGCTGGTAGAGACATCCCCAAAAAGACTTGCAGCTGTAATTGCAGTGAAAGGCGGTTCTACAAAGTATTGACTCAGGGGGGCGCCATACAAATATACACCACACTTTTCACATATTTATTTGTAAAATTTTTGAAAAACATTTATCATTTTCCTTCCACTTCTCAATTATGTGCCATTTTGTGTTGGTTTATCACATAAAATACCAATAAAATACAGTTATGTTTTTGGTTGTAACATGTTGAATGTTGAAAATTTCAAGGGGTGTGAATACTTTTTCAAGGCACTGTTTTACTTTAGAGTGTGGAATAAATAATAATAATACAATACCAACAATAAATATAAGTCCGAATTGTGCCAAAAGCAGAATTTGGGACTTTTGCCAGGAAATAAATTTACTTCTACTCCTGTAGCGATAAAATAGACCCCGGCAGAAATTTAGGAATTATCCTCAGCCTCCTAGCTTGGGTTCCTGAGAGGAATCATATACAAGCTGCAATTGAGGCTGAAAGGAAAAAAAATTGAAATGTAGTTGCCAGGCAACAAGAACGCACATTCTGTTCTGTCTGCCACGCTGGAACCTGAACACCAACCCTTTGTCTGTTAATTATTACACGACCTTTGACTAAATATTGCTGGCATGAGAGCTAGGCAGATGTGTAACTAGAGATAGATAGATAGATATCTTGGAATGTACAATGTATAAAATAAGTAATCTAAAATTCTATTGTTCTAAATATTCTTACACATTGGCATGCAGAGACAGCGTTCTTTAAATGAAACTCCAAAAATGAATCCTATTCAAGACAGCGCTTTCATCTTCCAACTTCCTTAGAAAGTACCTCACTAAAGATTAAACTCCAGGACCTCTATTTGTAAATGTTCTTTTTGACTGACTTTTTTCCATTTTGTGATTCAACCATTTTAAATTCCAGTTTTTAACTTTTTAAAAAAAAATAATTTACACATACTACATGTCCAACAAATTGATGACATCTGACCACACCTCTGTGAACTTGTTGGACATCCCATTCCAAACCCATTGCCATTAATATAGAGTTGGTTTCCCATTGGTAGCTAAACCCCCTCACACTTTTGAGGTTTTCCTGGAGTGTGTGTGTGGGAATTTTAGCCCACATGTGAGGTCAGGTATTACTTTAGACGTACATATATTAATTTTTTAATATACGAATTAAAACTTTTTTTAATTTACAATTTTTTTATTTCCGAACAGCAGTTCCGATTAGCTCTTTAGCGCCACCCTTTGGGCTCCTTCTGCTAACTTTCGTGTTAGTAGAAGTTTGGCGAGTGTTGATGTTGGGTGAGAAGACCTGGCTCAAAGTCAGCGTTCAGATTCATCCCAAAGGTGTTCAGTAAGGTTAAGATTGTGGAGATGGTTGAGGAGCATCACGAGTGAATAGAAATTTTTGGACACTCTAGTTTTAGAACAATGATCACTTAACATTAAACATAGTTTAGGCAAGGTGTTTCAGGGGATTGCGGCTTCCCCCTCTTAGGGGCTTTGGTAGTTTTTAGATCTGTTGGTCATGGGCACTGCAGTCCATGTATTAATATGACATTTTATGTTCTGGAATGTCTGTTCTACCCATAGCTATATAGCCTCCACTTTTCTGGGAACACTTTCCACAAAATTTTAAGTGTTTGTGGGAAATTTTTTCCCACATGTGAGGTCAGGTACTGATATTGGGTGAGAAGATCTGCTTCACATTCAGCATTCCAATCCATTCCTAAGGTGTCCAGTAGGGTTGAGATTGTTGAGATTTTTGAGCAGCACCATTAGGGAAAAGAAATGTTTGTATATTCCAGCCAGTTTAAGAACAGTGATCACTTAATTGGTCTATGACATAAGTATAGCCAACGTGTTTCGAGGATTGAGGCTCCCACTTCTTCAGGGCTTTGGTAGTCTTAGATCTGTTGGTTGTAGGGACTGCAGTCTGTGTACTCCTATGACATTTTATGATCTGGAATGTCTGTTCTACCCATAGCTATAACAGCCTGCATTCTGTGCCCTGTGTAGAAATGTGCAATTTGCAACTAATAATAATAACTATTAGTAACTATTAAATTATAGATATTGGAATTTCCTTTCAAATTTGGCTGTTAGTGAACCTAACGAATACGAATTTATCCAAAGTTACGAATTATCCGAAATAACGAATGCCGCATCTAATTTAATGGAACTTATCAAATTAATAATAATAAATAATAATAATAAAAACTTTTTATTATTATTTTTATTATTATTAATTCATTACGTCTCATTCATTTAGATGCAGCATTCGTTATTTGGGATAATTCGTTACTCTTGATAAATCTGTATTTGTTACATTCATAAACCAAGCCAAATTTAAAAGGAAATTCCAATACCTACAATTCAATAGTTAGTTATTATTAGTTAGTTATTATTTGGGATTTTCAAATTTTCGGATTTTCAATTTTTTCAAATTTTCAAATTTTTTAGCATACGAATTTACAAATTTTAAAATTTTTTAACCACTTGACATCCGCGCTATGGCCGAATGACGGTCACATCGCTGATCTGAATTCCCGGGTGGCCGACATATGACGGCCTCCCCTGTGCTCGCTCCCTGCGCACGCCCTACGGGGTCTGTGATCTCTGAGTCACTGAGACTCGGGTGATCACCGATCCGAGTAAGGGGCCGCTCACGGCTCCTTACCATGTGATCAGCTGTCAGCCAATGACAGCTGATCACGTGATCAAAACAAAAGCTCGGTGATCATTTTTTTTCTCCTCACGCTGACAGCGGAGGAGAAAAAAAAAGAAGCCGATCACCGGCTCATCTTAAAGGGACATCGGTCCCGAAAAGGCATAAATACGGCATAATTGCCTCTTCCATCTAACAGTGCCCACAAGTGCCACCTATTAATGCCCACAAGTTCCACCTATCAATGCCCACAAGTGCCACCTATCAATGCCCACAAGTGCCACCTATCATTGCCCACCAGTGCCACCTATCATTGCCCACCGGTGCCACCTAGAAGTGCTGCCTATCAGTGTAACCGATCAGTGTCCATCACTGCCACCCATCATTGCCCATCACTGCCACACATCAGTGCCCATCACTGCCACCTATCGGTGCCCATCAGTGCCGCCTAATCAGCGTACATCAATGACGGACAAAAATTACCCATTTTTTAAAATGTTATAACAAAATACATTTTTTTTTTTTAAAACTTAAATTTAAAAAAAAAAAAAAATCGCACAGGTGATCAAATACCACCAAAAGAAAGCTCTATTTGGGGGGAAAAAATGATTAATTTGGGTACTGTATGACTGTGCAATTGTCATTCAAAGTGCATCAGCGCTGAAAGATGAAAATTGGTCTGGATAGGAGGGGGTTTAAGTTTCCAGTAAACAGGTGGTTAATATACGAATTTACGAAATTAAAAAAAATTTAATTTATGAATTTTTTTATTTCCGAACACTGCATCTAAATGAATGGAACATAACGAATTAAATCTTTTCCGAAGTTACAAATTTTTTGGAAAATAACGAATTTCAATCATAACAAATGACCCAAAAAAATTAAACAAAAATAAAAACACACACATTTTTCAGCAGTGCACACGTCTAGCCCTCTGTACAGAGCCAGCTACTTTTTACACAGGGGTGCAATCATGCTGGAACAGAAATGGGTCTTCACCAAACTGTACCACAAGGTTGGAGGAGCACAGTTGTCTACAACACCTATGTATGCCGCAGGATTAATAGTAACCTTCACTGGGAACACCTGAACTGAAAAATTTGAAAAGGTATCTGTATACGTTCAACCATATAAAGTATTTTACTGATTTTATAAACTTGCAACATTACAATTTGCAGTAAAAATAAATCTGCAGGACCTGTATAACACTGTGTTGTGATATGCACTACTCTATATACATTTTTTATGCTTCTTGCTGGATATAATGCAAGGTGCTGAGTGTTAAGCCTCGTACACACGATCAGAATTTCTGATGGGAAATGTGTGATGACAGGCTGTTGGCGGAAAATCCGACCGTTTGTATGCTCTATCGGACACTTGTCGGATTTTCTGATTCTTGATATCACTAGAAATAACTCCATCAGTATCACCAGCAAAGCAGCTTCATTATTATCCCATTAAAGAAGAAGAGAATTGTGCGCTGAATTTGGAGATTGTATAATTTGCCACGTCACGAATGTTAATTCTCCATTGCGAACGCTAGTTTACAAGACCGACCGCTTCTGGCTCGTCCTTGCTTCCGAGCATGCGTGTTTGTACTTTGGACTTTTGTCCGACAGACTTGTGGAAAGTCAGACAACACACATTTGTCCAAGGAAAATTTTTAAACCTGCTATCCAACATTTGTCCACGGAAAATCCAACAACAATTGTCCGATGGAGCGTACAAACGGTCGGATTTACCACCAACAGCCTGTCATCACACAATTCCCGTCGGAAAATGTGATCGTGTGTACGCGGCTTTACAGTTACAAGATTCTAAGCGTGGAACCATTCTGTGATTGTGCCTAATGTTGTGCATCAAACAGTTCCAATCTCTGCTCCCATAATCTTTGCGAAAAGTCTGTATTTTATTTGGTTTTGATTATATTTCATTTTGATTTGTTATTTTTCTTTAACCACTTCCGGACCAGCCACCACAGTTTTACTGAGGCAGGTTGGCTCCCCTGCACAAAATCACGTTACTGTACGTGATCTCGTGAGGTCCGGATAGCAGGCGCGCGCCTGCTGCACAGCGGGGGTGCCGATGCTCGTGGCTGACGGTCGCAATGACTGCCGGCCACGAGCGATCATGACCAGGAGACACAGAACAGGGACGAGTGTGTGTAAACACACACTTCCCTGTTCTGTTCTGACAGATCGTGTGTTCCTATTAGCTAGGTAGCACGATCTGTCACTTCCTGTAGTTATTCCCTCCCCCTTCAGTTAGAATCACCTCCCAGGGAACATAGTTAACCCCTTCACCGCCCCATAGTGTTAACTCCTTCACTGCCAGTGACATTTTTACAGTAATCAATGCATTTTTAATCGCACTGATCACTGTATTAATGCCAATGGGTCCAATAAAGTAAAAAAAAAAAAAAAAGAATAATAAAAATGCTATAAATCTATCCCCTATTTTGTAGATGCTATAACTTTTGCGCAAACCAATCAATATACGCTTATTGCGATTTTTTTTTTAACAAAAAATATGTAGAAGAATACGGCCTAAACTAAGCAAAACATTTTTTTTATATATATTTTTGGGGGATATTTATTATAGCAAAAAGTAAAAAATAATGCGTTTTTTTTTCTCAAAATTGACGCTATTTTTTGGTTTATAGCGCAAAAAATAACAAAAACGCAGAGACGATCAAAAACCACTAAAAGAAAGCTCTATTTGTGGGAAAAAAAGGACTTCAATTTTGTTTGGGTACAACGTCACACGACTGCGCAATTGTCAGTTAAAGCGACGCAGTGCCGAATCGCAAAAAGTGCTCTGCTGGTCAGGAAGGGGGTAAATTCTTCCGGGGCTCAAGCGGTTAACATTGCTGTACTATGGAAAACCTGAATAAAATTTCTTTAAATAAAAAATAAAAAAATTCTGTGGTTGTGAAGTTAAAAGTGGGCAAGAAGCTGGAATTGTTATTATATTAACTTTGAAAAATCTAATTAAAAGTAAAAAAAAATGTTGGCAATTTTATGAAAAAGATCAGATTTTTCTGTCATGTTCCTTTGGGGAAATTTGATCCAATCTCCACCCAAGCAGCTGAAACAACCTTTTTATGTTCTCCATTTGGTTTGCAATTTTGACAAAAGTTAAATCCAAAATCAGGTCATTCTATCAGATTCTTAGGCCCTGTTCCCACCTTACATGGGAACATGGCACTCCTGTGTCTCTAGCTGTGAAGAAGGCCTTAAGAGCTAAGATCAATGATCTGATTTTTCTGGTTAACTACTGAAAGGAAATAGTAGGTATTCTGGACGACCACCCGTCTATTAGGTAAACCAACAGGGCCTTAGATATCTGGAGACACCAAATGAAACAAGAGGCAGGTTGTGCATTCGTAAAATGTCTGCCTTTATTAGGTGTGTTACAGCTTATTTATAGTTCAACATACCAGTAGAAAGAGGGGAGGGGGAGTGGTTAGTAAATTATGTATTTGTATAGAAATATATAGTTATATGGTTATACAAGTCAGTAAACCTTTAAGATACATGAGTTAACACAGGTCAACAGGCCATCTGGTTATGAGTCATAAGTCATGCATCTTGTCCCATGGCCTACAGAACAGAGAACAGGAAAGGACAAACCAACCCACAATGATATATATAGAGTATAGTGCTTGTGCAAGCACTTTTCTAAGCATTGTTTTATAGTTGCAGATTTAAGCTATCTTGTGTACTGAAATGGCAGAGCATATCAAAGCATATCAGTCACAATGGTTTGGGCATATTATTACAACTACTACTAGTTATCACCAGTTAGACCCCTTTCACACTAAGGCAGTTTTCAGGCATTTTAGCGCTAGAAATATCGCCTGTAAAGTACCTGAAAATTGCCCCCCATTGTAATAATGGGTGCTTTCACACTCGGGTGGTGGGCTTGCGGGACGTTCGGAAAAGTCCTACAACCAGCATCTTTAGGGTGGTTTGGGATTGCTGTATACAGCGCTCCCTAAACGCCCCTGCCCATTGCAATGAATGGACAGCATTTCCGAAGAGCCTGAAAAGTGCTTCGGAAGCGCAGCAACACAGGAGTTTTTATCCCCTTTTTGAGGTTAAAAGCGCCCCGCTAGTGCCGCATAAACATCGCTAAAGCGATGCTAAAATGAGCGGTGCTTTAGCACTGCCGTGGCCCCAGTCTGAAAGGGGTCTTAATCCCTTTCTTTTGCACTCTGGTATCATACACTGGTATCATGTATGTATTTTTTTGCGCAGAAAAAAACTCACATGGCATCAACATCGTGGTGTGAACAGGGAAAGGGGAAAAAAAGAAAAGGAAATGGTTAAGAAAAAAGTAAAGGAAAGAAAGCGAAAAAGGGAAAAGGAAAAGTAAAGGAAAAGCGAAGGCAAGGAAAGAAAAAAAGGAAAAAGGGAAAGCGGAAGAAAATGAAAAGGGAAGGGAAAATAAAGAAAAAAAGGAAAGGATGAAAAGCAAGGAAGGTAAAGGAAATGGTAAAGAAAAGTAAATGGTAAAGAAAAAAGTAAAGGAAAGAAAGCAAAAAAGGGAAAAGGAAAAGCGGCAGCAAAGGAAAGAAAAAAGGAAAAAGGGAAAGCGGAAGAAAAGGAAAAGGGAAAAGAAAATAAAGGAAAAGCGAAAGGAAAGGAGGAAAAGCAAAAAGCCAGAAATCTAAAGAAAAAAAAAAAGGAAAAGGAAATGGTAAAGAAAAAAGTAAAGGAAAGAAAGTAAAAAAGGGAAAAGGAAAAGGAAAGGAAAAGTGGAAGGAAAGGAAAGAAAAAAAGGGAAAGCGGAAGAAAAGAAAACGGGAAAGGAAAATAAAGGAAAAAAGGAAAATTGAAAGGAAAGGAGGAAAAGCAAAAAGCAAGGAAGGTAAAGGGAAAAAAAAAAAAAAAAAAGGGAATGGTAAAAAAAAGAAAGAAAAGGAAATGGTAAAGAAAAAAGAAAAGGAAATGGTAAAGAAAAAAGTAAAGGAAAGAAAGCGAAAAGGAAAAACAAAGGAAAGAAAAGGAAGAAAGGAAAGGAAAGGAAAAAAAGAAAAGGGAACGCAAAGGAAATGAAAGGAAAAGGAAAAAAGGAAAGCAAAAGAAACAAAAAAGGGAAAGGAAAAGGAAAAGAAAGAAAAAAAGGAAAACCAAAAGGAAAGAAAAAAAAATAAAGGGGAAAGGAAAGGAACAGGGAAAGGAAATGGAAAAGGAAAAAGGAAAGGGAAAGGGCTCTAAAATTAAAGGAATTTGAAAATGAATGGTCAGAGCTGGAACAGTCAGCCCACCTCCTCCTGCTTCCCCATGCTAGACTATTGGTTGTTTAAAGTGGAAGTAAACCCCCCTATCGTTTTCAGCCAAGGAAGCTGCCATCTTTGCCTCTGTTTAATCTTAAACTGCCACAGTGCTGCACATGTGATCCGTTATGACACCAGCCATTGGATGGTTTGACTGTTTGGTTGAGAGCACAGCCAATGTGCAGTTAGCATTCACGGCATGTCTTTTTTTTAGACTGTTAAATCGATGGGTTTACTTCCGCTTTAAGGCTGCCTATTGCATATGATAACCAGATGGTAGGAAACGAGTCAGGATTTAATCATATAAGCACTTTGTACCTTTCCAAGTAAGAAAGAAAAAAAAAAAAAAAGAACTTTAACGAAAAATCGGAGTCGGACAATGGTATCTTTCAGCACTGGACAGAAGGCTCACATCCTTTCTGACAGGTTCTCTTTAAATAGCATCAATGTTTAATTGCCAATCAGGAAATCTCTTTAGTGAGAAAGTTGTTTAATTGTGGCATTTATGAGCAGATGGCAGCGTTCTCACCCACCGATCCAGCTCTGAGCACCCGGGGACTGTCTAGATGCTCTGAGAGAGTTCTGAAGTCTGGTCGGTGGAGCTGGCTGAGCGATGTGCATTGTGAAGGCATTGGGATTGCATTCTATGAAATTACATTTTGGCACCATGTACGATGAATAGACCAGAGACGGATTTCCCGAGCCAATTGCAAGCTGAGAAAAATGGCTTTCTTGGTCCAAATCTACTATGCCAATCATAATTCCCGGCTTTAATCACCACTGCTTAGCTACCCTGATTGAAAGATGAGGGAATGATCCGCGGCTAAACGCCAAGTTATCTGACAAAATCTAGAAGCGTCTGTCAGTAAATTAAAGCTTAAGGGCAGTATACCCGGCTCAGCTATTCCAAGAGAAGCTCTTCTCTGCAATTAGGAAGGCAAAGTACAATTCTATACATTTCACTTAAAGCAGAACTCCGGCCTTCCCTTCAGTCCTGCACAGGTGTACTGACTCTTCTCCTGGACTGAAATTGCTTATTCTGATTTCACTGCACACTGTGAGCTTCACATCATGTGTATTAAAAGCTGCAGCAAGTCAGATAGAGCCCATGCCCTCCCCAGCTTGGCTGTACTTGGCCCGCCCCTGGCACGCACCTTTCATTCCTTGACTTTTAGTTCTTTCAACCATGGAGGCTCAGCATCACATATAGGTGTTACCTATGCAAATACAGCCCGTTTAGGAATGCCCACGCCTCCAGACTGACATTCAAGGTATTTTGATATTTGTGTAGCGGGTGCCCTGTTTTACCCATGCCTTGCCAAGCTGGCCATCGCAAGTATAGAGGCTGAGGGAGAGCACGCCTGTCAGCCCTGTGTGGGATTTCTACCCCCTCCGCTCCTTTTTTCCTCCTCACTGACTCACACAGACCTGCTCACTCTGCACCATCCCCTGTGTCCCTATTTGCAGGAGGAGGAGAGCCAATGACAGGAGCAATTACAGGAGTAAATCAGAAGGACTTTAACAGCAGCAGCTGCAAAATATTCTGGGATATGTAGTACCCATCAAAAATGGCCCCATAGCTTTCTATGAACTCAGAACTACAAGAGCCAGCCTGCTCTGGGGAGAGAGAAACAGAAGACTCCATCTTGATCTACTGAGGGAATTCAGTCACCACGAAGCAGGAGAACAGACTGGACTTAGGGGAGAGGTGGTGCCTCTCAGGTCAGTCCACCGCATTGTTGCAGGTATCCACAGCTGGTCGGGACATCCAGCCTGAGAGAGGGGGGAATTCCAGGTGCACATCCAGGCGCACCGACAGTTGGAAGCATTCCAGTGTGGGGTGACCAGTTGGGTCACCAGAATAGCCTGCCTGTTCCAGGACGTTTGTTGGGCCTTGATCGTAGTATTGGTGAGGACGGCACTTGCCAAGGACACTGCACGCACACAGAGTTACTAATAGTTACTTCACTTCACCCAGCCAGCTTTATGAACACCGCATACAGACATCATTGCTCTTAGTCGCTTGCTGATACCTGTAGTGCCACAGGACACCAGGCCATCCAGATACAGAGACACTGTATACAGACACCATTGTCTTCATTTATCTTACTGTTACTTGTAGTTCCACAGGATACAATACTTTTAAACCAGCATCCACAGAAAAAAAACTGAATAGAATAGAATTTAAAGAATATAGCCATCCTTTCCGAAATTCGAATAGAATACATTTGAATTTGAATAGAAAAGGATAGAATAGCAAATAAATAAATAGAATAGAAAAAAAAGAATAGAATAAACAAATTTAAAAAAGAGTATAATTAAAAGCAATACAATGGAATAGATTAGAATAGAAAGAATATAACCATTTCCCAAAATTCAAATAGAATCAATTTGAATAGAAAAGGAAAAAATAGATTAGAATAGGAAGATGGTTATATTCATTCTATTCTATTCAATTCTGTTGTTTTTGCTTTACTATTGTGTTATTTTCTATTCCATTCAAATTGATTCTATTTGAATTTTGGAAAATGATTATATTATTTCTCTTCTATTCTATTGTTTTTTTGATTCTATTCTTTTCTATTCTATTCAAATTTCAGAAGATGGTATAAATCGTTCTATTTTCTTCTATTCTATTCCTTTCTATTCTATTCCATTCTATTTTGTTCTGTTTTACTCTATTATATTATATTCTTTTATTTTCTGTTATATTATTTTCTATTCTATTCTAATTTTTTTCTATTCTGTTCCTTTATTTTCTATTCTATTTTATTCTCTTTGGAAATTGGAAAACAATTCAAATTCGAAAACTTTTCAAATTCAAAAAGGATTCGAATTCGAAAAATGTTCAAAATTGATTCGAAAACGTTTCGAACCGATCCAAATTTGAAAAATTTGAATTGGAAACGAATAAACAAAACATATTACAAAAATGAATTAAACAAATGAAACTAATTGAACTAAACTAATTTATGTAAATAACGAATCGAAACGAAAAAAATGTTTTTTTCGTTCTATACATGTCTAATAGAGCCACGATGAGTAGAGGTAACCAATCCAGTATAAGTTGCCATATTGTAATTTATTGTTATTAGAGTGTTTGCCTCTGCTCTTGGGGTTATTTGCAGTTGTGCCATGTGCATAACTCCTCCCACTGCTTTTATTGGGCCTGAGAGGAGTACAAAGGCAGGGTGCTGTGATGTTTGCATTTGCAGGGTTACCTGGTTGTAAACGCCGCCATTTTTAAAAATCGAAATTTAATCCAGCAGAGGTAGTAAAACAGTCAAGAGTAAGTAGCTTCAAACATGCTTGCGGCAAACATACACTCACCGGCCACTTTGCAGGAAGCGGGTTGGACCCCCTTTTGCCTTCATTCTTGATGGCATAGGTTCAACAAGGTGTTGGAAACGTTCCTCAGAGATTTTGCTCCATAGTGACATGATAACATCACGCAGTTGCTGCAGATTTGTCGGCTGCACATCCATGATGCCGATCATCTCCCATTCCACCACATCCCAAATGTGCTCTATTGGATGAGATGTGGTGAGTGTGGAGGCCTTTGGAGTACAGGGACCTCATTGTCTGGTGGTGAGATAATTGGAGCTTTGTGACATGGTGCATTATCCTGCTGGAAGGAGCCATCAGAAGATGGGGACACTGTAGTCATAAAGGGATGGACATGGTCAGCAACAATACTCAGGTAGGTTGTGGCTTTTAAACCATGCTCAATTGGTACTAAGGGGCCCGAAGTGTGCCAAGAAAATATCCCCCCCCACCATTACACCACCACCACCACCAGCCTGAACTGGTGATACAAGGCAGGATGGATCCACGAGCCAAATTCTGACCTCACCATCTGAATGTTGCAGCTGATATCCAGACTCATCAGACCAGGCAACGTTTTTTCCAATCTTCTATTGTCCAATTTTGGTGAGCCTGTGTCAATTGTAGCCTCAGTTTCCTGTTCTTAGCTGACAGGAGTGGCATCCGGTGTGGTCTTCTGCTGCTGTAGCCCATCTGCTTCAAAGTTCGATGTGTTGTGCATTCAGAGATGGTATTCTGAATACCTTGGGTGTAACGAGTGGTTTATTGAAATACTGTTGCGTTTCTACCATTTGGGACCAGTCTGCACATTCTCCTCTGACATCAACAAGGCATTTTCCTCCGCACAACTGGATATTTTCTCTTATTCATACCATTCTCTGTAAATCCTAGAGATGTTGTGTTTGAAAATCCCAGAAATACTAAGACCAGCCAAGTCTGGCACCAACAACCATGCCACGTCCAAAGTCACTTAAATCCCCTTTCTTCCTCATTCTGATGCTCGGTTTGAACTTCAGCAAGTCATCTTTACCACGTCTAGGTGCCAAAATGCATTGAGTTGCTGCCATGTGATCGGCTGATTAGCAATCTGTGTTACCAAGCAATTGAACAGGTGTCCCTAATAATGTGGAGATCTGTACGCAAACAAAAAAAATGACCAAAAAAAAAATCAACCAAAAAACCCCAAAACAAAAAAATAAATGTGCAGACTCGATGGACTAATCAGTCTTTTTGTCTGCCGTCACTTTTATATGTTTCTACGCTCTCCCAGATTTTGGTGTGATCAAATGCTTTCAGGTGCAGAGGAGGGATTTGGGGTCTTAGGATATAAATTCAATGTGATAAAGCATAAATTCAAGTGCAGAAAAAAAGAATATCGAATCAATATCAGAATTGATATGAAAAAATTAAAAAAAGAAAATAGATACATTTAGAAAAGTCTTCAAGGAAGGGTGCTGGTGATTAAAGTGCTGAGTAGGGATGAGCTTCGAGTTCGAATCAAACTCATGTTCGACTCGAACATTGCCTGTTCGCCTGTTCAGCGAACAATTTGGGGTGTTCGCGGCAAATTCGAAAAGCCGCGAGCACCCTGTAAAAGTCTATGGGAGAAATCTCAAGTGCTAATTTTAAAAGCCTATATGCAAGTTATTGTCATAAAAAGTGTTTGGGGACCTGGGTCCTGCCCCAGGGGACATGTATCAATGCAAATTTTTTTTTAAAAACTGCAGTTTTTTCAGGAGCAATGATTTTAATAATGCTTAAAGTGAAACAATAAAAGTGTAATATTCCTTTAAATTTCGTACCTGGGGGGTTGTATAGTATGCCTGTGAAGGGGCGCATGTTTCCCGTGCCTAGAACTGTCCCTGCACAAAGTGTCATTTTTGCAGGAAAAAAAGCTATTTAAAATCACTCGCGGCTAATGAATTGCCGACTCCCATAACACAGAGAACAGTCATTCATTGAAAGTCATTGATAAACAAAAAGTCATTGAAAAAAAAAAAGCGTGGGGGTTCCCCCAAGACGGCCCCCGCCCCCCTCTGACGTCATGGAGAAAGCCATAGGGAAGTCCCCATGACGTCCCCGTGCATCAGAGGAGGGCGGCGTCACCAGATGGCCCCGCCCTCCGTCATAAAAGAGCTGTCAGACGCAGCGAAGCCTCACACAGCAGGAGCCTCCCGTTGCGTGGAGTGGCCCGACACAGAAGAACAGACGCCGACACTGTGGAAGAAGATGCCGGACGAGAAGACCAGAGCAAGAAGAAGCGGATCAGAGGAAGAAGAAGATGGAAGAAGAAGATGGAAGAAGAAGATGAAGAAACCGAAGGATGAAGAAAGGAAGAAGGAAGACCAGAAGAAAGAAGATGAAAGAAGATTTTAATAAAGGAATTGTCAAAGACTGTCTCCTGTCATTTTTAACATTTTTGTCACTTTTTTGGTGAAATGGTAGGTGTACTTTTGTTCCCCTTTACCATTTCACACAGGGGGGGCGGGATCTGGGGGTCCCCTTGTTAATGGGGGATCCAGATTCCGATAAGCCCCCCGCCCGCAGACCCCCACAACCAATGACCAGGGTTGTGGGGAAGAGGCCCTTGTCCCCATCAACATGGGGATATGGTGCTTTGAGGGGTCACAGACCCCCAAAGCACCCTCCCAATGTTAAGGGCATGTGGCCTGGTACGGTTCAGGAGCGGGGGGCGCTCTCGTCCCCCCCCTTCTTTTCCTGCGGCCTGCCAGGTTGCATGCTCGGATAAGGGTCTGGTATGGATTTTGAGGGGACCCCACGCCATTTTTTTTTTTTTGGCTGGGGTTCCCCTTAAAATCCATCCCAGACCTGAAGGGTCTGGGATGGATATTTAGGGGGAACCCCACGTAATTTTTTTTTAAATTTGAAGCGGGGTTCCCCTAATATCCATAGCAGACATGAAGGGCCTGGTAATTGAATTTGGGGGAACCCCCACACTATTTTTTTTTATCAATGACTTTCAATGAATGACTGTTCTCTGTGTAACACAGAGGGAAGTCCCCATGACATCCCCAGGAAGTCCTGATGAAGTCACGTGATAGTGACGACACACGTAGGAACATACTGACGTTCTGAGTACGAGTGTGGCGCTCATTTTGTTTTTTACTCTGTGCTTAATGCTTTATGTTCTGAGGGTGTTGAAAGAAAAAAAATTTACAGGTCACTGAGTTTCTTTTTTTATTTTTTCATATCAATTCTGATATTGATTTAATATTCTTTTTTTATGCACTTGAATTTATGCTTTATCACGTTGAATTTATAGACTTTTTATTATGATTATATAGCAGATTTTATGCGATCACATCGCATTTATGCCACTTGGAATTGTCTAATAATTTGATGTTTATTATCATGTGGATTACTGTGCACACTTAACACTTTATTGTTCACTTCAGCACTTTTAATATTTGGAGTGCAACACCATATATTGATTTTTTTTTTTTTCCACATATTCTCTGGGTGAGGTTTGACCCCTGTCAGTGTTTTTGCTGCAACCAAATTTTACCTTTTTATGTTTAAAACCTAAGTAGCGTGGGAATATATATTGCTTTATGGGGTCTTAGGATGTTTACATATTTTTATTTAATAATTTTTATTGCTGTCACAAGGAATGCAAACAAAGTGCACAGTCTATTTGTCTTTAGCAAGCGAACCTCATCGCACCTTGGGTGAGCTGACAATATTTTATTTGCTTCTTTTATTTTATCTATGTATTTATTTTTACTGCAAAACTCATCAAGTCAATGGGGTTGATTTATTAAAGGCAAATAGATCTGTGCACTTTGCAAGTGCAGTTGCTACAAAGCATAGTAAATGAGGTGCAGCTTAACTTTGTAAAGAATACCCCATCGCGTGCAAAGAAAATAAAAACAAAACAGCATTTTTTTTGCTTGCACATGATTGGATGATGGAAGTCAGCAGCGCTCTCCCCTCATTCACTAAGCTCTGGAGCAACCACACTTGCAAAGTGCTCAGTCTATTTGCCTTTAGTAAATCAACCCCTATGTATTTCTCATCCTCGGGATGGCGGTTTTCATGCGCGCTGTAAGTAAAGGCATTCATGATTACAGGGAAAAGCTCAGATCCGGACCTACAATTAAAAAAATATACCGCTAATTGCTAATTGCATGCTAATTGAATGAGTTTTTTTTTTCTGTAGAGATTATTCAATTTACCTGGATGAATAATGTATAAATTTAATGATTAAATTGCAAAGCTGTAAACTCTGTGTCGGTTATGAATATTCAAAGCCTTCTCTTCTACAACCTTTTTCTCAATCATCACTGCCAGCAAAATCTTCTCGGTTTAATGGCTCAAGTCTCACGTCTAAGAGCCAAACTACCTGTGTTTTAATGGCAGCCAATCCGAATCTTTCATTTATATTTCTTAGTTGTAATAAATACTGAGCAAAATCCACCATGAAATACATTCCAGATAGAAATCAACAGGAATTTTACCTAAAGTCAACTTAAAATACATCTAAAGCCCACGTTTTTTTTTTTCATTTCGGATAGAGTAGAGCAGCCTTTCTAACCGTTATACCCCAGAGGAACCCTTGAAATAATTTTCAGGTCTCAGGAACCCTTGATTAAACCAATTCATTGGGGGTCAGTGGGCATAATGCCCCCTTTTGCATTGCAGTCAAAATGCCCCTTTACAAATAGCTAAAAATATACCACTAACATTACCAAGTGGCGTTGACCCTAGAACTATGTAGGCACCGTAAAATGCGAAGTCAGTCAACCACAGCTCAAGGAACCTTTATCAACCTTATCAAATAATGTATTTATTTTTATTGTTGAACTAGATGGACTTGTGTCTTTTTTCAACCTGACTAACTATGTAACTATGTAACCTCTAGGGGAACACTGGTTGAGAATTGCTGGAGTAAAGGATGATGAAAACCACCTGTTCCCCTTCTCTGTATGCCCTGATGAAGATTGTCGCCAGAAATTTTGAGTTCTCATCTAAGCAGGGATCGGTGGGAAGTCTTCCAATGGGAACACTCGTTCAGGTGACAAGAGGTGATTTTTCTCATTTTGGAGCAATTTTATTTTACCTGCCACCAGAATCTGATGATGGTAGTCAGGAATCCTGCCGCTGCCACCAGAATGTGCCAATGGCAGTCAAGGATCCTGCAGCTGCCACCAGAGTGTGATGAAGTAAGTCAAAGATCCCACTGCTAACACCAGAGAGTGACAATGGCAGTCAAGGATCCCGCCGCTGTCACTAGAATGGGGTGAGGGCAATCAAGGATCACACTGCTGTCACCAGAATGTGATGACGGCAGTCAAGGATTCCAGTTGCTGCCACCAGAATGTGATAACGGCAGTCAAGGATTTCAGCTGCTGCCAACACAATGTGATGACGGAAGTCAAGGATTCCAGCGGCTGCCACCAGAATGTGATGACGGAAGTCAAGGATTCCAGCGGCTGCCACCAGAATGTGATGATGGCAGTCAAGGATCCCACTGCTTAAACCAGAATGTGACAATAGCAGGCAAGTATCCAGCTGCTGCCACCAGAATGTGATGACAGAAGTTAAGAATTCCAGCTGCTGCCAGCAGAATCTGATGATGTCAGTCAAGATTCCCACCACTGTCACCAGCATGTGATGGCTTAAAGAGGAGTGCCCACTAAATTTTTTTTTTTAAAAGTCAGCAGCTACAAATACTGCAGCTGCTGACTTTTAATAATAGGACACTTACCTGTCCCAGGGTCCAGCGATGCGGGAGAACGAAGCCCCCCCTCGTTCCCCGCTCCGCTCACGGCGCCAGCATCCTTACTGTGGGCACCCGGCTGTGGCTTCACAGCCGGGCACCCACTGCACATGCGACACAGGTGACAGGTCCCAGATTACTGTGCGGCGCCGAGGGGAAGTGATGTCAGTGCCCGGGCACTGAAGGTGGCAGACTCCGAGGGACCCCCTAGCAACAGGCATTTAGAGGTGAGTAAAAAACATTTTTTCCAATTATTTATTTTTTATTTTTTTATGATTTTTTAGCACATTTTTTTTTTTTGGTGGCAACGCCACTTTAAGTCAAGGATTCTAGCCTCTGCCACCAGAATGTGATGACAGAAGTCAAGGATTCCAGCCGCTGCCACCAAAATGTGATGGCAGCAGTCGCTGTCACCAAAATGTAATGACAGCAATCAAGGATCCCACCTCTGAAACCAGAATTTGACAATGGCAGTCAAGGATCTGGTGGCTGCTGTCACCGGAATGTGATGATGGCAGTCAAGGATTCCAGCCACTGCCACCAGAATGTATTGGTGGAAGTCAAGGATCCCACCACTTCAACCAAAATGTGATGATGGAAGTCAAGGATCCCACTGCTGCCACCAGAATGTGATGACATGATTGCTGCCACCAGAACTTGACTGCAATCAAGTATCCCACTGTTGCCACCAGAATGTGATGACGTCAATCAAAGATCCCACCGCTGAAACCAGAATGTGACAATGGCAGTCAAGGATCCCAGGACTGCTGTCACCAGAATGTGATGACAGCAGTCAAGGATTTCAGCAGCTGCCACCAGAATGTGATGACGGAAATCAAGTATCCCACCACTGCCACCAGAAGGTGATGAAGGAAGTCAAGGATCCCACCACTGGCACCATAATGTGACAATGGCAGCAAAGGATCCTGCAGCTGCCACCAAAATTTGACGATGACAATCAAGGCTCCAGCAGCTGCCACCAGAATGTGACAGTTGCTCTCTTAGCCTCACCCTGTCCAGAGATTTTCCAGCTCACAGGACAACAATCTAAGCACCAGCAAACTGAGAGTGATTGTTACTGAGGTTGGTTAACTCCATAGTTAACTCTACAGACACAAACCGTAGCCACCATCACAATGGATATGACTAGGGCCCATATAGGGCTAAAACACATAAGTGCGGGATTATACAGGTAATGTTTATCCTGTGTTTAATGAAAGTATTTCTGTGATCCCAAGTGCATGTGCTCGGAGGTATTAATCCCATATATTTACCAGAATACAATATATTTCACTATAGCGGGATTTCGCCACTTTCCTGGAAAAGTCATCCATGGCAAACATGGCTGAAGGAAATGCCTTTGTAATTAGGAGCATTTTATAGCCGGTGTCCTCGCCTATTTGCTTATTCTAGCGGGGCTCAGCCGGGGGCAAACGCATTATTGTAATATTTTCAATAATAGGTATAAAGTGAATGTTCTTCATTGACTCGAGTTTTATTGTATACATCTGGCACTCAGGTCACCAGCTCATAAATACATTTGAACTCTCCTGTCTTATCAAGAGAGGCTCCGCGGGGACCAAGCTGCGGCAGATAAAAGCATTTACTCTCTTTCATTGTGTGTTTTTTTTTTTATCGCCAGAGAAATAAATATACCTGACAATCATGCAAAATGGGAAGTAGATCAGATCAGGGCGTCATTAAAATGTCACTGTAGAGAGGAGGCAACGTGTAAATCTTGCCTTTGTCCTCCGCTGTATTTCATCTGGGGTTAAGGAAGACATAAATTGCCTCCAATTCCCAGATAAATGGTCTGCCAGGGACACTGAGCAAACCAACCGACATTCACACCGGACTAAGAAGTGTGTTTTATCAGGCGACTGTTGATTCAGGGATGATAGGAGACAATGGTGGGCTCAGGGCACGGATATAATTAGTTGGTTCCCAGAATCCCTTGCAAAGCACAAAGATATGAAATGTTATCATGTAATATGAGAGAGAGAGAGAAATGCAGGACTGTAGAAAAAAAAGGGGATTTGTTTTATTTTTCTGAATAAAGTTAAAGGATAACCTTCATTCTCAGTGATGTCACCGCTCTCAAGAGAATGGATAGGCTGCATTCTCAGTAATGTCACCGGTCTCTAGTGATTGGATAGGCTTCATTCTCAGTGATGTCACCGGTCTCTAGTGATTGGATAGGCTGCATTTTCAGTGATGTCACCGCTCTCTAAAGAATGGATAGGCTGCATTCTCAGTGATGTCACCAGACTCTAGTGATTGTATAGGCTGCATTCTCAGTGATGTCATTGGTCTCTAGTGAATGGATAGGCTGCATTCTCAGTGATGTCAATGCTCTCTAATGAATGGATAGGCTGCATTCTCAGTGATGGCACCGGTCTGTAGTGAATGTATAGGCTGCATTCTCAGTGATGGCACCGGTCTGTAGTGGATGTATAGGCTGCATTCTCAGTGATGTCCCTGGTCTGTAGTGAATGTATAGGCTGCATTCTCAGTGATGGCACCGGTCTCTAGTGAATGTATAGGCTGCATTCTCAGTGATGGCCCCGGTCTGTAGTGAATGGATAGGCTGCATTCTCAGTGATGGCACCGGTCTCTAGTGAATGGATAGGCTGCATTCTCAGTGATGGCACTGCTCTCTAGTGAATGGATAGGCTTCTTTCTCTGTGATGTCACTGGTCTCTAGTGAAAGGATAGGCTGCATTCTCAGTGATGTTACCACTCTCTAATGATTGTATAGGCTGCATTTGCAGTGATGTCACCCATCTCTAGTGATTGGATAGGCTGCATTCTCAGTGTTGTCACGGTCTCTAGTGAAGGGATAGGTTGCTTTCTCAATGATGTCACCGGACTCTAGTGAAGGGAGTTTTCATATTTCCTATATTGGCGTCCTGTAATGTAAGGTCAAGTAAAGAATATTGGAAAAGAAAAATCCAATGATTATTTAGAAACTTACAAAGATTGTATTTACTGCTATCTGCATTAACAATCCTATAACCGCCGGTGTCAGCATTTTTCATCCTTCAAATAAAAATCATCTTTTCCAATATCTCACAGACATCACAGTACTGTTTCCAAGAATGAAACAATAGACTATGTATCATTAAACTCGTAATGGAAATGTTGGCCATTTTATTGTCTAATTTTAAAGATTTTCTGTAAAACAACTTTTTTTTCAGGAGGCTAGAAGAGCCTCGATCCTTGCCATAAATCAGTAACCGGTAATGCAAATGGTAAGCCGCCCGTGAACAATTTTCCTGAAGGAACAGCATTAAAAATCCAGTACCGTCACCGTCTTACGAGTTTTTCGCAGTCATGGAGCAGATAAATCAATAGGATTTGAGTATTAGACTTTTCCCCAGCAGTAGAGACGGCCCCGGCTCCTCGACCAGACGCAAACTTTTAATGAGTAGAACCGTATTTGTTACCTTCTGCTTATCTCTATAATCTGGGAACGCGTGGACTTCAAGCTGATAAAAAAAAGAGGATTCGGGAAGAGGAAATGCATTATTAAAACAAAGTACAAGACTACAAAAGATATCTGAGGTGTACCGGTTCAGCAGTTAATTAGAGAGGAGTTGTGTTTTCTAAGTGCTAACAGACAGCTTAAAGCGTATTTCCACTTTTGTAGCCAAACTGGGTCATTACATACAATTACATAGCAGGGAGAGCATGGAAGGATTTCTGAGTAAGTAAAAAGCACTTAACTACGTCTGACCGACGTACGTATGTAAACGGCCTGTCAGCATGGAGTTAATACTAGCATTGAAAAGTTATTTGCAAATAAACATTTTTTTCACTTTTTTCAATGTGAAACATGTAAATATTTGTTAAATGTGTAAAAATATTAATGAAAAAAAAAAGGTTATAATTATTAACCACTTCAATACCGGCATTTTCATCCCCTTCCTGCCCAGGCCAAGTTTCAGCTTTTAGCGCTGTACCATTTTGAATGATAATGGCACGGTCATACAACACTGTACCCAAATACATTTTTATCATTTTTTTCCCCACAAATAGAGCTTTCTTTTGGTGGTATTTTATCACCTCTGCGGTTTTTATTTTTTGCCCTATAAACAAAAAAAGAGCGACAATTTTGAAAAAAAAAACACAATATTTATTTACTTTTTGCTATAATAAATATCCCAATTTTTGAAATACAAAACAAATTTTTTTCCTCAGTTTAGGCCGATATATATTCTTCTGCATATTTTTGGTAAAAAAAAAATCACAATAAGCGTATATTGATTGGTTTGCTCAAAAGTTATAATGCCTACAAAATAGGTTATTGGTTTATGGCATTTTTATTATTTTTTTTATTTTTTTACTAGTAATGGAGGTGATCTGCAATTTTTATCATGACTGTGACATTGCGGCGAACAGATCGGACACTTTTGACACTGTTTTGGGACCAGTGATATTTATACAGCGATCAGTGCTATAAAAATGCACTGATTCCTGTATAAATGTCACTGGCAGGGAAGGAGTTAACACTAGGGGGCGATCAAGGGGTTAAATGTATTACCTAGGGAGTGATTCTAACTGTGAGGGGATGGGACTGACTAGGGGAGGAAACCGATCGGTGTTCCTATATACTAGGAACACACGATCTGTCTTTCTCTCTCTCCCCTGACAGGACGTAGATCTACATTCCTGCTCTGTCACGAGCGATCGCGGGTGCCCCCTATACGGCTTCTCTGTGACGCGGCAGGCACACGCGCATGCCCCCTATACCGCTGAGGACGTCATATGACACCTGCCCAGGATGGAAGATCCCATCTGCGGACGTCATATGACTATGGGTGGGTAGTGAAGTGGTTAATAGTTTATATAAAAAAAAAAATCAGCAGGAAAATAATAGTTAAATGGAGGAGAGTAGTGAGTTTATTAAGGTTGATTAATGTAAATTAACCACTTGCGGACCGACCGCCATCGTTATACGTCGGCAGTTTGAAGAGGAATATCGTTGTTTTGGCAGCAGATAGCTACCATAACCCCGGTATCCTCTTCTTCAGCGGGTGGTCCTCTTTCAGATAAAAGTGGTCTCCGTGGCAGATTCAGCACAAGATCACTTTTATCAGGGGGGAGGGGGCCTCCCGCAGCGCTCCGGTCGTCTCTGCCGCTTACCGGAGCCGTCGGTAGCGGCAGAGACAATCGCATCCTTCTCCTCTGAGCCTAGATGCCCCCCGCTCGGTTCCATAGCATTGGAGGGCATAAGCGACGTCAAACATCACTTCCGCCCAATGCTCTTAAAGGGGATTCTTTTTTTTTTCAAATTACATTTTTTTTATTGCATTTTTGTTTAAATATGAGATCTGAGGTCTTTTTGACACTAGACCTCATATTTAAGAGGACCTGTCATACTTTATTTCTATTACAAGGGATGTTTACATTCCTTGTGATAGGAATAAAAGTGACACAAAATATATTTTTTAAAAGGACAGTGTCAAAATAAAAAAATAAAAAAGTAAAATAAATAAGAAAAAAATAAAAAAATAAAATGAAAGCGCCCGTCACACCGAGCTCGCACGAAGAAGTGAATGCATACGTAAGTCACGCCCGCATATGAAAACGGTGTTCAAACCACAGATGTGAGGTATTGCCACGATCGTTGCAGCAAGAGCAATAGTTCTAGCCCTAGACCTCCTCTGTAACTCAAAATTAGTAACCTGTAGAATTTTTTAAACATCGCCTATGGAGATTTTTAAGGGTAAAACTTTATCGCCATTCCACGAGCGGGCGCAATTTTGAAGCGTGACATGTTTGGTATCAATTTACTTGGCATAACATTATCTTTCACAATATAGAAAAAAATGGGCTAACTTTACTGTTCTCTTATTTTTTAATAAAAAAACTTGTATTTTTTCAAAAAAAAGTGCATTGTAAGACCGCTGCGCAAATATGGTGTGACAGAAAGTATTGCAATGACTGTCATTTTAGGGTCTCTGAAAAAAAATATTTAATGTTTGGGGGTTATAAGTAATTTTCTAGCAAAAAATATTATTTTAACTTGTAAACACAGAGTCTGAAAAATAGGCCCGATCCTTAAGTGGTTAAGGGTTAATAAGGGGTTAAACAGAGGAACATGTAATAAAAAACACACAAACATTTTTTTTTACTTGACAGGTTACATTAAATTTACTTCATCTGCAGATCAAGTTCATCCCTTTGATCTGTAAATGAAGAAACAGAAAGATACAAAAGGAAACAATGTTTATTTTTATTTTTATGTTTTAGCTGATGAGCAATGTTGTTGATAAACATTGTCAAGCTGCTTTTTTTTTGACAGCTCCACCACTTCAGCCCCAGAAAGGTTTTACCCCCCAGGCCATTATTTGCAATGTACGGCACTGCGTTACTTTAACCGTCAATTCCACGGTCGTGTGATTTTGTACCCAAACAAAATTGATGTCCTTTTTTTTCCCACAAATAGAGCTTTCTTTTGGTGGTATTTGATCACCTCTGTGGCTTTTATTTTTTGTGCTATAAACAAAAAAAGACTGACAACTTTGAAAAAAAAACAATATTCCTTACTTTATGCTATAAAACATATGCAATCTTTTTTTTGTTTTGTTTTTAAAAAAAAATCAAATTTCTTCATCAGTTTAGGCCAATATGTATTCTGATAATGATGAAAAGTTTATTGCATCTACAAACTAAGGGGTATTTTTACGGCATATTTTTTTTTTGTTACTAGTAATGGCAGCGATCAGTGATTTTTAGAGGGGCTGCGACATTGTGGCAGACATATTGGACACCTAACTGACACTTTTGACACTTTTTGGGAACCAGTGACACTAATACAGTGCTAAAAATATGCACTGTTACTGTACTAATGACACTGGCTGGAAAGGAGTTATCACCAGGGGCGATCAAAGGGTTGAATGTGTCCCTAGGGGATGCTTTCTAATGCCCCGTACACACGGTCAAATTTTCCAACGGAATATGTTCGATCGGATCATGTTGTCGAAAAACCTGATCGTGTGTGGGCTCCATCTGACTTTTTCCGTCGGAATTTCCGACGCACAAAGTTTGAGAGCTGGATCTCAAATTTTCCGACAACATGGTCCAATCGCGTCAATTCCGATCGTGTGTAGCCTAGTGCGACGGACAAAGTGCATGCTCAGAAGAAATTTGGAGACAAAAGCTATTGGCTACTGGCCTCTAAGTAGTCCCGTCGTACGTGTTGTACGTCACCTCATTCGGAATGATCGGATTTTCCGACAACTTTGTCCGACCGTGTGTGGGCAACATCAGTTTCGGACAAAATCCGTTGGAAAAAATCAGACGGATTTTGTGGTCAGAATGTCTGACCATGTGTACGGGGCATAACTGTGTGGGGGATGGACTCACTGGATGAGCACAGAGATCCGTGTTCCTGCTTAGCAAGAACACACGATCACTATGTTTTTATTGATGTTTTGTAAAAGGGGTTGGAAGTTGGATTTGTACATTAAATCCAATTTCGGTGAAGCATTTATAGTGAATGGTTCCAGGGTTAGAATGAATAATAGGGGGTGAGAGGGGACAGCCCTGTCTTGTACCATTCTGGATTCTTACTTTATCAGATAGTGTTCTGTTTATTTTAATTTGAGCTGTTGGATTATGGTATAAGGCCCTAATCTAATTTAGCATATGAGGCTTCAGTCCTATATGAGTGCAAGTAGTGAACAAGAAGTCCCACTACATGCGGTGGAAGGCCTTCTCCGTGTCGGTAGATAGTAACATACCTTCGTATTCATTTGTGTGTGTTCTGTGGATGAGGTTCATGGCCTTTATCACATTATCTTTAGCTTCCCTACCGGGCATGAATCCCACCTGTTCCGGGCCTGAAACCCGGACTGACTGATTCTATTCAAGCACTCTGCAATAGAAACTCACCGCTACTGGTAGCACACTGCTTGAAAGGCAACAAAATCAAATCACACTCAGAACTACAAACGCGTTTCGACCCATAATGTTTGGGGTCTCTTCAGAGGATGAGTTTGCTAAGAGAAAGAAGATTTATAGTAATATATCAAATTTGTTTAAAAACAATATATAATAATATGCATCATTCAAACTCCTAACAAATTGGTGCATCACACCAAACAAATTGCATAAATGGTTTTCTACAGTTCCTGGGCATTGTTGGCGCTGCAACCGAGAAGAGGGCACACTATATCACATATGGTGGGAGTGTGATAAGATTAAATCCTTTTGGAAACAGGTAATCAAAACATATAAACGAAAAAAAGATTTCAACTAAATGCTGCATGCTGTCTTCTAAACATCACTAATGCCGCGTACACACGATCGGAATTCTCGTTGGAAAAAACTCTGACGGTTTTTCCGACGGAATTCCGACGGAATTCCGATCAAGCTGTGTTGCCTACACACGATCACACCAAATTCCGATGGTCAATAACACAGCGGCATAAAACATGTTCTACAGCACTATAAAAGGGAAGTTTAATGCTTCCGAGCATGCGTCGAATTGTTTCCGAGCATGCGTTGGAATTTTGCGTGTCGGAATTGCATACACACGATCGGAAAATCCGATAGAAAGGTTTTCCGTCAGAAAAATTGAGAACATGTTCTCAATTCAAAGTCCGTCGGAAATTCCGACAGAAAAAGACCGTTGGGCATACACATGGTCGGAAAATCCGATGAAAAGCTCCCATCGGACTGTTTCCATCGGAAATTCCGAACGTGTGTACGCCGCATTATTGCTCACTAAGAAAATACAAAAACTCATTGACAAGACTTCTACTTACAGCAGCAAAAACAATAATACCCAGACATTGGAGAAATACCACCACGCCCACGTCCAAGGAATGGCTAGAAGGTACATCTTCTCAACGGAATGGAAAATATCAGGGCATTAGCACAAGGAAAGACAGACAATTTTTATAAAATTTGGCAACCGTGGACCATCTTCAAACATTCAGAATACTACAATACCTTCATTTAGAAAGACACAGGCAATCCTGATTAATCATTGTTTCTTTTTTTTTTTTTCATATCTGTTTTTATTCTATCCTTTTTCTTTTTTAAGGGCACCTTCTTCAGGGGTTAACTCATTTCTTTCTACTTTTTAGTTAACTATAAGATATATATATACACAAATTCAGAGTATTTTCCTTGATTACAATACGCGGTCTAGTTTTAGGCTGATTACTAAAACATTCTTGTTTAGTTAAGGAATCATCCATGGCAACTTCGCTGAACTCAGAAAATACAATTTCAAACAGTGATGTGATTAAATAATGTTTCTTTTATTAAAAATACTCTATCGTTGAAATCAGTTATACTAAGTACTTACCTTACATTCCAAACTTCATGTACAAATGTTAGTATGATTGTACATTAGACATGTGCAATTGGTTTAGTTACGAATTCGTTTTCCGTAAAAATTCGTTACATTCGTTAATTCGTAAGCATACGAATAAACGAATGGTTTACTTAAAATTCTAACGAAAAACGATCTACCCAAAAGAGCTAATATGGAAAAAAACGAAAATACGAAATAATTAAATTAGAAACAACGAAACTACGAAAGAATGAAAATCCGAAATTGATCTCTCTTGAGCTCTAATTTGATAACCTGTAAAAGCTTTTAAAGCATTACCTATGGATACATTTATTTACCGTAGCTTGTCACCATTTCACAATTTTAAATCTTGACATGCATGGTATCTATTTACTTGACATAACATCATCTTTTATATTTTACTAATAAAATTGGTCTGCTAAAAATTTTGTATACCTTGGCACTTATTTTTAATGGAACCCCCCCCCCCCCCCACAAAAAAAAACTCCCTAAAAAGGTCCTAAAAGGTATGAATTTTTTTGTTGTTATTGTTAGGTATACTGTACAAAAAGGAACACATACCCAATATAAAGTGAGGCTCCCTAAAATTAGAAAAAAGTTGAAACACCCTTTAAAGCTAAACAGATGAATATATATATCACCCTCCTAGTATAGAATGCTGGGTACGTTTCACTTTTGGCTCCTTCTGTAATTAACCACTTCAGCCCCGGACCATTTGGCAGCCAAAGGACCAGAGGTCTTTTTTCAATTTCGCACTGCACTGCTTTAACTGGTAATTGCGCGGTCATGCAATGTTGTACCCAAACGAAATTGGCGTCCTTTTCTTCCCACAAATAGAGCTTTATTTTGATGGTATTTGATTGCCTCTGTGATTTTTATTTTTTGCGCTATAAACGGAAAAAGACTGCAAATTTTGAAAAAAAAAGATATTTTCTACTTTTTGTTATGAGAAAAATCCAATAAACTCAATTTTAATCAAACATTTGGGCCGAAATGTATTTAGCCACATGTCTTTAGTAAAAAAAATGCCAATAAGCGTATATTTATTGGTTTGCGCAAAAGTTATAGCGTCTACAAACTAGTACATTTTCTGGAATTTACACCGCTTTTAATTTATGACTGCCTATCTCATTTCTTGAGGTGCTAAAATGGCAGGGAAGTACAAAACCCCCCCAAATGACCCCATTTTGGAAAGTAGACACCCCAAGCTATTTGCTGAGAGGCATGTTGAGCCCATTGAATATTTTTTTTTTTAGTCCCAAGTGATTGAATAAAGACAAAAAAAAAAAAAAAAAAATGTTTTCAAAAAGTTGTCACTAAATGATATATTGCTCACACATGCCATGGTTATATGTGGAATTGCACCCCAAAATACATTCTGCTGCTTCTCCTGAGTACAGGGATACCACATGTGTGGGACTTTTTGGGAGCCTAGCCGCGTACGGGGCCCCGAAACCCAAGCACCGCCTTCAGGATTTCTAAGGGTGCAAATTTTTGATTTCACTCCTCACTACCTATCACAGTTTCGAAGGCCATAAAATGCCAAAATAGCACAAAACCCCCCAAATGACCCCATTTTGGAAAGTCGACACCCCAAGCTATTTGCTGAGAGGCATGTTAAGCCCATTGAATATTTTTTTTTTTAGTCCCAAGTGATTGAATAAATACAAAAAAAAAAAAAAAAGTTGTCACTAAATGATATATTGCTCACACATGCCATAGTTATATGTGGAATTGCACCCCAAAATACATTTTGCTGCTTCTCCTGAGTATGGGGATACCACATATGTGGGACTTTTTGGGAGCCTAGCCGCGTACGGGGCCCGAAACCCAAGCACCGTCTTCAGGATTTCTAAGGGTGCAAATTTTTGATTTCACTCCTCACTACCTATCACAGTTTCGAAGGCCATAAAATGCCAAAATAGCACAAAACCCCCCCAAATGACCCCATTTTGGAAAGTAGACACCCCAAGCTATTTGTTGAGAGGCATGGTGAGTATTTTACAGCTCTCATTTGTTTTTGAAAATGAAGAAAGTAAAGAAAAAAAAATATTTTTTTTCTTTTTTCAATTTTCAAAACTTTGTGACAAAAAGCGAGATCTGCAAAATACTCACAATACCTCTCAGCAAATAGCTTGGGTGTCTACTTTCCAAAATGGGGTCATTTTGGGGGGTTTTATGCCATCTGGGCATTCCATGGCCTCCGAAACTGTGATTGGCAGTGAGAAGTGAAATAAAAAAATTACACCCTTAGAAAGCCTGAAGGCGGTGCTTGGTTTTTGGGGTGACGTACGCGGCTAGGCTCCCAAAAAGTCCCACACATGTGGTATCCCCGTACTCAGGAGAGCAACAGAATGTATTTTGGGGTGTATTTCCACATATGCCCATGGCATGTTTGAGCAATATATCATTTAGTGACAACTTTTTAAAAAAAATATATATTTTTTTTTTTTCATTATTCAATCTCTTGGACAAAAAAAAAAAAAAAAATTTAATGGGCTCAACATTGCTCTCAGCAAATAGCTTGGGGTGTCTACTTTCCAAAATGGGTCATTTGGGGGGGGTTTGAACTGTCCTGGCATTTTATGCACAACATTTAGAAGCTTATGTCACACGTCACCCACTCTTCTAACCACTTGTAGACAAAGCCTTTTCTGACACTTTTTTTTTACATGAAAACATATTTTTTTTTTGCAAGAAAATTACGTTGAACCCCCAAACACTATATATATTGTTAAAGCAAAGGCCCTACAGATTAAAATGGTGGGTGTTGCATTTTTTTTTTTTCCACACAGTATTTGCGCAGCAATTTTTCAAACGCATTTTTTGTGGAAAAAATACACTTTTTTTATTTTAATGCACTAAAACACACTACATTGCTCAAATTTTTGATGAAATAAAAAATATGATCTTAGGCCGAGTACATGGATACCAAACAGGACATGCTTTGAAATTGCGCACAAACACGCAGTGGCGACAAACTACATACATTTTTAAAAGCCTTTAAAAGCCTTTACATGATACCACATTAGATTCACGGAGGAGGTCTACTGCTAAAATTACTGCCCTCGATCTGACCTTCGCGGTGATACCTCACATGCATGGTGCAATTGCTGTTTACGTATGACGCCAGACCAACGCTTGTGTTCGCCTTTGCGCAAGAGAAGGGGGGGCAGGGGTGCTTTTTTTCTTTTTTATTTTATTTTAAAACTGTTCCCTCCATTTTTTTCTTTTGTTATCATTTTTATTGTTAATAAATATATATAGCCCCTCTTTTTTTGAAAAAATTGGGGTCTGTTAGACCCTAGATCTTTCCTCTGCCCTCAAAGCATCTGACCACACCAAGATTACAATCCTGAAAAGCAAGCATGATAAAACATAATAAAACATTGCAGAATAGAATGGAGTAAAAAAACGAGCAACAATAGAGAGAGAACAATACAAACGACAACTATTTTTTTATTGTTTTTCCCCCCCCCCCTGCTGCCCCCATGCTTCGGCATATATGCTCTTTTTTTTAACTGTGTACTGTTAGCGACTGAATCAAAACGCTACCACAAAAAAAAAAATGGTTAACACTAAAACACAGTAAACAAAATACAGAAAAGCAAGCATGATAAAACATAATAAAACATTGCAGAATAAATGACAGTGATCGATCAATACTGCACTTGGGTGGGCTGGCTGGGCTGGGCGGAGGGGGAAAACGCAGGTGCTAGCAGGTATCTGGGCTGATGCCGCTAACAATGCGTTTTTTTGGAACCCTAAACTGCTGGGACGCTAGTATAGATCTGATCAGATCAGATATTGATCTGTTCAGATACTGTACCACTAAGGGAGGTGTATGCTTTGCGCGTGGGTGTTTGCGGTGCTGGCACTAACCTGGGGCGACGCAGACCTTATTTGACTAACTGGCTAACCAGCGTCACCAGTGACAGTCATACGGTGATCACTGGTGAAAGGGTTAACTAGGGGCAATCAGGTTAAAACCTTTATTAGGTAATATATGGGGGTACCTGACGCTATATAAAAACTGACGGGGAACCTAAATAACTAACTGGCTAACCAGCGTCACCAGTGACAGTTATACTGTGATCACTGGGAAAGAGTTAACTCTAGGGGCAATCAGGGGGTTAAAACCTTTATTTAGGTTGTAATATGGGGGTACCTGACCTATAAACCTATTTATGAACCTATATAAACCTGGGGGTGAAAGGGTTAACTAGTGGCAATCAGGGGGTTAAAACCTTATTAGGTAATATATGGGGGTACCTGACACTATATAAAAACCTGACGGGAACCTAAATAACGAAATAACTAACTGGCTAACCAGCGTCACCAGTGAGAGTTATACTGTGATCACTGGTGAAAGGGTTAACTCTAGGGGCAATCAGGGGGTTAAAACCTTTATTTAGGTTGTAATATGGGGGTACCTATTTATGAACCTATATAAACATGGCGGTTACCTAAAAAAAAAAATGGTTACCTAGCGACAGCAGTGACACTAATACAGCGATCAGAAAAACGATCGCTTAGTGACACTGGCAAAAGGGGGTGAAAGGGTTACCTGGGGGGCAATCTGGGGGGGGTGGGGGGCTACCTTGGACCTAAAACTAACTGCACTGACAGTTATTACAGTCACACTGACACTAAATGCAGTGATCAGTAAATAAATGATCACTGCAATTAGTGACACTGTGACTGGGGTGATCTGGGGGTGACAGGGGGGTTTCAGAGTCTGGGAGTTTGATTGCTTCCCCCTGAAGCTTCCATGGATGATTCTGCCTGTACGTGCCATTCTGCTGACGTTTCTGCCTGTACGTGCCATTCTGCTGACGTATATCTACATGGGGCGGTCGGGAAGTGGTCTATTGGGTTGAGGTCATGGATGAGTGAGTTTCCCAAAGGTGTTCTATTGGGTTGAGGTCAGGACTCTGTGCTCTTTTTTATGGAATGTTTGGAATAAGTGGAGGGTGTTGTGAAATCACCAGTGATGTAAGTAACTGAGTTAAAATAAACGGAGTTACTTAACGCAGTTACTTTAGAGGGTAATAAGTAATCTAACTGATTACTTTTCCCCTCATGGTAACGCAGTTCCCATTACTTGGGCAGCGTTTTACCGCAATTACATCTACCGCCACTAGATGGCAATAGTGTAATTCGGGTGTCCTGCCGAAAAAGTTCACCCGCCGGATAAGGACCCCCCTGTACTTGCGCAGTACGAAGGACTACGGAGCTTCCGAATATTGCAGAACCTAAACAGCTCTGAGTGAACTCTACACCGCACAGGCGCAGTTAACATGTAATTGTACGAGGCGATGCCGCACGCTCCCGATGCTCGTGCTACTCTGCAAGGGGCTTCTATCGTGTAACTAAGGGGCGGGTCTAGTATTACTGTAACCAATAGACCCGCCCCTTGCTTACACGCTATAACAGATCTTCCCATTGGTTACACGATATATAACAATAATAATAAATGCGCCCCTTGGTTACAGTAATACTAGACCCGCCCCTTAGTTACACGTATAGAATATAAAAAAAAAAGTCACAGTTAATTTGCTGAGTAACTAATTACTTTTCCAATGTAGTAACTGAGTTAATAACGCAATTACTTTTTGGGAAAAGTAATTTATAACTTAACTAATTACTTTTTTAAAGTAAGATGACCAACACTGGAAATCACCAGTATAGTGTTATAGTGGCAACAACAGTTAAGTGCGCTGCGGTTAATTTGAGGGATTTTGGGGGGTATTTTGATTTTATATACGGTCTTTGACACATATTGGACCCAAATAATTCACACAAGTGGTAGTATTTATTTGGTTATCACATTTTTGTACAAGTATTTTTGCACATAATTGCTGCTCTCTTTTTTAATATCACTTGTAGTTTACAACTTTCAATAATGTGGGCTCCTGCTGTCTCAGTGCTGCTTTCCTAAACTTCAGGTTTTCACAGGAAACAATTAAAGTGTTACTAAACCCACAACAGTAAAATCAGTCTGTATATGCAGTAAAGCATGCTTGTTATAATCACTGTGGAAGGGAATCCTGTGTAAAAAGGCTGTTTGATTATGTCTTCTCTGATCCTCCCCTTCTTCCACTGTCCCCAATCTATCTCCTGAGTATAGAGCTCGGGGACAGGCTGCACATGCTCAGTTTGGTGTGTATTGCAAGAGAGTTTTATTTTTCTTGGGAAGGTGCATGTGATCAGCACAGGGCCAATCAGCACTGTCCAGACAGAGGGTCGGGCACCTCCGCCGACCTCCCTATTCATGTGCCGGCCCCTTTCAGGACGCCGGACACATGAAATACAATGAGGCCCTGAGCCGATTTAGTTTGCATATGTAGCACTGTACAAGTTATTCATTCATTCATTCATTCATGGTGGGGATAGGCGGAGGGGTGTATTTTGAAGCACGTGATTAGAGCCAGAGGCTCTAATAGGCTTCAAAATAGAGTGGGCTCTGGGCGCAGGGCACTGCATCCCGATCCCACCCTGTTGTGTGACATAGCGAATACATTTTCACTATTTTCACTTTAACGTTCCTCCTTGCCAATCAGGAGGCAGGTCAGTGAGACCTGTTTCCCCATTGGCCAAAGCATTAGACGATCCTATTGGATGCCTAACACTTTGGTGGAAGAGGAGATACGGCGGACGAAGCCTGAGGACTGGAGCCGAGCGGACACAGGAGTCACTGTTTCCTGACATTACAGAAGATGAGGAGGAGAGTCCCATCACTCCAGGAGAGGAGCAGAGCCCGCCCACACGAGCGGTAAGTGCCACCGGACTGGCCAAGGGGGGATGGGGTTGGTTAAAGTGACAGCTCGGGGACGCGCCTGGCAGCATATGATGTAATTGGTGGGCACAGCGGCTGCACATGATGGGCACAGTGGCTGTATTTGGTGGGCACAGGAGCTGTATTTGATGGCAAAGTGGCTGTATTTGATGGGCACAGTGGCTGCATATAATGGGCACAGTGGCTGTATTTGCTGGGCACAGTGGCTGTATTTGCTGGGCACAGTGGCTGCATATGATGGGCACAGTCTGCTGCATATAATGGTCACAGTGGCTGCATATGATGGGCACAGTGGCTGCATTTGATGGGCACAGTGGCTGCATTTGATGGCACAGTGGCTGTATTTAATAGGCACAGTGGCTGTATTTGATGGGCACAGTGGCTGCATATGATGGGCACAGTGGCTGTATTTGATGGGCACAGTGGCTGAATATGATGGGCACAGTGGCTGCATTTGATGGCACAGTGGCTGTATTTGATGGGCACAGTGGCTGCATTTGATGGGCATAGTGGCTGCATATGATGGGCACGGTGGCTGCATTTGATGGGCACAGTGGCTGCATATGATGTGAACAGTGGCTGCATTTGATGGGTACAGTGGATGCATATGATGGGCACAGTGGCTGTATTTGATGGGCACAGTGGCTGCATATGATGGGCACAGTGGCTGCATTTGCTGAGCACGGTGGCTGCATTTGATGGGCACAGTTGCTGCATTTGATGGGCACAGTGGCTGCATTTGATGGGCACAGTGGCTGCATATGATGGACACAGTGGCTGTGTTTGATGGGCACAGTGGCTGCATTTGATGGCACAGTGACTGCATTAGCTGAGCACAGTGGCTGCATTTGCTGGGCACAGTGGCTGCATTTGATGGGTACAGTGGCTGCAATTGATGGCACAGTGGCTGCATTTGATGGGCAGAGTGGTTGAATTTGATAGGCACAGCGAGGCTGCAATTGATGTTTTTTTTGTTTTTTTAAGTATTTTTCAGAATTTTTTAGTTTGTTTGCGCCTCCCCCAGAAATTATGAGCACCGGGTGCCACTGGGGTTGGGGGTCCTACAGCCTCATAGGACAGTCAGAGCAGAATGAACACTACTCCTACAAGCATTATAGAAGTCAAAAGACTGTGATATACTGCTGATGAGAAAAGGTATTTAGCAGTTTATATTTACAAAAATAATTGCATTCCCATGTTCTGTGTACTGTGGGAGACCAGATATAGTGAATGCAGGGTCCTGGGGAGAGAAGATACAGGGGGTCCCCGGGTTACAAACGAGATAGGGACTGTAGGTTTGTTCTTAAGTTGAATCTGTTTGTAAGTCGGAACAGGTCAATTTTTTAAGTGTAGCTCCAGTCAAAAAATCTATTTTTAAGCTTTTTGGAGAACATAGGGATATCACCCCTGTAACATTTGTTTTGCTGGCTGTGCCCCTGTTCAGAAGAGGTCACCTCACCTTCTGTCCCAATGAAAATTGCATTTTGAAAATTTTGGGTTGTTAGAGAAACATGGACTGGTGATAAAGCATCAGTAGAGACACCTTTTTCCCATAGTAACTCTTACAGGAGTGAATTTCCCTTCCTAGGGTGGATTTCCTCTCACTTCCTGTTGTCTCCCTCCGTTTGTAGTAGGAGTCGTTTGTAAGTCGGATGTTTGTAAGTCGGGGACCCCCTGTATAGTGAATGCAGGCTCCTGGGAGACCAGATATAGTGAATGCAGACTCCTGGGGAGACCAGATATAGTGAATGCAGACTCCTGGGGAGACCAGATATAGTGAATGCAGACTCCTGGGGAGACCAGATATAGTGAATGCAGAGTCCTGGGGAGAGAAGATATAGTGAATGCAGACTCCTGGGGAGAGAAGATATAGTGAATGCAGAGTCCTGGGGAGAGAAGATATAGTGAATGCAGACTCCTGGGGAGAGAAGATATAGTGAATGCAGGCTCCTGGGGAGAGCAGATATAGTGAATGCAGACTCCTGGGGAGAGAAGATATAGTGAATGCAGACTCCTGGGGAGAGAAGATATAGTGAATGCAGGCTCCTGGACAGACCAGATACGGTGACTGCAGGCTCCTGGGGAGAGCAGATATAGTGACTGTAAGCTCCTGGGGAGACCAGATACATAGCTCCCAACTGTCCCTGATTTCGAGGGACTGTCCCTGATTTGGATCAATGTCCCTCTGTCCCTCTTTCCTCCTCATTTGTCCCTCATTTTGGTCTGATCTATATAGATAAAATAATATAAAATACACTTTTTATATCTCAAAAAGTGTTTCCCAGTGCTAAACCTTTCATCCAATTTCTAAATTGCTGCATTTGTAAATTTCAAAAGCCAATATAAAGGAAGAGTAGTGGTAAAAAAAAAAAAAAAAAAGCCCTTGTATGTTTAACAAATCTATTTTTAGGCTAATTCTCCTTTAACCACTTTCAGACCGGACCATTTTGCTGGCTTAAGACCAGGCCACTTTTTGCGATTCGGCACTGCGTCGCTTTAACTGACAATTGCACGGTCGTGAAACGTGGCTCCCAAACAAAATTTACGTCCTTTTTTCCCAGAAATAGAGCTTTCTTTTGGTGGTATTTGATCGCCCCTGCGGTTTTTATTTTTTGCGCTATAAACAAAAAAAGAGCGACAATTTTGAAAAAAAACGCATTATTTTTTACTTTTTGCTATAATAAATATCCCCCAAAAATATATAAAAAATTTTTTTTTTTCCCTCAGTTTAGGCCGATACATATTCTTCTACATATTTTTGGTTAAAAAATCGCAATAAGCGATTATTGATTGGTTTGTTCAGAAGTTATAGCGTTTACAAAATAGGGGATAGTTTTATAGCATTTTTTATTAATAATTTTTTTTTACTAGAAATGGCGGCAATCAGCGATTTTTATTGTGACTGCGACATTATGGCGTACACATCAGACATTTTTGACACATTTTTGGGACCATTGTCATTTATACAGCAATCAGTGCTATTTAAATGCACTTATTCCTGTGTAAATGACACTGGCAGTGAAGGGGTTAACCACTAGGTGGCAGTGTAGGGGTTAAGTGTTCCTAGATGTGTGTTACTAACTGTGGGGGGACGTGGCTGTGAGCAAGTGAACACTGATCTCTGCTCCAATTACAGGGATCATACATCGGTGTCACTAGTTGCTAGGCAGAACGGGGAGATGCTGTTTACTTCCGCATCTCCTCATTCAGCCATCATGTGAGATGATCGCGGGTATCACCGCGGCGATCGAGTCCGCGGGACCCGCGACCGGACTCACGGGGGTCCCGACCAGCGCACACGCGCGTCGGCGGCGACGCGCTCGATGGCACGGCGGCATCTTAAAGGGGATGTACCTGTATGCCCTTATGCCTGTCCGTGCCATTCTGTTGACGTACATCGCCGAGCGCCGGTCAGGAAGCAGTTAAGGGGGTGTGGCAGAGGGGCATGTCCTATTTCTACATGCTTTTGCTAGTCATTCCCATCTCAAAAAGTTGGGAGGTATGCAGATATAGTGACTGCAGGCTCCTGGGGAGACCAGATATAGTGACTGCAGGCTCCTGGGTTTAGTAACTCTTTAACAGTGGGCAGAACCAGGTCAGGCTATTAGCTTGGAGATGAGAGGGAGGGGGAACAAGGGAGCACCTTACCATCCTAGGCTATATGGCTGTGTGTTTCTATTGATGCACACACTGTATGGAGACACAACTCTAGTTCCTGTATGCAAGGGTGGCTCCATAAGATCCTGCAAGAGAAAGAAGCCATCCTGAAACACAAAATCTGGGGCAGTGTCTTAAACTGGAACATAGGAATAAAGATAAAAAAGCTGCATACACAAAAAACACCAACTGCAATAGGCTCAGGTAAAGAGAGTGTCCATATGCCTGTATACCCAAACCCACTGTAATGAACTGAGTCGTTCTAAAATGAGTGTCAGCTGTCTTTACTTTGCAAAGTTTCAATCCCATAATCCCAGACTTAAGTATTCATCTGCAGAAATCACTTAACGTGTCTAAATGATGCTCTTCCCTGCTAGGTCTGCGTTCTATAATTCCTGGTTTCAGTAGTAGACGGCAGGGAAAACATCCTGTTCTTATCACGGCTCATGTTCTCCACATGCAAATTTAGATTATATTACGGCTTTTATCTGGCCTGAAGCTGGAGCTTCTTAAAATTCTGTAAAATAGGTCAGCGAGTGTCTCTTGGATGATTTAGGAGATCGACATGCTGGAGTGTTATATATTATCATATATAGGCTATTAATCAGTTAACAGCTTCTACCTAGATTTGCAAACACTGGAGTGGTATGAATGGTACATCAGTGGTGAGGACATTGTATTGGACGTGGGTAGGGAGCTGATGGGAAAGGTCCTTGTGCCCTAAAAAATACTGTGGTTTAAAGTGGTTGTAAAGGCAGAAGGCATTTTATGTTAATGCATACTATGCATTGAGGTGAAAAACTTTCTGCATGCAGCTTCCCTCACAGCCCCTACCCCCCAGAGCCGATCCGCCCTATACGCGGACTACGCAAGCTGCGTTGGGCCCCGCGGCGGATCGGCACTGCTCGGGGGCCCCTGGGGCCGCTGAAGCCGCTGTGAGGGCAGCGGCGCCTGAAAAAAAGATGGGCGCGGGGCCGACATGCAACTGCGCATGCGCCCGCCTTTCCGAAAATTGCCGAGCAGCGGCAACAGCACTGGCGCATGCGCAGTTGCATGTCGGCCCCGCGGCCATCTTTTTTTCAGGCGCCGCTGCCCTCACAGCGGCGGCAGCGGCACCAGTGACACGATGGCGCCGAGTGGCGCCATTTAAAAAAAAATAAAACGTCTCCTCCGCAGCCTCTGACCTCCTGGGCCCCCTCCCCCTCGCAGGCAGCCTCTGACCTCCTGGGCCCCCTCCCCCTCGCAGGCAGCCTCTGACCTCCTGGGCCCCCTCCCCCTCGCAGGCAGCCTCAGACCTCCTGTCCCCCCTCAAAGCCTCTGACCTCCTGGGCCCCCTCCCCCTCGCAGGCAGCCTCTTACCTCCTGTCCCCCCTCAAAGCCTCTGACCTCCTGGGCCCCCTCCCCCTCGCAGGCAGCCTCTGACCTCCTGTCCCCCCTCAAAGCCTCTGACCTCCTGCCCCCCCCCTTCGCAGCCTCTGACCACCTGCCCCCCCCTTCACAGCCTCTGACCTCCTGCCCCCCCTCGCAGCCTCTGACCTCCTGCCCCCCCCTCGCAGCCTCTGACCTCCTGCCCCCCCTGCAGCCTCTGACCTCCTGCCCCCCCTCCCCCCTGCAGCCTCTGACCTCCTGCCTCCCTCCCCCCCCCCCTGCAGCCTCTGACCTCCTGTCCCCCCCCTTCGCAGCCTCTGACCTCCTGTCCCCCCCTTGCAGCCTCTGACCTCCTGTCCCCCCCCCTTGCAGCCTCTGACCTCCTGTCCCCCCCCCCCCCTTGCAGCCTCTGACCTCCTGCCCCCCCCCCCTTGCAGCCTCTGACCTCCTGCCCCCCCCTGCAGCCTCTGACCTCCTTTCCCCCCCCTGCAGCCTCTGACCTCCTTTTCCCCCCCCCGCAGCCTCTGACCCCCCCCCCCCTCGCAGCCTCTGACCTCCTGTCCCCCCCTTGCAGCCTCTGACCTCCTGTCCCCCCCCTTGCAGCCTCTGACCTCCTGCCCCCCCCCTTGCAGCCTCTGACCTCCTGTCCCCCCCCTTGCAGCCTCTGACCTCCTGTCCCCCCCCTTGCAGCCTCTGACCTCCTGTCCCCCCCCCTTGCAGCCTCTGACCTCCTGTCCCCCCCCCCCTTGCAGCCTCTGACCTCCTGTCCCCCCCTTGCAGCCTCTGACCTCCTGTCCCCCCCTTGCAGCCTCTGACCTCCTGTCCCCCCCCTTGCAGCCTCTGACCTCCTGTCCCCCCCCCCTTGCAGCCTCTGACCTCCTGTCCCCCCCCTGAAGCCTCTGACCTCCTGTCCCCCCCCCCCCCCTCCCACAGCCTCTGACCTCTCCTGTGCCCCCCCCCCACAGCCTCTGACCTCTCCTGTTGCCCTCCCCCACAGCCTCTGACCTCTCCTGTTGCCCTCCCCCGCAGCCTCTGACCTCTCCTGTTGTCCCATCCGCAGCCTCTGACCTCCCCTGTCCCATCCGCAGCCTCTGACCTCCCCTGAGTCAAGAGAGGGAGTGCAGCCAGGATGAGGGTCATGGGAGAAGTCAGACATGTATGGACTGCGGAGAGGAAACTATGGGATAAAACCAGAGCCACCAAGCTGGAGCCGACTGACTGAGCCCTGCACGATGCACCTGAGAGGAGGTCAGTGACAGCACCACCAGGCCAGTCTAGAAGGGGTCAATACAATATTGTAAGGGGGCACTGATATAAAGGTTTCCCCCTTATATCAGTAAACCCCCTTATCTTAGTGTTTTCTTTCTCTGGTCACCAGAGTCCTCCCCACATTCCCAGAGTTCCCCTTTACATCATAGTATGCAGGATTCCACCTTACAGTGCAAGGGGGAACTCTGATGTAAAGGGCAATGCTGCAGACCCTGATGTAAGTAGGGAGGCTCTCTGAGGACATGGATGTATGGGGGGCTCTCTGGGGACCCCGATATAAGGAGGGGCTTTATAGGGATGCTCTCTGGGGACCCTGATGTAAGGGGGGTGCTCTCTGGGGACCCTAATGTAAGGGGGTGCTCTCTGGGGACCCTGATGTAAGGGGGGTGCTCTCTGGGGACCCTAATGTAAGGGGAGTGCTCTCTGGGGACCCTAATGTAAGGGGGTGCTCTTTGGGGACCCTAATGTAAGGGGGGTGCTCTCTGGGGACCCTAATGTAAGGGGGGTGCTCTCTGGGGATCCTGATGTAAGGGGTGTCTCTCTGGGGACCCTGGTGTAAGGAGGGGCTCTCTGGGGACCCTGATGTAAGGAGGGGCTTTATAGGGATGCTCTCTGGGGACCCTGATGTAAGGGGGGTGCTCTCTGGGGACCCTAATGTAAGGGGGTGCTCTCTGGGGACCCTAATGTAAGGGGGGTGCTCTCTGGGGACCCTGATGTAAGGGGGGTGCTCTGGGGACCCTAATGTAAGGGGGTGCTCACTGGGGACCCTAATGTAAGGGGGTGCTCTCTGGGGACCCTAATGTAAGGGGGGTGCTCTCTGGGGACCCTAATGTAAGGGGAGGCTCTCTGGGGACCCTGATGTAAGGGGGGTGCTCTCTGGGGACCCTAATGTAAGGGGGGTGCTCTCTGGGGACCCTAATGTAAGGGGGGTGATCTCTGGGGACCCTAATGTAAGGGGGGTGCTCTCTGGGGACCCTAATGTAAGGGGAGGCTCTCTGGGGACCCTAATGTAAGGGGAGGCTCTCTGGGGACCCTGGTGTAAGGGGGGGGGGCTCTCTGGGGACCCTGGTGTAAGGGGGGGGGGCTCTCTGGGGACCCTGGTGTAAGGGGGGGGGCTCTCTGGGGACCCTGGTGTAAGGGGGGGGCTCTCTGGGGATCCTGGTGTAAGGGGGGAGGCCTCTCTGGGGACCCTAATGTAAGGGGGGTGCTCTCTGGGGACCCTAATGTAAGGGGGGTGCTCTCTGGGGACCCTAATGTAAGGGGGGGTGCTCTCTGGGGACCCTAATGTAAGGGGGTGCTCTCTCTGGGGACCCTAATGTAAGGGGGGTGGCTCTCTGGGGACCCTAATGTAAGGGGAGGCTCTCTGGGGACCCTGGTGTAAGGGGGGTGCTCTCTGGGGACCCTGGTGTAAGGGGGGGGCTCTCTGGGGACCCTGGTGTAAGGGGGGGCTCTCTGGGGTCCCTGGTGTAAGGGGGGGCTCTCTGGGGTCCCTGGTGTAAGGGGGGGCTCTCTGGGGACCCTGGTGTAAGGGGGGGGCTCTCTGGGGTCCCTGGTGTAAGGGGGGGGCTCTCTGGGGACCCTGGTGTAAGGGGGGGCTCTCTGGGGACCCTGGTGTAAGGGGAGGCTCTCTGGGGACCCTGGTGTAAGGGGAGGCTCTCTGGGGACCCTGGTGTAAGGGGGAGGCTCTCTGGGGATCCTGATGTAAGGGGTGGCTCTCTGGGGACCCTGGTGTAAGGGGGGGCTCTCTGGGGATCCTGATGTAAGGGGTGGCTCTCTGGGGACCCTGGTGTAAGGGAGGCTCTCTGGGGACCCTGGTGTAAGGGGGGGGCTCTCTGGGGATCCTGATGTAAGGGGTGGCTCTCTGGGGACCCTGATATAAGTGGGGGATCCACACTCAGATATGTAAAGATAAATATATAATGTCTGTTCTATATTGTTGTACTTATTCTTTGACTGTTTTGTTTAAAGGAGGGAGGATTGTATTGGGAGCGCTGAAGTGTCAGGTGTGACTGTGTGGCAATGGCAAATGGTTTACATAGCTCACCGCATCATGGGTCAGGTAGAGGGCCCCTCAGCAGAATTCTGCTTAGGGCCCCAGGGAGGTCAGGATCGGCACTGCTACCCCCCCCAATACTTACCTAAGAACAATCTCGATTCAGCAATGTGCATGAGAGCAGAAGCTCTCTTGACTCTCTCCCTCCTCATTGGGTCAGATACAGCAGCAGGAACCATTAGCTCCTTCTGCTATCAACCTTTCAACTCAATAGGTTAAAATTAAATCTGTCACCAGTGGCGGAACTACCGCCATAGCGACACACGCGGCCGCTATGGGGCCCGCAGCTGCTATGGGGCCCCTGGGGAGGAGGAGGAAAGCATACTGCCGGGGGCCCGGGGGGGGGGGGGTGGCGAGCACTGCCCGCACGGTCCCCCAGCCAGGAGAAGTGAGGAGAGGAAGAGGCGCGCTGTCCGTACAAGGCAGCAGAGCGCTGTGTAATAGCTTTTATTTGAATGCCCTGTGAGTTCCCGGGGCTCACGTCACATAGCCCCACCTCTTGGCCCGACGCTTTTGATAGACAGAACGCCGGTCCAATGCGGGACATGTGACGTCATCAAAGGCGCCGGGCCAAGAGGTGGGGCTATGTGACGTTGAGCCCCGGGAACTCACAGGGCATTCAAATGTTAGCTATTACAGCGCTCTGCTGGACAGCGCGCCTCTTCCTCTCCTCACTTCCCCTGGCTGGGGGACCGTGCGGCCGGTGCTCGCCCCCCCCCCCCCAATCTGAGAGAGCCCCACGCTCGCCAATAAGGGCTGCTGCAGTCTGGCTCACCTCTTCCACTGCACAGGTGAGGCTGCATTGGGCACGGGGAGGCTGCATTGGGCACGGGTGAGGCTGCATTGGGCACGGGTGAGGCTGCATTGGACACGGGGGAGGCTGCATTGGGCACGAGAGAGGCTGCATTGGGCACGAGAGAGGCTGCATTGGGCACGGGGGAGGCTGCATTGGGCACGAGAGAGGCTGCATTGGGCACGGGGAGGCTGCATTGGGCACGGGGGTGGCTGCATTGGGCACGGGGGAGGCTGCATTGGGCACGGGGAGGCTGCATTGGGCACGGGTGAGGCTGCATTGGACACGGGGAGGCTGCATTGGGCACGGGGGAGGCTGCATTGGGCACGGGGGAGGCTGCATTGGGCACGAGAGAGGCTGCATTGGGCACGGGGGAGGCTGCATTGGGCACGAGAGAGGCTGCATTGGGCACGAGAGAGGCTGCATTGGGCACGGGGAGGCTGCATTGGGCACGGGGAGGCTGCATTGGGCACGGGGGAGGCTGCATTGGGCACGGGGGAGGCTGCATTGGGCACGGGTGAGGCTGCATTGGACATGGGGAGGCTGCATTGGGCACGGGGGAGGCTGCATTGGGCACGGGGAGGCTGCATTGGGCACGGGGGAGGCTGCATTGGGCACGGGTCAGGCTGCATTGGGCACGGGTGGGGTGAGGCTGCATTGGGCACGGGTGAGGCTGCATTGGACACGGGGGAGGCTGCATTGGGCACGAGAGAGGCTGCATTGGGCACGAGAGAGGCTGCATTGGGCACGGGGAGGCTGCATTGGGCACGAGAGAGGCTGCATTGGGCACGGGGAGGCTGCATTGGGCACGGGGAGGCTGCATTGGGCACGGGGGAGGCTGCATTGGGCACGGGGGAGGCTGCATTGGGCACGGGGGAGGCTGCATTGGACACGGGGAGGCTGCATTGGGCACGGGGGAGGCTGCATTGGGCACGAGAGAGGCTGCATTGGGCACGAGAGAGGCTGCATTGGGCACGGGGGAGGCTGCATTGGGCACGAGAGAGGCTGCATTGGGCACGGGGGAGGCTGCATTGGGCACGGGGGAGGCTGCATTGGGCACGGGTGAGGCTGCATTGGGCACGGGTGAGGCTGCATTGGACACGGGGAGGCTGCATTGGGCACGGGGGAGGCTGCATTGGGCACGGGGGAGGCTGCATTGGGCACGGGTCAGGCTGCATTGGGCACGGGTCAGGCTGCATTGGGCATGGGTGGGGTGAGGCTGCATTGGGCACGGGTCAGGCTGCATTGGGCATGGGCAGGCCACGCTGCATTGGGCACGGGTCATGCTGAATTGGGCACGGGTCATGCTGCATTGGGCACAGGTGAGGCCACGCTGCATTGGGCAAAGGTGAGGCTGCATTGGGCACGGGTGAGGCTGCATTGGGCACGGGTGAGGCTGCATTGGGCACAGGTGAGGCTGCATTGGGCACTGGACACGTTGCATTGGGCACAAGTGGGCACAGGTGAGGCAGTATTGGGCACAGGTGAGGCAGTATTGGGCACTGGCCATGCTGCTTTGGGCACAGGTGAGGCTGCATTGGACACTGGACATGCTTTATTGGGCACAGACCACGCTGCATTGGGCACAGGTGAGGCAGTATTGGGCATGGGCAGACCACGCTGCATTGGGCACAGGTGAGGATTATTGAAGCGCTAACACCGGGTGTTTGGAGTATCTTTATCTGTTGATTAAACTTTCTGGAATACATATATTGCTATTGTGGTGTAGGATCTGGGCTCTTTCTTTCTTCTCAGACTCGAACCACACACCCTTTGAGCCCCGCCCTTTAAACCACGCCCACTATTTAATTTAAGCCCCGCCATTTTTTTTGTGGGGGGGGGGGGGGGCCCATACAACATTTTGCTATGGGGCCCTGTGATTTCTAGTTACGCCCCTGTCTGTCACATACCTTGGTTGGAGGTTGTGTTGCTGAGAGGGTTTTCCTTGCGGCTCTGGTCTGAGTGCCCCTGAATTTGGTGACAGAGGTACAAGAAGCATGGGTGCCGGTAGCTTGGTGATTGCCATAGACAGAGATGTGGTCAGGGTAAGCCAGCATAGAAAGGAAGCAGGAAGAGCAAGGTTAGTAGCAGACTGAGGTCATTACCAGAGGAGTAGGCAGTGCAAGGTCAGTAGCAGGCCAAGGCCAGTACCAGGGAAGCAGGCAGAGCAAGGTCAGTAGCAGGCCAAGGTCAGTACCAGGGAAGCTGGCAGAGCAAGGTCAATAGCAGGCCGAGGTCAGTACCTGGGAAGCAGGCAGAGTAAGGTCAGTAGCAGGCCGAGGTCAGTACCAGTGAAACAGGCAGAGTAAGGTCAGTGGCAGGCCAAGGTCAGTATCGGGGAATCAGGCAGAGCAGGGTCCAGTGACAGGTGGAGGTCAGTACCAGGGAATCAGGCAGAGCAAGGTTCAGGAGCAGGCCGAGGTCAGCACCAGGGAAGCAGGAAGAGAATAGTCAGAGGCAAGGCAAGGTCAGTATCCAGAATCCACAAAGCAAGGTCAGGAATGAAGCGGTTCAGAAACGGCAGATCAATTAGCGAAAAGCAGGAACACAGGTCACAGGAAAGCTGAAGAACATCCAGTGATTAGCACACTCCAGGGTTTCTTTTAAATAGGCAGCTTGGTGCCTATGCGCTAAGACGTGCACAGATATGCCTATGTGGCAGGGCACACTGGATAGCCTGAGCTCATCTGTGTGCTGGTAATTGTGCACAAGAGCAAGGTCAGTAGCAGGCAGAGGTCAGTACCAGGGAAGCAAGCAGAGCAGAGTCAGTAGAAGGCCAAGGTCAGTACCAGGGAAGCAGACAGAGCAAGGTCCAGTGGCAGGCTGAGGTCAGTACCAGGGAAGCAGGCAGAGCAAGGTTCTGGAGCAGGCCGAGGTCAGCACCAGAAATGACAGATCAGTCAGCGAAAAGCAGGAACACGGGTCACAGGAAAGCTAAAGAACTTTCAGCGATTAGCACACACCAGGATTTCTTTTAAATAGGCAGCTTGGTGCCTATGCGCTAAGACGTGCACAGATGTGCCTATGTGGCAGGGCACACTGGATAGCCTCAGCTGATCTGTGTGCTGGTACATGTGCACAAGAGCAAGGTCAGTAGCAGGCAGAGGTCAGTACCAGGGAAGCAGGCAGAGCAGAGTCAGTAGAAGGCCAACTTCAGTACCAGGGAAGCAGACAGAGCAAGGTCCAGTGGCAGGCTGAGGTCAGTACCAGGGAAGCAGGCAGAGCAAGGTTCTGGAGCAGGCCGAGGTCAGCACCAGGGAAGCAGGAAGAGAATAGTCAGATGCAAGACAAGGTCGGTATCCAGAATCAACAAAGCAAGGTCAGGAATGAACAGGGTCAGCAACGGCAGATCAGTCAGCGAAAGCAAGATCACAGGTAACATGGGAACATGGGAAAGCTCAAGAACATCCAGCGATTAGTAGACAGTGACACCAGGGTTTATTTTAAATAGGCAACTCGTGCCTATGCGTGTTGACATGTTGCTCATGTGCACAAGCATTAGCTGCATGGGAATTAGCATTAGCTGCACATGAATTAGCATTGGCTGTAGCATTAGTTTTAAGTTGTGCGAGTATTGGGCCTCTGGTCCACATATGGCTAAGGCCTGTATAGGCTGAAACAAATCAACTGTCTTGTTCCTAGATTTTTACCCCAGCATCGTTTTCAATAAAGAAGGTTGGATTTTAACCTCTTGATTTGTCAGCTCTTTTGACTGTTGTATTTAAACCAGGGCCCTGCATGAGACCATTGAATGGTCTTTCAGTTTGAGTTCCTGTTACACCTGATTCTGAACCTGCTTGACCCTGTTCGTCTGACCTGCTTCTGCACATCCCTTGCCTGTCTACATCTTCTGCCTACCTTTGATCACTACCTCCACCTGGACTCTTACCCAAGATTTTGCCTTTTGTACCTGTGATTGGTTGAGATGGAGTTTATAACATCATTCATCCACCTCTAAATCTTAGTCAATTAGAGAAAGCCTAATTTTCATTGATAAAATACAGGGCTTCCTGTGAATGGTTAAGTGGCACTCAGCCCGACACTATTTTTTTACTGCACCAAACAGGAAGTCTCCCTACCACTACTCAGGGCCGGTGCTACCACTAGGTAAACTAGGCAGCCGCCTAGGGCGCCCTGCTGCCTAGGGTGCTCAGCCACTGGTTTTTCTACTCTCTTCCTTTGCAGCAGGCAACTAATTCTCAGCATCAGCAGGCAGCCGCCACTCCGTTCGCACATAGTGTCAGAGGTGGAGGACTGTGTCTGTGTCCCGACTTCTGAATGATTGGAAGCAAGCAAACATTCATTGATGGGCGCTGGTAGGCTGCATTTGATGGGCGCTGGTGAGGCTGCATTTGATAGGCGCTAGTAGGTTGCATTGATGGGTGCTGGTTAGGCTACATTTGATAGGGGCTGGTGGGCTGCATTTGATGGGTGCTGGTGAGGCTGCATTTGATGGGTGCTGGTGAGGCTACATTTGATAGGGGCTGGTGGGCTGCATTTGATGGGCGCTGGTGAGGCTGCATTTGATGGGCGCTGGTAGGCTGCATTTGATGGGCGCTGGTGAGGCTACATTTAATGGGCGCTGGTGAGGCTGCATTTGATGGACGCTGGTGAGGCTGCATTGATGGGCGCTGGTGAGGCTGCATTGATGGGCGCTGGTGAGGCTGCTTTTGATGGGCGCTGGTGGGCTGCATTTGATGAGCGCTTCATTAAAAAGGTGGAGTTTATATGGGTAGGGGAAATGGGGTGGAGTCAGGGCTGGAGCCAAGGCTGTGGCAAAATTAGGTTTCGCCTAGGGTGTCAAAAATCCAGCCCTGCCACTGTCTACTGTGTGTTGCTGATATTATATACATGTAGCCCTCTTCTGGGGGGGCTATGACAAATGGCCCTCCCCAAATAGGATAGTGCGCTAAACCTGTAGGTACAAAAAGGAACCAGAACATTAGCTAAGTGGAAGAGTGGGTTTGATAATAAAGTTGTCAGTGCCTCCATCCAGGACAGGGCCTGTGATCAGGTCTTGGATGGATTTTAAGGGGAACCCCGAAAAAAAAAAATGGCCCCCAAAATCCATACCAGCACCTTGTCCCCATGTTGATGGGGACAAGGGCCTCATCCCCACAACCCTGGCCATTGGTTGTGGGGGTCTGTGAGCAGGGGGCTTATCGGAATCTGGAAGCCCCCTTTAACAAAGGGGACCCCCAGATCCCGCCACCCCCTGTGTGAAATGGTAAGGGGGTACAAAAGTACCCCTACCATTTCACCAAAAAAGTGTCAAAAATTGTAAAAATGACAGGAGACGGTCTTTGACAATTCCTTTATTAAAATCTTCTTTCTTCTTTCTTCTGGTCTTCTTCCTTTGGTGGTGACGCACGGGGACGTCATGGGGACTTCCCTATGGCTTTCCCTGTGCATCAGAGGGGGGCGGGGTCACCAGGTGCCCTTCGTTATAAAAGACATGTCAGACGGAGCGAAGCCTCAAACAGCGGGAGCCTCTCATTGCGAGGAGCAGCCCGACAGAAGAACAGACGCCGACGCCATGGAAGAAGATGCCGGACGAGAAGGACGAGAAGACCGGAGGAAGAAGAAGCGGATCGGAGGAAGAAGAAGATGGAAGAAGATGCCGGAAGGAGAAGATGAAGAAACCGAAGGATGAAGAAAGGAAGACCAGAAGAAAGAAGATTTTAATAAAGGAATTGTCAAAGACCCTCTCCTGTCATTTTTACAATTTTTGTCACCTTTTTTTGGTGAAATGGTAGGGGTACTTTTGTACCCCCTTACCATTTAACACAGGGGGGGCCGGGATCTGGGGGTCCCCTTGTTAAAGGGGGCTTCCAGATTCCGATAAGCCCCCCGCCTGCAGACCCCCACAACCAATGGCCAGGGTTGTGGGGATGAGGCCCTTGTCCCCATCAACATGGGGACAACGTGCTTTGGGGGTCTCAGACCCCCAATGCACCCTCCCAATGTTGAGGGCATGTGGCCTGGTACGGTTCAGGAGGGGGGGGGCGCTCTCGTCCCCCCCTCTTTTCCTGCGGCCTACCAGGTTGCGTGCTCGGATAAGGGTCTGGTATGGATTTTGAGGGGGACCCCACGCCATTTTTTTTGGCCGGGGTTCCCCTTAAAATGCATCCCAGACCTAAAAGGGTCTGGTATGGATATTTAGGGGGACCCCTTAATATCCATAGCAGACCTGAAGGGCCTGGTCAATGAATGACTGTTCTCTGTGTTCCGGATCCGACAATTCATTAGCCGCAAGTGATTTTAAATAGCCTTTTTCCTGCAAAAATTACATTGTGCAGGAACAGTTCTCTATATTAGAATCTCGAATTCATTCGAATCATTCGTTATATCCGCTATAATAATTTCTTTCATATTAGTTGAAATTAGATATTTGGTAGTAGTTGGATTCAAATTGTTCTCTGTGTTACGTGAACCGGCAATTAGCCGCGAGTGATTTTAAATAGCTTTTTTTTCCTGCAAAAATGACACATTGTACAGAGACAGTTATAAGCACGGGAAACATGCGCCACTTCACAGGCATACAACTCTATAGTATGTCTATGAAGGGGCGCATGTTTCCCGTGCTTAGAACTGTCTCTGTACAATGTGTCATTTTTGCAGGAAAAAAAGCTATTTAAAATCACTCGTGGCTAATTGCCGGTTCCCGTAACAATTTGAATCCAACTACTACCAAATATCTAATTTCAACTAATATGAAAGAAATTTTATAGCGGATATAACGAATGATTCGAATGATTCGAGATTCAGTATATGTAATATAGAGAACTGTTCCTGCACAATGTCATTTTTGCAGGAAAAAAAGTTATTAAAAATCACTCGCGGCTAATGAATTGTCGGATCCCTAACACAGAGAACAGTCATTCATTGAAAGTCATTGATAAAAAAAAGCATGGGGGTCCCCCCAAATTCAATAACCAGGCCCTTCAGGTCTGCTATGGATATTAAGGGGAACCCCCGCTTCAAATTAAAAAAAAAAATGACGTGGGGTCCCCCCTAAATATCCATACCAGACCCTTCAGGTCTGGGATGGATTTTAAGGGGAACCCCGGCCCAAAAAAAATGGCGTGGGGTCCCCCTCAAAATCCATACCAGGACCCTATCCGAGCACGCAACCTGGCAGGCCGCAGGAAAAGAGGGGGGGCGAGAGTGGCCCCCCTCCTGAACCGTACCAGGCCACATGCCCTCAACATTGGGAGGTGCTTTGGGGGTCTGAGAAAAGCACCTTGTCCCCATGTTGATGGGGACAAGGGCCCATCCCCACAACCCTGGCCATTGGTTGTGGGGGTCTGCGGGCGGGGGGCTTATCGGAATCTGGAAGCTCCCTTTAACAAGGGGACCCCCAGATCCCGCCCCCCCGGTGTGAAATGGTAAGGGGGTACAAAAGTACCCCTACCATTTCACCAAAAAAGGTGACAAAAATTAAAAAATGACAGGAGACAGTCTTTGACAATTCCTTTATTAAAATCTTCTTTCATCTTCTTTCTTCTGGTCTTCCTTTCTTCATCCTTCGGTTTCTTCATCTTCTCCTTCCGGCATCTTCTTCCATCTTCTTCTTCCTCCGATCCGCTTCTTCTTCCTCCGGTCTTCTCGTCCTTCTCGTCCGGCATCTTCTTCCATGGCGTTGGCGTCTGTTCTTCTGTCGGGCCGCTCCTCACAATGGGAGGCTCCCGCTGTGTGAGGCTTCGCTCCGGCTGACAGGTCTTTTATAACGGAGGGCACCTGGTGACCCCGCCCCCCTCTGACGTCATGGGGAAAGCCATAGGGAAGTCCCCATGATGTCCCCCTGCATCAGAGGGGGGCGGGGTCACCAGGTGCCCTCCGTTATAAAAGACCTGTCAGCTGGAGCGAAGCCTCACACAGCGGGAGCCTCCCATTGCGAGGAGCGGCCCGAGAAGAGACGCCGATGCCATGGAAGTAGATGCAGGACGAGAAGGACGAGAAGACGTGGATCGGAGGAAGAAGAAGATGCAAGAAGATGAAGAAAGGAAGACCAGTGGGGGGGGGGCCGGATTCCATATTCCGATAAGCCCCCTGCCCGCAGACCCCCACAACCAATGGCCAGGGTTGTGGGGGATGAGGCCCTTGTCCTCATCAACATGGGGACAAGGTGCTTTCGGGGGGACCCCAAAGCACCCTCCCAATTTTGAGGGCATGTGGCCTGGTACGGTTCAGGAGGGAGGGGGGGTGCTCTCGTCCCCCCTCTTTTCCTGCGGCCTGCCAGGTTGCGTGCTCGGATAAAGGGTCTGGTATGGATTTTGAGGGGGACCCCAAAAATCCATCCCAGACCTCAATCTGGTATGGATTTTAGGGGGGACCCCACGCCATTTTTTTTTTTGCTGGGGTTCCCCTTAATATCCTGAAGGGCCTGGTTATTGGGGGGGACCCCCATGCTTTTTTTTTTTTTTATCAATGAATTTTCTCTGTGTTACAGAGCCGACAATTCATTAGCCGCGAGTGATTTTAAATAGCTTTTTTTTCAAAAATGACACTTTGTGCAGGAACAGTTCTCTATATTAGATATACTGAATCTCAAATTCATTCGAATCATTCGAAGCATTCGTTAAATCCGCTATTATAATTTCTTTCGTATTAGTTGAAATTTGATATTTGTAGTTGGATTCGAATTGTTCTCTGTGTTACGGGAACTGACAATTTATTAGCCGCGTTAACGATTCGTAACGATTCGTAACGATTCATAACTTTACTAACGATTCGTAACGATTCGAAATTGTTCTCTGTGTTAACGATTCGTAACGATTCGTAACTTTACTAACGATTCGTAACGATTCAAATTTTTTTTTTACGATTCGTACGAAATTCGTATTTCGTACGAATTCGACCGGATTTTAGTACACGAATTACGATTTTTTTTATATACAAAACGGAACGAAACAAAACACATTTTTTGACAGTTCCCATGTCTAGAGGGGATTTCCTTCCTGGGAAATGAACCAGTAATCAAATCAAAGTAATTGGAAGTAGAGGGACTGTTGCAACCAGCATATAACATTAAACAGATATTATCAGCAAAGGACTTGATAGGAGTCGTGGTGGAATTGTGCACATATACCCTCTAGTTAGACAGCTAGGTTCAATTTTGTTTTTTGGCTTCACTGTAGTGAGTGGAGAAGTGATTGATTGTTTTTGTCTATTCATGGTTTCCTTCCTGTGTGATTCCTCTCACCTGCTTCTGGAAACTTCCAGACTATAAGGCAGGGAGATTCATAAATAATTGATAAATGTTTGGAAAGCAAGAGCAGAGTGTTCCTTCTTCTCCAGGGAGGGTTCCAGCAGTGCCGTAATGCACCCCCCTATCCATGTGTTCGGCCCTCTAATCTACATGCAGGGCACCGGAAGCATGGATTTCAATAGGGTTTTATTTAATTTTTTTGAAGCAGGTGATTAGAGCCAGAGGCGCCTTCAGGATTAGCGAGCTAGTAAGTCCGTCCAGAAGGGTTCCGGGGGGGTTACGTGCCCAGGATGTGGTGTTAAAAGGGGGTGGAGTGGAGGTATTGCTTAGGAGGTCTAAGACGGATCAGATTGGTAAAGGGGTAAGGGTGAAGCTCTATCTGTTACCGGATTCTCCTGTGGGCCCTGTAAGGGTGGTGCGGGACTTTCTAGGGGTTCGCCCGACGGCAGAGGGGGTGTGGCTGATTCACAAGGACGGTTCTCCTTTGTCTAAATTCCAGTTCGTGGCAGTTTTCAAAAAATGTTTGAAAGCGGCTGGACTGGATAGTTCGCAGTACACTTTGCACTCCTTCTGCATTGGAGTGGCTACTGAGGCCGCACGCTGTGGGTTGGACGAAGATGCGGTTAAAAGGATCGGCCGTTGGGACTCACTGAGATTCCGCACGTACACTTGGCCACACTTGGTGGTCAAGTAGAGAGCGGCCCACTAATTTGGAACTTGAAAGGGAGGAGGGGGAGTAGCGGCAAGAAAAGGGTTACAAGCTGGTGGCTAGTTGTTAAATGTTTCCTTGATTATCTGTGGTTTTCTCCATTTCTTTCAGATGGAATCCAGATGGGTCTCGTCTGGATACTGGGCCACTCTTATGTGTTCTGGGGGGCCAGGCGGGCGGATATGAGACCCAATGGAGGGCAATTAGGGATCTCCAGGGACGAGGCATGTATCCGTTGGATAGGGAGGCCAGGCATGCAGTGGGCTAGAGGTGCTGTATGTTGCGCGCCTGGACAGGCCGCCTGACGTGTTGGTACTTCCCTTTGGGGGTAACGACCTGGGGGGGCGGCCCACAAGGGAGCTCATCAGGGATGTAAAGATTGACTTCCTGTTCCTTCCCTAGGATGTTGATCGTCTGGTCTGATATTGTGGCCAGGACAACTTGAAGATTGGCTAGGTCGGTTGACCGCTTGAACAAAGCCTGCATTAAGGTTAACAAAAAGGTGGGGCAATTTATTATACGGAATAGAGGATTGGTGGTTCGCCACCGGGAGTTGGAGAAGGATGTGGGGCTGTACCTTCGTGGGGATGGAGTTCACCTGTCAGAAGTAGGAATTAATCTCTGGGCCCTGGGATTGCAGGAGGGGATACAGAGGGCGCTTAGAGTTTGGCGGGGCTCCCAAGGGTAAGGGGGTCACCCTTGTTAGCTGATGGCAGTGGTGGTGGTCTTTTATGGTGGTAACTAACCCATGAGATGGAAGTGTGGGGGACTCATTAGTGCCATGGGCCCCCTTGGTGTACAGTTAACACGGGTTAGCTGAAGATGGTAATGTGGACACAGCGGGTAATGAGTTGTCACTGGGCTGATGTTTATCATGGCCGGAGGACTAGTACGATAGCAGGCCCGCAGTGTAAAAGTGGAACATAGTTATTTGGGGAAGTGCCGTCTAAGACCACCGGGTGGGAGAAACTGATACTTTGAGTTTTGTTATGGTTAAAAGTTTTATATATATTTTATATTTGTGAATAAAAGGCTGCTATGGCCAGTTATACCCCATTTAAAGAATGGTCTCGTTCTTATAGGTAAGATTATGGTGAATAAGGTTGGGGGGGTATAATAAATGGCGGCAGTCATTATGAAGGGAGGAGTACATCTTATCTACACTGGTCAAGAAAGACCCAGGAGCGAGTGTATTGGAAAAGGAGCATAGCAGAAGGCCAGCATGACATGACTGATAAGGGGGCACAGCAAGGGTTAAAAAGATAGGTGGTTAGAAAAGTGTAGAGCTGGGAATTTCTGGCAATCTACACTGGACATGTAATGTCGGGTCCTGGCCATATGGATGAAAATTATTTAGAAAAACGGCATGAGTACGCCCCCCCCCAGCCCATTACCAGGCCCTTTGGATCTTGCATGGATATTAAGGGGAACCCTGCACCCAAATTTAAAAAAAGAAAAGGCGTGGGGCCCCCAGGCCCTATATACTCTGAACAGCAGTATACAGGCGGTCCAAATAAGACAGGGACTGTCTTCAGGGAGTTCCGTTGGAGATCCGGTGATGTCACAGACATCGATATTAGTGCCTCCTCATCAGTGCCACTTCATCAGTGGCATTCAGTGCCATCTCGTCATTGCCCAACAGTACCGCCTATCAATGCCCATCAGTGTAAGCTCATCAGCACACACCAGTGCCTATCAGTGCAGCCTCATCAGCGCACACCATTGAAGGAGAAAAATTACTTATTTACTACATTTTATGACAAACTGAGAAAAACTTTAGCTTAAAAACTTTAGCAAAAAAAAAAAAAAAAACCCAGTGGTTATTATTTTAAATACCACCAAAATAAAGCTTTATTTGCTAAATGCTAAAAATTTTTGTTTGGGTACAGCGTAGTATGAGCGCGCAATTCTCATTCAGAATTGGCCTGGACAGGAAGGGGGAAAAAGTGCCCAGTATTGAAGCAGTTAAAGTGATAGCAAAGTTGGAGTTAGGCTTTAAGTTTAAATGAGGCAAACACAGAGCTCCCGCTAATGAGGGATTTACAAATCTATCTGTTTAAAAATGTGAAAGTCATATTAAAAAGTCTTCTAGCTTAACGCTGGCAATGATATGCAAAAGTATGGGCTCATTGGAAATATGTTTTACTTTCTCTTTCCAGTTCTGGAATACGAGGTTCACATGATCCATATCACTTTACAAAAATAATCATTGACATTTTACGGTAATGGATATAATCATGATTTTATTTCATTTTATTCTTACTGTATGTATTTTATAATGTTACATATTTAATTAAAAGCAGTAATAAGGCCTCCGATAACTGCAGTGACATTTGAAATGCTAGCTTGCCCGGGGTTATCTTACAAAGGAACATAAAACTGCAGGTGCCATGAAAATGATTCAGTCTTGCCCCCTACTCGGTGTCTGCGCCCGGCCATCGTTCGGAAGATAATTAAATGTCCCACCCTCGTCTACTTGACTTTACAAGCTGTAAAATTGTATGTGCTGCTTTCTTCTGCTGAGCTTGAGTAATCAATTATGCACCACGTCACAAGTAGTAAGATAAGGAGACCGAGTTTTCCATCTCCCATTTCAGAATTAATAAGACAGAAAGCTCAATATACTGTATTGCAAACTTCTGAAAACAGCCACATATGTTTAAATAAATCTCCTTTTTTTATCCTCAAATGCTTTATTTTAAAAAAAAAATCCAGTTTTCTTTGTCCTTTTTTTTAAAGCCTTCATCAAATTTCTCAATTGTTGTGTTTCATGACTGATAAAAGTCAAGAATGCTAAATGTAGATAAAGAGGTCCAGGATAATGGTGATGCCATTACCCAAATACAGCAAAATGGCAAGTGATTTGTGTCCCCTGATGAGCCTAAACTGAGCTGCAGTTAAACACCCAGAGCACAGGGACAATTACCTAACAGTCTCTGCTTCTGGTCTGGATACAGTATTGCAGTAATTCATCTCCTGTATGTTGACAAGTGATGTCAGCTCCAATCTCTACTTCCGCTTCCCTCCAGACAGGAAGTGCTAACAGACAAATATACAGAGGGACTAATTCCCCTTTAGGTCCGCTTTATTTTTGAGTGTACAGCAGTGGATAGATTGGAAAGCCAATATTGAACTGAATAAAACATGCACAAATGGAAGGAGCGCCAGACCAAAGGAGAGCCTGAATCAATTTATTAGTTTGAATTAAAAAAACAGCCAACATGTTTCTGGGGTTTAGAAAAATATCCCCTTTCATCAGGGCTTCAGGTAAAATATTACTCTTGAATTGACTCAAAAGGAAGCTTCCCTGTGTGGATTTGTGTAGGGAAGGTAATTGCTGGATCAGAAGAATTACTGACCACCAGCAGTATTTCCGTGAGCAATTAAGTCGATGTGGCGTACCTCTTTGTGTTGGAGACTAAAAACAGAACACGCATTCGATGTACAAACAGGTGTTATCAGCAAAGAGCCCCACAAGTGTCCTGGTGGAATTGTGCACATATACCCAGGTATATATAGCTAATAATATAGATACCTCCAGATGAATGTTGCAACAAAGTCCAGTTGCAGGGGCTCTGAAGGATGATCAAAATGCAGCATCCATCTTTGTGTCAGAGACTTGAAGGCAAGATCAGTTGATCCTCTAGCTGTTGTCCAACCAGCCTGGAACACAGCTTCTCAAATGCAGAAACTGTGGTGTGGCACTGGAACTCAGAGTCATCCTATATGGAGAGTTACTGGCCATAGGAATTTGCATGAGCAATGAAGATCTTGATTTCTTAGGCAGAAACTACTGGCCAGTAACTCTCCTGATCCAAAAAATAGCATCCCTACACAGATTCACACAGGAAAGCTCTATTTTAAAGTGGATGTAAACCCTCTCTTATACCCAGTGAAGTGAACAGCCTCATATGATACACAGAGATGAAACAAATCTCCCTACATAAGATTTACACGTATATCTGCTGTCTCCAGCTTGCTATATTCTTTTATAATTCTAACATCTTGTTAGAATTTTTACTTCCTCATTTAGCTGTAGGAGTGGAGTCTTGGCTTACACTGTGTGACAGCCTTTTGGAGGAAAGGCACACACCCCCCGCCCCCACCCCCTCTACATAGGCAAAGGAAGAAAGACATTTTCAGAGCTGTGCTGTGACAAGACAAGCTCTCTCATAATCTATTTATAGCACCCACCCCGTCACAAATTTCAGGCTGGTCTTATCGTGGTTGTCAGAGAACTTGTCAGAACTTAGCATGCTGATAACAGAAGAATGGAGCAGGAGAAAGACACGGGACTTAAGGCTTTGGAGAGAGATAAGAAAACACTATAGATATGTGTGCTTAGGTCAAATTTCATGAATCGGGTTTACATCTACTTTAAGTCCTTTCAAGTCCTTATTTTACCCGAAGCCCTGATGAAGTGGAAGTTAATTTGGACTTTTTTATCGGTAAGCAGCTGGGGTACCCAATGGAGGGTAGGCTTGCCTGTTGTAAGCAGGCTTACCTGAGCCACTGAGCTCTTAAAATGTTTTTGTCCTCTCTCTACTTTGTATGAACTCACATCAAAGTCCCAGCTACTCTTGGATGCTTTTTTATTCTATTGGACTGAATTGCAGCTATGGATCCGCCCACTGCCGTGCACTGTCAATCAATAGTCATATGGACCTCATGGGGAACTAGTCATTAAAAACAAGAGACACTAATAGGGGACAATCGAAATACCCTGTTCAAAAACACCCAACCATAGCAGAGTTCTAGGAGTGGAAATTTCCACTTTGAGCCACACCTCCATTAGGGGAGGTGCATCCAAAAACCCATGCATATACTTGTAGAAAAAAAACTAAATACCCTTCCAGCAGCCAGCATCAGGTGGAAACTGATTACTGAGATCTGCTGGCTGGGAGACACCTGCTGGTGGACATTGAAAATACAAACCTCCGCCCAGGGAACCACAGTGTCACCAGCAGGTTATCCAGGTCCTGACAACCGCATATTAATAATTTATAATTATTCATATTTATCTCACTAGTAAATGAGAAAACGATTTAGTTTTTTTAGTCCTGGCCCCAATAAACAAAGAAATAAATTATCATTAAAACTATACCATAGTTTTAAGTGCTATCTGCATTTTTATACAAATGCCCTTGTTTTTCTAAATCTCTACCCTCTCACATTATTGTAACTAATATTTAATTTCATGTATTATGTTTATTTCACTCTCATTATTTTCATAATATTCATCTCTCACTCTCTATATCCTCCCTTTGTCCTTCTCTCTCTTTTCCTTCTGTTCACCTTTCTCGTCCCATAATGTATATTTAATTTTATTTATTTTATGTGTTTTTTTTATATTTCCCTCCCTCCTTCTTCTCTATTATTCCTTTCTCATTCTTTATATTAACTGCTTTGTCCTTCTCTCTCTCTTTGTATTTATTTCCACTTTATCTCTTGTTTTCTATTAATGCTGCATGGAGTCAGGTACCTGGATGATGACGCTGCATGCAGGATGAGCTGATGAACAGAATGTCGCTATGGGAGAGAGGATCGGGTCAAGTACCATTTAGGAGAGGATGCTTGAAAGTGAAGCGGCTGAATGAGCTCATTTTCAGCATCTGCAATTGGCTGCAGTACTTCAAATGCAAGTTGTTTTATTTAAAAAAACACACTACTGCATTTTTTTTGGGCTCCTTTATATATATATATATATATATATATATATATATATATATATATATATATATATATATATATATATATATATATATATATAATATTTATGCTATACTGCCAAATTTAATTATACCAAATGAAATGTAATATTTCAATCAAATAAATAAGTTCTATAAATGAAATACAATATAAATACAATAATAATAATAATAATAATAATAAAATAATAAAATATAAATTAAAATAAATTAGTTAAATTAAATGGCCGAAGCCAAATGATGCAGTTGGCTGAAGCAAACAACAAGCAAGATGTTTTATTTAAAAAGTCACACAACAGTTTTTTTTCTTTACAGATTTTTTTCCTTTGGGTCTCTATATATACATTATACTGCCAAATTAAATTATGTCAAATTAAATGTAATAATTTCAAATTCAATACATTAAATACAATAAAAATAACAATATTAATATTAAAATCTAAATTAAAATAAATTAGATACCGGTACATTAAATGGCCAAAGCTAAATGATTGTGCACTGATGGCAAGCAAATAATCAGTAAGTCTGGAAGTGGCATGCCCGCTAAACAGTAATTAACCTAAAAGTAAAGCGCATCTTTTCAGGTGTTATGCCCCGTACACACGGTCGGATATTCCGATGGAAGAAGTCCGATCGGATTATGTTGTCGGAAAATCTGATCGTGTGTGGGCTCTAGCGGACTTTTTGAGAGCAGGATCTCAAATTTTCCGACAACAAAATCCAATCGGACTTTTTCCGATCGTGTGTAGAGAATTCCGACAGACAAAGTGCCACGCATGCTCAGATCAAATTACGAGACCAAAGCTATTGGCTACTAGCCTCTACGTACTTCCGTCATACGCAACTAACGTCAGCACGTTCGGAACGATTGGATTTTCCAACAATTTTGTCCGACCGTGTGTATGCAACACCAGTTTCGGACAAAATCCATCAGAAAAAAACGGACGGATTTTGTGGTCGGCCGACCGTGTGTACGGGGTCTAACTGTTGTGCTTACCACATAGTATCTGTAAATCCAATCACTAAAATCTCATGGAGTAATTTCCTGGGTTACTTGTCCTTTTTAAAGTCGCTGTTTCCCAATAATGTTGTCACCCTGCCACTTGGCTACTTCAATATACATTACACAGGCATGGTCCATTATAGTCACCATCAGGAAAACCCATCATGGGAAATGCCATGCAGCCATCAGCTACTACAGTGATTCTGCCTAATTGCGGTTGAGGCAAGATATCTGCCACACAGGGAGTGCATTGTTTTCAATAAGTCAGCTAGCAAATAACCTTTACATTGCTGTTTTATATATCAACACAAATTGTTAATGGTCTATTCAGTTGTAGGTAAACCCCAACAATGACCTTCTCTTGGTTGCACCCTTTAGTCTGTTGAATATATATTTGAAATTGTTTCATTACATCTTTTGGAGAAGAGCCTGTTGATTATTATATATTAAATATAGCGCAAACAGTTTGCGCAGCACTGTACAACACGAGGGCAGACCCATACAGGTACAATACATTGTATACATTCAATATAGGAGGCATCAGAGAGCCCTCTAATAGGGAGGGTCAAGTGAAACAAAAAAGGTAATACCTATGGGGGATGGGCTGATAGAGAAAATAAAAGTACAGTTAGGTGGGGGCAGGATAGGCTTTTCTGAAGGGATGAGTTTTCAGGGATCGTCTAAAAGTGGACAGAGTAGAAGATAGTAGGGAGGGAGATCCAAAGGATAGGATAGACTCTAGAGAAGTCTTGGAGGCAAGCATGGGAGAAGGTGACGAGGGAGCTAGAGAGCAGGAGGTCTTGGGAGGAACAAAGAGAACGGTTTGGTTGGTATTTGGAGACCAGGTTAGTGATGTAGCTGGGGGGTTGAATTGTGGATGGCTTTGTAAGTTGTTGTTAGTATTTTGAATTTAATTAAGGGGGATGAGTCTGACAGCAGCGTTTATGATGGACTGAATCTACAGCCTATGTAGAGGTAATCCAATGAGGAGGGATGAATAGGAAAATTGTATGGCTGCTCTCCCAATGAAAATACAAAAAAGTCTTATTTAGACATCCATTAAAGCAAATAGCAATAAGCCACAAGCAGCTACAAGCAGGACAGGAAAAGAGGTTTAGCGTGCTTTTTAAAAACCACCAATGAGGAGGGAATTGCAGTAGTCGAGGAGATGATCAGGATGTTGGTTAAGAAAGGGCGTATTTGCAGATGTTGCGGAGGTTGAGGTGACAAATTTGGACATTGAATGGATGTGGGGCCAAAAGGAGGGTTCAGAATACAGGATTATACCTATCACTCTGGCATGCGGGACGGGTTGATAGTTGTGCCATCAATCTTAACATAGAAGTCAGGGGAAGAGGCACATGGGGGAGGAAATATGAACTCGGTTTTGGATAGATTGAGTTTGAAGAAGTGGTGTGACATCCATATGGATATTGAACCATATAAATAGCACACACACACACACACAAATAAAGGTTGCTTTTCAAATCTTGCAAGTCTTGACTAGGCTCTCTGGGCGGACCACCCCACTCTCCCACACCAGTACTTTATTAGTAGTGTCCACCAGTAAGTAGTTATAGGAGGTGTCCCTGTATAGTGCAGTTTAAGCAGAGGAATCTGCAACTAGCACACTTCTCCCATGTAAGGAGTGAGTATTGGGAAGGAAAGTGCAGCGCTGGGAAGGTGAACAATTAAAGTAACCTTCAGTGAGCAAGAAAATTAATCAATAGCGGTTTGAAGAAATACTTCTAAACATACATTCAAAGAATACAAATATATATAATGAACCAAAAAAGTCCCAAGAAAAATCCTCAATCGTAATTAGGAAAATAATTCTACATGAACTTGAAATGAAAAGTAGCATATACAAATAGTGCTTGTGATAAACAGAAAATGTCCCAAGGGGATATAGTATAGGTGACGTCAAGCCGGGATGTTCCTAGACTGAATCCTCTGGTACACACACTCGTGGAAGAATGGAAATAGATGTGCGCTTACCGGAACAGGTGGACTCCCTGTCAGCAACAGGGAGTCAAACAGGCATAGAAAGACTCCAAACGGCCTACGACCTCGATGTTCCAGGGCGGACGGGTAAACTCTATAGAACCACTCACGACTTCGCCAACAGGATAGAGTAGGTCAAAGTGAAGGCAGCTGACATGGATTCTAGATCCTCATGGATAAAACCGGAACTCTTGGATGGTCACTTGGTAGGCAAAATGGAATAAGCCAATGGTGGACACCAACTACTGATAGAGCAAAGATTCTCTTAGGGTGCTCTCCAAGAAATGTTCGGATCATAAGGAGAAAAACAAGAAGAAAACAAACCAGGAGGGGACTCCGATGGTGTAGATCAAACGGGCAGGTTTTTATTGAAAAAAACCGAGTACAAAAACAAATAATAATAAAAGTGATCACGTTTAAAAAGCAGTGTGGGAATGGGTATGACCTGGCCCTACGCATTTCGTCTATAGAAGACTTCAACTGGGCCATATGTCCCTTCCCCTACACTGCACATATATATATAGATATCCCACATAGTTATCATCCAATCAAAAAACGTTAACATGTGATACAATTGTTACCTCATCTGATAGGACCAATAATGATCATGTGATGAGGGATGTGGTCCTGCTAGATACAAAATAACCAATCAGAAGCCAGTGTGGCTAGATAGAGCAGAGTGATAGGTACAAACCAAAACACACAGCACCCAAACATGTTGAGGTGAGCACATGTTTAGAACTGGCGCCAAAAATCAGCCAATGTGAGGTTAGATACAATCACTTGATCAGGCCCTCAGTCCTCATCCAATCAGAGGAAGGTAAACAAACCATCTTCAGGCCAATCAATGGACTTGTAAGCAACCAAAGTTGTACACTTGAGTTTAGCGCTATAATTTTTCCCATTACACACAAGGAGTGAGTATGCCCCATGGTTTTGAGAAGTGGTATTTTATCTTTTATTCTATGAAAAGTGTAGGACTCCTTGAAAATTGGGTACTTTTACACAGTGGTGGGCTTAAAGTGGAGGGCCACCCTAAAAAAAAAAAAAAAAAGAGCATTAATATTCTGGGGGAAAAAAAATGTAAATTAAAAAAAAAAAAATTTTTTTACCTGATCCGAAATCCCTGTTGCTAGGCAGTCTTCCTAATCTGCCTCCTTCCTACTCCGCAGTGATCTTCGGTCTTCTGTCCTCCGCCGCGTTGTCTTCTGGGTAATGGGGCGCGCTGTGTTCTGGGAACTGTGTGTTCCCTAACACAGCGCATCCCATTCACAAAGCGCCGCGCGTCGCTTTGTGAATTTTAAAATAACAAACATATCATACTTACCTGCTCTGTGCAAGGGTTTTGCACAGAGTGGCCCTGATCCCCTTTTCCTGGGGTCCCCCCGTGGCACTCCTGACTCCTCCTCTTCTCAAGCCGATTTCACTGGGGGACAGACAGCAGGACTCGACCCCGTCCCCCCTGCTGCTGTGTCACTGGATTTGATTGACAGCAGCAGGAGTCAATGGGGACCAGAGACAGCGGCTGGAGCTACTGTGCTTGTCCCCAACCCTGGAACGATCGGGTTCAGGTAGGATAAAGGGGGGGGGCTCTGGGGGGGCTGCTGCAGCACAAAAGTTTTTTACTGGGCACCTAAACCCCCCTCCTGCCCAGACCAATTTCCAGCTTTTAGTGCTGTCACTCTTTGAACGACAATTGCGTGATCATACAACACTGTACCCAAATGATTCCCCCCCCCCCCCCCCCCCCCACAAATAGAGCTTTCTTTTGGTGGTATTTGATTACCTCTGGGTTTTTAATTTTTTGTTAAAAAAAAATTTAAAAGACCGAAATGAAAAAAAAAATACAAAACCATTTTATATTTTGTTAATAAATTTTGCAACCAGGTAATTTTTCTCCTTCATTGATGTACGCTGATGAGGCTGCACTGATGGGCACTGATAGGCTGCACTGATGGGCACTGATAGGCTGCATTGATGGGCACTGATAAGGTGGCACTGATGGGCACTAATAGATGGTACTGATGGACACTAATAGGCAGCACTGATGGGCACAAATAGCCAGCCCTGGTGGGCACTGATGAGGTGGCACTGCTGGGCACTGATAGGTGGCATTGGTGGGCACTGATGGGTGGCACTGATGCAGCACTGATGGGCGGCACTGAAGGGCATTCATAGGTGCCAATGAAGGGCACTAATAGGTGGCACTGATAGCTGGCACTGATAGCTGGCACTGATGGGCATTGATAGGTGGCAGTGATAGGCACTGAGGGGTGGCAGTGATGGGCACTGATTGGCACTGGTAGGTGACACTGATGAGGCACCGATTGGCAACACTGGTGGGCATTGATAGGTGGCACTCATGAGCATTGTGTGGGCACTGGCAGGTGACACTGGCAGGCGGTACTGGTGGGCACAGAAGAGGCGGCTTCGCCGCTTCCTCTTCGGGACCGATGTCCCTTGCACTAAAGCCGGCGATTACCGATCTTCTGTTTACATCACGTGATCAGCTGTCATTGGCTGACAGCTGATCACGTGGTAAGGGGCCAGAATCGGCCCCTTACTCCGATCTGTGATCACCCGAGTCTCATTGACTCAGTGATCACAGCGCACGCGCCCTGCAGGGGGCCCACAAGGAGCATGCAAAGGGCAGGACATCTATTGACGGCCTCCCGGCAATGTAGATCCGTGCGGTAGCCATCATTCGGCTATAGCGTGGATCTGAGGGAGTTAATGCATAGAATGTATCAAGGTGAAGAGCTATGAGGGTTTACAACTACTTTAAGCATGGTATGGCCATATGGCGTGACTAAATCCTCATATTTACTTATTAAGAGTAGGTGATTTTAAGTAATCTTGCAAGATTTGAAAAGCAACCTTTTTTTGTGTATGTGTGCACTATTTATCTGGTTCAATTTGTATATTGGTCTTTATAGCAGCACCGACCTTAGAAATGTATGTTTAGAGTGTGCCCCCCAATCTTTTGTTTGTTTGATTCATATGGATATGTCTGTTAGTAAATTTTTGATGCGTGAGTAGACTAATGGAGGGAGTTGAGGGGTAGAGAGAAAGATTTAGGTGTCATCAGTGTAGAAATGGTATTGGAAGCCATGGGAGAATGTTAATTGTGTCAGATATTCAGAGCTGTCCTGGGCACACTTCCTGTGTTATCTCAAGGAGTCCCCCCAGTTCTTATGATTGAATACATAACAATTCTCCCCTAAGATTAAAGATAGGTGAACCAGCACAGTGCTCTACCCAGAATCTATAATTCCCAATATTATTTCTATGTGTTGTCATAAAAAAATCTGCATCTGCAAATAATCTTAAAACATAGAAATGCACAAATTAATAAAAAAGTTAATTCCAACAAATCTAATAAAATGTCCAAATACTGTAGACATATTCCTTTGTTACCCACTAATGATCTGTGATCTCAGTGTCATATAACAGTAATGTTCTTCATGCCAGTACCTCCACCCTTGTGCTCAGAGTAACTCACCAGGCTGAACTGACCCTTCAATCAATAGAAGGTCAGTAGTCCTTTATATAGTAAAATCTCTACTATCGATCTTCTCCTTTACTTTAATGATTTTCCACATTTCTTAATTGGTAGTTGTAGATGGACATGGACCTCTCATATCTCCCAATAAAACAAACATTGCCATTGTGTGATATTGTAAAAAATACTTTATTAACAATTTCACTCCCTAAATCCTTTGGGGTCCCAGAGCATTTTTTTTGTCAGTTTATTTATTTATTTTTTAATTGGCAATGTTGCATAAATTATATCTTTTAGTTTTTTTTAGTCTTCTTGAATGTATTATACCGTTATACCTCTTTTTCTTTTTTTTTTAAAGTTTAATTTAATAGGGTTTTGATTTTACGGCAAATTTGAATACATCTACTTTTATTTACTTGGCTTTGAATGGGAATAAATAGTATAAAATATAGGGAAAACATTTTCTGTTATTTTTCCCAACTCAACATTCGTAATTTGCACATCAACATATACATATCTCAGTGATAACAAATTAGTGTGGTTTTTATGTAATGTAGCTGAATAGTAGAGCTTAACGTGAACATAAATGTTTTACTATAGCATAGTCCTTGGATGTGTCCGCAATGACAGCTTGTGTTGACAGCCCCTGAGCATCAGCAGCAGAAGACACTACTGCCGTCTGTCATATCTCAGAGAAAGGCAGTTTGGAGGGAAGGAGGCTCTCCTTAGCTCTTCTCTGCTCCAATCATATGACCCAGTGGAAGGATGACTTTCTTTCATTATAAGTGTCCCTGATCACCACCACAACAGTTATATGATGACACTGTACTGCACCGGGGACGTGTAAAAAAATGTTTTTAAATTTCCTAATTTTCCAATCAATTATGACAAAAAATTACATCTCCAAAAAACCCACCATGCCTCTTACTAAATACATTGGACTGTCTACTTTCCAAAAATGGGTCATTTGGGCGGTATTTATTAGACATGTGCAATTCGTTTCGTTTTTTTCGTTCGTTTGTTTTCGTACGAATGAACGTATCGTTCGAATCATACGAATCCGAATAACGAATCGTTCGAATCGTACGAATCCGATTAACAAATCATTCTAATCGAACGAATCCGAAAAACAACGAAAATCCGAAAAAAACGAATTAGAAACAACGAATGTACTAATAAAGAAAATCCGAAAAATGAAAACGAACGAAAAAATTCGTACATTCGTAACTTTTTTTTTTTTTGTTGAATTGGTAATTTTCTGTGTCCCTTACAATGGTGCTGCTTAACGTGCTTCGAATGGATTGAACAAATAAATTCGTACATTCGTAACTTTTTTTTTCGATTCGTAACTTTTTTTTTTCCATTCGTAACTTTTTTTTTTTTTTTTTTCGATTCGTAATTTTCCGTGTCTCTATTGAACAAAAAAATTTGTACATTCGTAACTTTTTTTTCGATTCGTAACTTTTTTTTTTTGATTCGTAACTTTTTTTTTTAGATTCGTAAATTATTAAAATGTAATAATAGCATACACATTACATAAAATTATGAATTATGCTCCGATTACGAATCTACGAATGTTACGAATGTTACGAATGTACGAATAAATACGAATGCGTCCGAAAATTAAACTAACGAAAAAACGAATCAACGAAAAAATAACTCTTACGAATGTACGAATCGTTACGAATACGAACACCGATGACTTACGAATGTACGAATCGTTACGAATCCGAACACAGACGACTTACGAATGTACGAATCGTTACGAATCAACGGAAACGAAAAAAACGAAACGAAAAAAACTAATTTTTTTCGGAAATGAAAAAAACTCAACGAAAATAAACTAATTTTTTTGTTGTGCACATGTCTAGTATTTATACTGTCCTGGCATTTTCTGGCCTTAAGAAATGAAATAGGCCGTCAGTACATCAGGACTGATGAATTTTGAGATATATATCCCATAGTTTGTGGACTCTATAACTTCCCTTCAGACTAAATAATATACGCTAATTTGCGTTATTTTCACCAAAGAAATGTAGCAGAATCAGTGGTGGCTGGTGGTATATTTATTTTGGGGGGGTGGCAAAAACCACCCCCCCGGTCGGTCACCACTTCCTCCGGGCGGTGGCTTCACCCTGTGTCTCCTCCTCCTGGTACTTCACGACGGCTTCCCCTGCATCTCCTCCTCCTCCTTTTCGGCGGGCAATAGGATCACTTCTCCTCTTGGCCAATCGGGTGATGGGTCTCAGGACCCGCTTCCTGATTGACCAGGAGGAGAATCAGGAAGACAATAGGGAATATTAATTTGCTATTGTCACACAACTGTGCCCTGAGCCCACCCTTTTTGAAGGCTATTAGAGCCCATGGCTCTAATCACATGCTTCTAAAAAAAAAAAGCCCCATTGGAATCCATGCGTCCGGCGCCCCGCATGTAGATTAGGGGGTTGGACACATGGATGGATGGGCCGCCACTGAGTAGAATATATTTTGGGATAAATTTATGAACACCAATTATTTATTTGCAAAATGTTATAAATAAAACTAAGAATTTTTTTTTCCTAAATTTTCAGTCTTTTTTGGTTTATTTAGCAAAAAAGTAAAAAAAAAAAAAAAACAGTGGTGATTTAAAATCACTAAAAGGAAGGTCTATTTGTATGAACAAAATGATAAAAATTTTGTTTGGGTACAGTGTTGCCTGACAATTGTCATTCAAAATGCGACAAATCCACAATGCACAATTTACACATTAATTTCAAGAAAAAGGGAAGAAAAAGAAAGAGAGGGGAAGGAGAATAAAGGGGGTCGGGGAGAGCCCAAAGGGGACAAAGGGAGTAAATGGGGGGGGAAACACCCCCTCCTCCCTCTCCCCCATTCCCCCCCCCCCCCCCCTTGGGGTTTTTTTTTTTTTTTTCCGGGAGAAAACAAGGGTCAAAGGGACTCAAAATTAAATGTAAAGAACTATAAATACAACATGTCAGAATATAGTGAAAAATGTGATAAAAATGTGTGAAATTGCAATGTACTTGGAAAAATGGACACCTATGAGCTACGGGCTTTTGTGAACCGGTTTGCCCCCATTGGATATAATTAATCTAATTTTCCTCTACTCTTCAGCAAGGGACCCTCCTCGGTGAAGAGGGAAAGGTTAAGGCAGTGGAGAGATCCCTTTTTTTTTTTTTTTCTCCTCCCTTTTCTGCCCACCCTATCCCTACAACGAAGAGTAGAGGAAACGAATTGTATAGATTATACATTAATAAAATACATTGTATCCAAGGGAGACAACCCAAATATCAAACTTGTAACAATGGAATAATAGAATGGATAAGACACATATATACCATATAAACAGTCAGCTTTTAAATACAACTTTAAAGGAGGGGGGGGAGGGAGGGAGAGGGGAGGAGGATAGGAGAACAAACGTAAGGAATATAAACAATTACAGGTCATGACGGTAATAAGCAAGATGCAGGTTTAAACATCCAAAGATAGGGACAATGGGAATAGCGATATTAAAAAGCGACATATAATATGACTCATAAAAAGGATAATTTTTTCTTCCCTCGATCTGGGATGGTGGGGGGGGGAGGGGGACGGAGAAAAAGGAGGGAGATGGAAATCCCCCCCTTTTTTTTTTTCCCCTCTCCCTCCCCCTCCCCCCCTCCTCTCTCGTCCTCCCCTCTCTGCTTCCTTCTCCCCTTACCCTATCTTATCCCCCTGGGGGGAACAAGGGGAAAATCCCACTAAATCCTACATCATCTAAATCAAACTATTCCCAGAACAGGGACACGTCCTTAACCTAAGAAAATCCCTATATACCCCCTAATAGGGAACTTACATAGTAAGGGTAGACTCAACGAGTCATTTAGAGAATGCTAAAGGTATGAAAGCTTAAAGTTACAAGTGAGCAGGGACACCAAAGAGCATTCTGCTCTTGGTGCGAGTGAACGTGAACAGTGGAAGGGAAGGTTTTAAGGAGGGGGAAAAGAGAAAAGAAAAGAGAGAATAATTTTTTTTTTTTTCCTTTCTCTCTCTTCTCTCCTTCCTCTAGGCCCCTTGTTTTTGAGGTATGACAACCATTAAAGTTTGTTCTTTTAATACAAGGGGACTAAATGTAACATCTAAGAGAACACAAATCTTATATTCTCTTCAGAAACAAAATGTAGGAGTTATTCTCTTCCAGGAAACGCATTTCCGCACAGATCAACTACCAAATATACAGAATAGACAGTATCCCAACTGGTATCACGATACATACCCATACTCAAAATCTAGAGGGGTTTCAATAGTAATCCATAACTCAATACCCCATCAGGTTATAGAAAAATGGACAAGTCGAGAGGGCAGAGCACTATTGTTAAAATTGAACATATACGGACAGAAATATACTTTTATTAACATTTACCTACCAAATATAGACCAAATTAAAACAGGTATCCAATTACTAACAAAGATGATGATTAAAGCAGAAGGGACAATCATAATTGGTGGCGATTTTAATTTTGTTCTAGATCGAAATATGGACACTACAGCAAAGACAGGACCCCAAAAGAAAAGTGAAAAAAGAGCATTTAAAAAACTACTAGAACAATATCAACTAGTAGATATATGGAGAATAATAAATCCAAACACAAAAGACTATACATTTTACTCTCAGGTACACGATACATACCATAGACTGGACTACTTTTTGATAAACTCTTCGGCGATTGCAATAACCTCAGCCCCTGGGATAGGGAATTTTATATGGTCAGACCACGCACCCATCTACCTAACTATAGATACAATAAATAAAAATACGTCTAGAAGCACATGGAAACTAAATGACAATTTATTATTTGATGAACCCTGTAGAACCGAAATTAGCTCTGCGATATCGAATTTTACATTAGATCATATAAAAGATAATACATCACTCCCAAATCAATGGGAAGCCCTTAAATGTATAATAAGGGGCCTCTTTATTAAACACGGGTCTAGATTAAAGAAAATGAAAAACAACAGGTCAAAAGAGTTGATACAAGAAATTTCGGAACTAGAGAAACAACATAAACACAATACAACACGAGAAACGCTAATGGTTCTCTCGGATAAAAGAGTAGAGATGAGAACAATATTAAATGAACAATCACTTCGGATTAGAGATAAAAATCGCACCCTATATTACCGCCAAGATAATAAACCAGGTAAAATATTAGCTAGAGCTTTAAAACAACAAACAAGAATTACATCAATTCCCAAAATCAAAACAGACTCAGGGGAATTGACGTATGACCCAGAGAAGATTATGGAAACTTTCCATACATTCTACTCCGGCTTATATAACCTATCTAACCAACTAACAAAACAAAACCCAGAAGACTTTGACCAAAAGATAAAACAATATATAACAGAAACCCCGATACCACCTCTACCCGATAGCGATATAGAACAACTTGAGAGCGAATTTTCAGAAACTGAAATACAAATAGTAATAAACTCACTGACAGTAGGTAAAAGCCCAGGACCCGACGGATTTACTCCACGGTTTTATAAAACATATAAAGACTTGCTTATCCCAATTTTAAAACGTACATTTAACTCCGTATCTATAGCTCAGCCATTTGTATCACAAAGTATGCAAGCATACATATCTCTCATACCCAAACCCGACAAAGACCATACACTATGTGGAAATTACAGACCGATCTCCCTGACGAATATAGACCTCCGAATCTACTCTAAAATTATAGCCAATAGGCTTACCCCTAAACTACCAACAACGATACATTTAGACCAAGTAGGATTCGTGGAGGGAAGAGAGGCGAGAGATAACACCTTTAAAACCTTGACATTAGTCGAATACGCTAAGAGACACGCCATCCCATCCTGTCTATTGGCAGTAGACGCTGAAAAAGCGGTCGACAGGGTGGGATGGCGATTCTTTGAAGAGACATTGAAACAATGGGGATTGGGCCCTAGATTGTTAGAAAAAATTTTGGTTCTATACCAGAACCCAACGGCCAAAATTCGAGCAAACGGGGAACTATCAGACACGATAACAATACTAAACGGAACTAGACAGGGATGTCCCTTATCTCCACTGATATATGTTTTAACTATGGAACACCTGATGACAGCAATCCGGATAAATAAAGATATACAGGGAATCAAAATAAAAGATCAAGAATATAAACTGTCAGGATACGCAGACGATCTATTACTATATATTACAAACCCTATAGTGACACTACCCAATCTAATAAAAGAATTTAAACGTTTTGCTGAAGTTAGTAATTTCAAAGTTAATTATAATAAAACAGAAGCTTTAAATATTTCACTTCCTACAAACACTGTTGAGACCCTTAAAAAGAATTTCTCTTTTAAATGGCAAAATAGCACTATTAAATACCTGGGAATATTTATTCCCAATGACATGAGAAAACTCCAAGAAAACAACTATGTCCCATTAACACAAAAAATAACGAAACTACTCCAAAACTACAACAAAGGGATTTTCTCTTGGACAGGGCTTATAAATATTATAAAAATGGACATACTTCCCAAAATATTATATGTATTCCAAACAGTCCCAATATTTCCCCTAAAAAACATATTAAACACTCTACGAAAATTGATCGGCAGCTTTATCTGGGCGGGTAAACCGGCAAGGGTTAGCAGGGAAACCCTTATAAGATGCAAAAAAGATGGGGGTTTGGCTCTCCCGGATTTATCCACATACCTTAAGGCATCCCTGATCACTAGGATTCTAGATTGGTTTCATAATAAAGGAACCAAACAATGGGTGAAACTAGAGGAAGAATTTATGAACATAAACTTAAAAATATTACCATGGATAAAAAAAGAGAATAGACCATTAAGACAAGAAATGCCACTTTTGATTGAAACAACACTGAAAATATGGGACGGACTGATGAAGAGGGGAATAGGGTCATCATATATAGGCCCTATGACACCCCTCTTCTGCAATCCTGATTTCCCCCCAGCAAACGAAACCAAAACCTTTTTAAAATGGGAAAAAAAAGATAGCATCAGAATAATACAAACAATGGAGAATAAAAAACTCATTCGACTGGAAGATATGGGTAGAGAACATGCACACAAATGGATACAACATAGACAGCTTCAGGAATATATAAACACTCTTGAGAAAACAGGAATACTGGATAGAACACCTACAACACTGGAAACATTATTACTACAAGAACAAAAACCTACACATAATCTATCCAATATATACAAGTATTTAATCTCAAACAGTAATATACAAGAGTTAAAGTATGTAAGAAAATGGGAACAAGAGATAGAAGAGGCTATACCTAGAGAGAAATGGGACAAAGCAATTTTATTTACACACAAAATGTCTCTATCCAATAGGCATCAGGAAAGAAACTATAAATTACTAGTGAGATGGTATAAATGCCCAATTGACCTGTATAAAATTAACATAGAAAACGACAGCACCTGTTGGAGATGTCAAAAAGCAATTGGGATTGTCACATATCTGGTTTTTATGCCCAAAGGTTTACATATTCTGGGAAAAAATATTCAAAATATATAGCGAGATGACAGACATAAACATACAACCAGATATAAAGATCGCTATATTATCAATGATACCAGGTACGATTAAAAAGATAAGAAAAGGGATACTAAAACACTGCTTAACCGCAGCTAGAACAGTAATAGCAAGGAAATGGAAAAACAATACAGCACCCTCAATTGAGGAATGGATAATAGAAATGGATGATATGCGTTCGCTGGAAGAGAGGATTATAAAAGAGGAAGATCCTAAAGACCATATAAAAGAAACTTGGCAAAAATGGAGGGATTATAGGATGTCGTCCTCACTATTGCGGACGATATGAGGGGGGGGGGGAGGAAGGGGAACGAGACCCTTTTATTTTTCTTTTTTTGTTTTTTATGGGCTTTTTAGGATAGGGTTTTTTTTTTTTTTTCTCCTTTTTTTTTCTTCTTTCTTTCTTTTTTTTTTTTTTTTTTTCCCTGTTGGATGCTAATATGAATGAAGAGAGTATGATAGATTGCTAGATAAGTTTTAATGATATATGATGGGAAGAAGGAACGAATGTAATATTAACAATATATAATTAACACGCATAGGTACAGGAGTGAAAAATTATAAAACTATAAACAGATACAACTGTAAATGCCTGTATAATATATGTAACTGCAAAGTTCTATGTTTGTTAAAATGTGAAAATGGAAATAAAGTAAGATTTGAAACAAAATGCGACAGCGCTGAAAGCTGAAAATTGGCCTGGGCAGTAAGGGGATAAAAGTGCCCGGTATTGAAGTGGTTAATCTGTACTCACAGGCAATCTTTATTGAGGGTAGAACTGTAATATGGGCAATTCTGGCTTGGAAAGGCAGGTCATTTCAGTTAGATACAAGTCCAATATTCTTCCTATTCGAAGTCTTGTATGTTCCTATTTTTTTTATCTCCAGCCACTTCTCAGAATCAATCAGAATTAGTGTAATAAGCCAATTGTTTTATCTATAAAAAAAAATAATTTAAAAAACTATGTAAATATTAAGACCATCAAACTTCAATGTATCCATGTTAAAAATCCAGAAAGTTTCATTCTTGGATATCTCCCTACATACAGTATATTAGACTCCTGTAGTATTTCTCCACTCACTTTAATCCCTAAAGTGATTGATCTCTGTTATGCCAATTTATAAAATGCATGGATAAAATGTGATGTTTATAGCAATGTTTAATATCATGTAAATGTTCACTAATCCTTTTACCAAATGCAGGCGGTGGATCCTATGTATTGGAGCCCATAAGGGCATTGTATTACATATGTCACAAATTTGGTGGATCATGTCATAAATGTATTATTCTTAAACTATTTTCTCTGTTGAGTTAAATGTTACTTGTAAGATTTCTCGTTTAGTGGTTCTCAGAGGTATTGTGGGGCTTTTCCTTGTGTACATTTGTGAGTGAGGCAGAGGGTCTTAAATGTAACCCAGTCCTGCACGGCTAGCCAATGGAGGGTCCTCAGGGACGGGGTGATTGATTCCCACATTTTTTTCCAGTTACCAGTCTGGCTACTGTGTTCTGGACTCTGGTTTGCCTGACCACCCAAGATCCTGCATCTGCCTGCTTGCAAGCCTGCTTGCAGTCTACTGTTCTGTACCTGCTACATTGCCTCTGCATCTGCCAGAGTATCCTACATTGGCCTGCTAGCCATCCTGCTTGCTGTCTGTGTTTCTGAACCTACTGTGTATCCTTGCATTGGCCAGCTTATCAGTCCTCCTGCTGCAAGGTTCTTCCAGACAGGATCTCCTACAAGGCACCCATGCAACTCCGTGCCCTGTTATATCCTGTCATCACCTTCAGGAGAAACAGGACAGGAGGTGTAAGGGAAGAAGGCCTTCTCGTCAGTTCGGCCTCAACCAGGTACATGACACCACCTTTACATCTGGATCCCCAGTAGAGTCCCACTTACATCAGCATCCTCATCAAAGTCACCAATCAGAGACCTTCTATATATCATGGTCCCCATCAGAGTCCCCCTTACATTAGAGTCCCCATCAGAGTTCTCACTTACATCATAGTCCTTATTGGCATCCCCCTTACATCAGGGTCCCATAAGGGTGTCCTCATCAGAGCCCCCCTTTGCCACTGTAAGGTTTACAGTGTGGCTATAGCAGCAGGGAGGGAGTCAGGAGGCATAATAGGAAGAAAGAAGTTCCATGCCCTTATGAATGCAGGGGAAAGTATGTCATTGGTTGATAGGACACCAGTGGGTGAAGAGAAGACAATCGCCAGCCTCTTCTGACCTGAATCCTCCATCACTGCACATTGAGGATATGCCACTGACCCTTCATGAGGGCCAGATAATGAGGGCCAGATGCGCACACATGTTCCCACGAGAACAGGCCGCACTGGGCAGTGGCGCATGAACGTGTGCAGTGACACACGACAGGCACGCGTGCGCAGGAATGAACAACAGGTGCATGTGCACGCGCGCTAACTCAACTTGGTGCCAGTTCCCCTTTAAAAGGACAGCAGCTGCTCAAGTGCAGTGCTGTCTGAGCTGCAGCTCTACCTGAGTCTGATCCTGTACCTGCTGTTGTTATCTGATCCTGCTACGTTTGACTACTGCTGCCTTCTCCTCTCCTGACCCGGCCTGCCTTGACCCTGCTATTTCTGAACCTGCTGACCTTCTGTTGCCAAATCTCTGCCTGCCTACTGACCACTCTCTGCCTGCTGTTACTACCTAATTACCTGTGTTTGACCCGGCTTGTCTCACCTGCTTCAGTCTAGTCCTGATCCAGTCTCTGCCTAGATCCAGGGATCGCTGACCTACACCTGTTACCACTGCTGCTACTGCCTCACCAGTCCAGTTCATCAGGTGGATCTTCTCTACTCATCTGTATCAGCTACTACGGATCATACAGGCACTCCTACCTCTCTGCGCTCCTGTACCACTGTTGCAACCCCAGTGGTCCTCGAGCCAGGGCTGTAAGAGAGGTCTCCTTCTACAGTTGGGCTCTGATACCAGGTACGTTACACTGGCCTTAGTTTGGACACCCTGAACATAAGTGTCGCAATTGCTTCCAAGTCTGAATAAAAAATTACTCCTTGGATTTTTTCCTATATACATTGATATACACTTTATGTTTTCTGTTACCAACTTCCCTTCTTTCACATATAGGTTAAAATCTAGGAAGGTAATACAGTTCTCGTTAGTAATGTGATATAAGAATTGAATATAATATTCATCATGGTTCATCATTTTCCAAAATGTCATTATGAGACTCTTTACTTCCCTTCCAAATTATAACGTCAACTATTAAACTAATTCAGGGCGAGTTTCACAAAATATGGATTCTTTCTCCACATACAGATTGGCTAGTGATGGAGCAAACCTCGTTTCCATGACTGAGCCAACTCTTTGTGCCAGAAGAATTTATGCCTAGGTAGGGATTTCAAGAACCTCCAGAATAAATTTCTATTGATTTTTGTTTGTTATTTCTTATGTTTCACGCCAATTTCACTGCTTCTATTGCTGCTTCATAGAGATGTCACATCAGCTGTGACTTGTATATATTTAGAGATATATTCCGCGGTTTGCAAAATTGGCAGTAAATCCTTAGTATTTTTTGGTATTATGACTTTTAGGCACATAGTATATTATTTTGGGGGCAGTAGGGATTAGTTACTCAGCAGTATTAAGTATAATATATATATATATATATATATATATATATATATATATATATATATATATATATATATATATATATATATAATATATATATAATATATAATAGTATAATATTAAAAATTATAATATAAATAAACAAAATTTTAATATTATAAGAACATTTGTATTTTTATAAATATAAATATTATATTATTATAATACACAGGGGGGCACTCATACAAAGTTGGGTTACATTTTTAATGACAGCCACACATTTCTAAAAAACCAAGACACAACATCATTCTGAGGTCATGCGTGGACACACTCACGCGCAGTCATAGCGCTCTATGTATGCTTTGTTTGAGCTGCCAAATTGTGTTTTTAAAAAGCACTGCTTTATACCAGTTAGACATGTGCACTGCCGAAAAATTTGTTCAGTTTCGTTTCATGGTTTTTGTTTTTTTTTAGTTTTTCGGGTCATTCGTTATGATCGAAATGTGTTTTTTCAAATAAATTCGTAACTTCGAAAAAATTTAAATTTGATATCTTCCATTCGTTTAGATGCAGTATTCATTAATTCGAAAATTCATGAATTCGTAAATTAGAAAATTTGGAAATTCCGAATTTTCAAATTTTCTAATTTACGTAATTTGAAAATTCGACAATTTGAAAAATCAAAAATTCGGAAAATTGAAAATTTGAAAATTGAAAAAATAGAAAATCCGGAAATTCGAAAATCCGAAAAATCGAAAATCGGGAATTATAACTAACCTATAATTAAATAATAAGGTATTATTAGTATTGGAATTTCCTTTCAAATTTGGCTGTTTATGAACGTAATAAATATAAATCTAAACGAAGTTACAAATTATACGAAATAACAAATGCAGCATCTAAATCAGGGGTCTCAAACTGGCGGCCCTCCAGCTGTTGCAAAACTACAAGTCCCATGAGGCATTGCAAGACTGACAGTTACAAGCCTGACTCCCACAGACAGAGGCATGATGGGACTTGTAGTTTCGCAACAGCTGGAGGGCCGCCAGTTTGAGACCTCTGATCTAAATGAATGGAAAGTAACAAATGAATAATAATAATAACGTTTTTATTATTATTTATTTATTATTATTAATTTGTTACATTCCATTCGTTTAGATGTGGCATTCTTTATTTTGGATAGTTCGTAACTTTGGATAAATTTGTATTCGTTAAGTTCACTAACTGTCAAATTTGAAAGGAAATTCCAATACCTATAATTTAATAGTTAGTAATAGTTATTATTGTAAGTTAGTTAGTTATTATTTCTGACTTTTAAATTTTGGGGTTTTCAAATTTTCGTTCTTATTTTCGGATTTTCTTTCTTTTGAAGTATCGGATTTTCATTCTTATTTTCAAATTTACAAATTTTTTAATTTGAATTTTCGGAAAAAATTTGTTCAATGGTTTTTCATTAATTCGAATATTTCCGAATTAACAAATTTGTTGAATTTAGTTGAAAAACTAATCGGAACGAAAAAAATTGCACATGTCTAATACCAGTCCAGAGTAAAAACGATCACAGAAGAAGGCCACCAAAATATTACTTCCCAATATAAATTTAAAAAAAGAAAGTATTTTTATTACTATATATTGTATATTATTTTTTTTAATTATTTCGATTTTTTTTTTATATTGTGTTATATTATTTTTCAATAGATGGGATCCCCTTCTGTCAGGGGGCCCAGGACATTTGCACTTTTTGCCCCTTTATAAATCTGGCACTGTCCTGACCTTCATCTTTTTAATACAATTTTCTTTTCCTGTGTGGTTTATGTTGTTTTGTTTGGTAATATTTTAGGTGAACAGTGTTTGTACGTACCTTGGATTTTCCCTTTTTCTGTATAATAAGGAAAAAATTATATTAGCCACTACACTACTGTCATTTATAAATCCTACACAATACCACATTCCAATGATTTTAGTATTAGAATTACAGCCATACATTATCAACTTAAAGTGTTACTAAACCCACAACAGTAAAATCAGTCTGTATATGTAGTAAAGCATGCTTGTTATACTCACCATGTAATCTAGGGGGTAATCCTTGGCATTGTTTAAAAAGGATGTTTGATCCTGTCTGCTCTGATCTTCCCCTTCTTCCACTGTCCCCAATCTATCTGCTGATAGTACAGAGCCTTGGAGGTACTCTGCACATGCTCAGTTTGGTGTGTATTACTAGAGAGTTTTTTTTGGGGGGGGGAGAGTGCATGTGATCGACGCACAGCCAATCAGCACTGTCGAGAAAGAAGGTCAGGGATCAGGCAGCCTCATAGGACAGTCAGAGGAGAAGGAAAACTCCTCCTACAAGCTTTAACCAGACACTGAAAAAAGTCACAAGACTGCTATATACTGCTGATAAGAAAAGGTATTTAGCAGTTTATATTTACTAAAATAATTACATTTGCATGTTATGTGTACTGTGGGAGACCAGATATAGTGACTGCAGGCTCCTGGGTTTAGCAACACTTTAACTACTTAAGGACCAAAAGGATTTGCCACCTTAAAGGGGGATTCCACCCTAAAGTGGAACTCCCGCTTTTCGGAACCCTCCCCCCCTCCGGTGTCACGTTTGGCACCTTTCAGGGGGGAGGGGGTGCAGATACCTGTCTAAGACAGGTATCTGCACCCACTTCCGGGCATAAACTCCCACGGGAGTTTACATCACTTCCTGTCCCGGCACGCTGTCTGCCGGGACGCACACGTGTCCCGGCAGACAGCGCTGAAGATTCTCATTGCGCCGCGTGACTCGCGCATGCGCAGTAGGGAATCGGGAAGCCACTTCCTGATTCCCTCACCGAGAATGGCGCCGGCTACAGCAGGGAGCCGAGCGATCGATCGGCCTCTGCTGCCGACACCGCTGGACCCTGGAACAGGTAAGTTTCCGTTTTTTAAAAGTCAGCAGCTGCAGTATTTGTAGCTGCTGGCTTTTAAAAAAAAAAATTTCAGTACAGTCCCGCTTTAATGACCAGGCCATTTTTTGCGTCGCTTTAACTGACAATTGCGTGGTTGTGCGACCCTGTACCCAAACAAAATTGATGTCCTTTTCACAAATAGAGCTTTCTTTTGGTGGTATTTGATCACCTCTTCGGTTTTTATTTTTTGCGCTATAAACAAAAAAAGAGCGACACTTTTGGAAAAAAAACAATATTTTTTACTTTTTGCTATAATAAAAATCCCAATTTAAAAAAACAAAAAACAAATTTCTTCATCAGTTTAGGCCAATATGTATATATATTATATTAATATAATACATTGATTAGTTTGTGCAAAAGTTATAGCATTTACAAAATAGGGGATAGATTTATGGCATTTTTATTATTATTTTTTTTATACTAGTAATGGCAGCGATCTTCAATTTTTAGCGGGACTGCGACATTGCGGTGGACAGATCGGACACGTTTGATACTTTTTTGGGACCGCTGACATTTATACAGCAATCGGTGCTATAAATATGCACTAATTACTTTGTAAATGTCACTGGCAGGAAAGGTGTTAACACTAGGGGGTGATCAAGTGGTTAAATATGTTCCCTGGGAGGTGTTTCTAACTGTGGGGAGGGGATTGACTGGAGGAGGAAAGAGATCGTTGTTCCTAATTACAGCAGATCCTCCCCTGTCAGAATATGGATTTGTGGATTTACATACACAGATCCCCTTTCTGGCTCTTGTGCCCGTGATCGCGGGTGGCGGGCAGACATCGCAGCCGCCAGCCATGCGCATCTGGTCCCCCACGCGCGCCTGCTATGGCTCTTAAAGGACTCGACATACAGGTACGGCCATTCACGGGAACGAGCCGACCTGCCGCCATAAAATGGTGGCGGCTGGTCAGCAAGTGGTTAAGGACCAAGCCTTTTCGTACGTTTGTTGTTTACAAGTTAAAATCAGTATTATTTCTAGAAAATTACTTAGAACCCCAAAACATTATATATTTATATATATATATATATATTATTTTTTTTGCAGAGACCCTTATAAAATGGCGGTTGTTGCCCAGCGGCTTTTCAAACACAATTTTTTTGGGGGGAAAAATACACTTTAATGAATAAAAAAAAACACATAATATATATATATTTTTTATATAAAATGAAAGGTGATGTTATGCCGAGTAAATAGATACCTAACATATAATTCTTTAATATTGTGCATACTTGTGGAATGGTGCCAAACTACGGTGCCAAACTACTCCATAAGCGATGCTTTAAAACTCTTTACAGATTACCAGTTTAGAGTTATAGAGAAGATCTAGCACTGGAATTATTTCTCTCACTCAGACGTTGATGGCAATACCTCACATGGGTGGTGCAAACACTGTTTACATATTTGGGCAAGAACCTACCTGTGTTCACTACTGCGCACAAAGCACACAGGGACCTTTCATTTCTGCTATAATACATATCCAAAAAATATATATATAAAGAAAACAAATGTATTCATCAGTTTAGGCTAATATATATTCTGCTACATATTTTTGGTAAAAAAAAATCGCAATAGGCGTATATTGATTGGCTTGCGCAACAGTTATAGTGTTTACAAAACAGGGGAAAGATTTAGGGACTTTTTATTTTTTGTACTGTTTTTGCCAGTAATGGCGGGGATCTGCGATTTTTAGCGGGACTGCAACATTGCGACAAACAGATCTGACCCTAATGCTGCATACACGCGATCGGAATTCTCATCGGAAAAAGCTCTGATGGTTTTCCCGTCGGAATTCTGCTCAAACTGTCTTGCCTACACACGGTCACACCAAACACACGGTTGGAAAATCTGATTAAAAGCTCCCATCGGACTGTTTCCATCAGAAATTCCGGCCGTGTTTACGCGGCATTAGTGACACTCTTTGGTGACCGGTGACACCAATACAGTGATCAGTGCTATAAAAATGCACTGATCACTGTATAAATGTCACTGGCATGGAAGGGGTTAACACTAGGGGGCTATCAAAGGGTTAAGTGTCCCCTAGGGAGGTGTTTCTAACTGTATGAGGGACGGACTGACTGGGAGTAGACTGGGTGTTCCTGAACCCTAGGAACAGCTGATCTCTCTCTCCTCCCCTGACAGAACAAGGATCTGCCTTGTTTACAAAGGCAGATCCCCGTCCTGCCTCTCTTTCCCGCGATCGAGGGTGGCCAGCTGACATCAAGCTCCTGCACGCAAAAGCTAGTGCATGGACCGCCGTGCATGTACGGCGATTCGCGCAGGGGAGCCAACCTGCCACAGTATAACTGCGGGGGATGGTCAGGAACTGGTTAAAAGCAAAAGATTGTTTGCGTTAAAAAAAAAAAAAGCCATGTTTATATGGGATGAGCAGTGGCCAAAACTTTATTGGTATAAAGTTGTATCTGTACCTTTCAGCAGTGGTGTTACAGAGAGACAAGCCCCTCACCGTGCTGCTTCTCATTTCACTGTCCAGTCACAAGTTGGGGGCTGGTCCGGGATCACTTGGGCTCAGAAGAATAGGGTTGAACAACTAGCCGTCAAACTGAGGACACCTAGAGACAGAAAAAAGTACTGAGGGAGAATTCTTTGAACTGAAGGGGAATATTGCAGCAGAAGCTGGTTTTGTTTTTTTATCTTTTAATATGCTCTTCATTTTTATCTCCTTCCTTTTGGCTGAAGTTCTGTTTTAAAGCTCCCTGGAGCACTTTGCAATTTATTTCAGCTGATGGAGTAATCAAGTGGATAGCCAGGCTACATTTGCACATCGTTTCTCTTGCTTATGAGAAATTAAAGTCGGTGATGCCAAATAGAGGAACTACAGCAGGAAGGAATGCAGGTAGCCGTCCCCGGATGTCACATGAAAGTGAGAGACTTGGCACTCAGAATTAAGCGTGCCTTCGTCTTCTGTCTCTTGCTGTTCAATTGCTGCCTTAACATCCACTTAATAAGCTCACCACGGGACCTTGTGTGCTATTTGTGTGCTATTTTTAAGTCCTAAAGAGCTTGTTGTCTCTGATTTCCAGTGTAAGGTCAGAACAGAAAGTAATCTGTCCGCATTATACAATCAGATCTCCAAAGCCCGGGTGCAAAATGCTGTACCGAATTTTATAAAAGCAAGTCAACTACTCAGCTCCATTTCAAGTCTATTAAAAGTAATATTCCCCTATAATATTGTAACGCACCCCTTAAAGTGATTGTAAAGGTTCAATTTTTTCTTCTTAAAATTACAAACATGTCATACTTACCTGCACTGTGCAAAAGGTTTTGCACAGAGCGGCCCCCTTTCCTCCTTTTCTGGGGTCCCCTGGTGGCGCTTCTGGTGCCTCCTCCTCATCGGATGCCCCCACGGAGAGCCGCTTTCTATGGGGGCACTCGTGCGGGCGCGCACCCAAGTCCTGCTGCTGCTTCCATTGACACAGACAGCAGGACTGAGCCCCACCCCCTGGGTGCCCGTGTCACTGAATTTGATTGACAGCAGCGGGAGCCAATGGCTTCTGCTGCTTTCAATCTAGCTGGAGCTGCTGAGCTTGTGCTCATCGCTGAAATAATCAGGTTCAGGTAAGAAAAAGGGGGTCTCCGGGGGGCAACTGCAGCACAGAAGGTTTTTCACCGTAATGCATAGAATGCATTACGGTGAAAATCCTTGAGACTTTACAACCCCTTTAACCACTTGTGGACTGCCCACCACAGATATACTGTGGCAGTGTGGCCACTCTGTGCCAGATCATGTACCTAGTATGGGATCTGACACTTTGGAGTCTGGGGCACACACGCACGCTGCCGGCACACCCTGTGCACACACCTATGTTGGGAATCAGTGGGAGGAATAGTGCCACATCATTGGTATCAGTGGGAGGAATAGTGCCCCATCATTGGTGTCAGTGGGAGGAATAGTGCCCCATCATTGGTGTCAGTGGGAGGAATAGTGCCCCATCATTGGTGTCAGTGGCAGGAATAGTGCCCCATCATTGGTTTCAGTGGGAGGAATAGTGCCCCATCATTGTTGTCCATGGGAGGAATAGTGCCCTGTCTTTGGTGTCAGTGGGGGAGGAACAGTGCCCCATCATTGGGTTTCAGTGGGAGGAATAGTGCCCCAAGGGCCGGATAAAGACAAGCAAAGGGGCACATCCGGCCGCCGGGCCTCAGTTTGGAGACTGCTGGTCTAGGGCTTTCTTTTTTGGTGTTTTTATTGAGAATAATGAACTTGGATAGAGAGCGGGAGCATTGGGATATCCCCAAAAAACTGGATAATTTGAGGACACGTCAAATTCTGGCTGCAATTCACAAACTAAATGTCCCACAGACACATGATGTTCCTTTGGGAGTATCTTCCCAAAAATGTAATTTTTGTTGCAGGGGATGCCCGAAATCTGACTTGTATCTTAGTGCAGACTTCTGGGAAAGTAATTGAGCCAACCACACAAGCAGGACATTACATTTCTGGGGGGGGGGGGGGGGGGGGGGATGTTCTGTATACCATTTGTGTACAGAACGCCTCCAGGTAGCCATATTGCATTCAACAGAAAATTATGACATGTGTCCCAATTGTATAGGCTATATATTTTTTTATTATTATTTGCTATTTTTTTTCCCACTAAAGTGGAGGTACCCTTTAAGGTAGGGATGCATCGATACCATTTATCTTTTTTAGCACTCGCCGATACCAATTACCGATACCTACCACAACTGTTTTGATAACACTTCAGCTGGTACAAAGCATTGAAAAGTTATTTGCAAATAAAATAAAAAAAAAGTTTTTTTCATTTTTGCACTTTTTTCAATGTAAAATGTATAAATATATGTTAAAGGTGTAAAATATTACCGAACAAAGCAAACAAAAAAAAGTTTTAATTAATAATAGTTTATAAAATAGAAGTAAACAAAAAAAAATAAATCAGCAGGAAAATAATAATTAAATGGAGAAGGAGATTGAGGAGATTGAGGCTGATTGGAGTAAAATAAGGGGTAAACAGAGGAACATTTAATAAAAAACTAAAAACTTTTTTTTTTTTACTTGACATGTTGCTTTAAACTGACTTCATCTGCAGATCGAAGTTCATCCCTTTGATCTGTAGATGAATAAACAGAAAGATACAAAAAGAAACAATGTTTCTTTTTACCTTTCTGTTTCAGTGGCTGAACAATGTTTTTGCTAAACATTGCCAGGCTGCTTTTTTTTCACAGCTTCACTAGCCGGGACTTGGTTTACACTTCAGCTGTCAACAGGATAACTCCAGTGGGGGAATCCCGCTGACAGCTGAAAGAACCAAGCCTGCAAGTATCGGTTTCAGGTATTTGCACAAGTACCGATACTCATGCAAATGCTTAGTATCGGCACCAATGGCTTTCCAGCTCTGGAATCACTGTACTTCCAGGCCTTCCAGCCCTGGGCCTTAACATCACATTTTTCTGCCTGTGTGGATTAATGCTTTTCCCATCTCCAACTCCCCAGGGAACATGTGACCCCAGTGTATATGTATAAACCCCGCCCCTGACCAAGCAAATTAACGATTGGACAAGGGCCCATACACACTGCCTGTCCTTCAGAGCCTGACCCGCCTCCTTTCCAGATACTTCTCTGGAGAAAAAAGGGAGGGTTTTTCCAGGGTGCTGAACAGGTGGTCACACCCCTCTCTAACCTATAACTCCACCCTAACCCAAACAAACCTCCAGACCTGTACCAAATACAGTAAGGCACTGGCAATTTAGCCTGTCTTTTAAACTGATAGCACCCACCTAAAGTGGTGGGCGCTACATAACAAACATGTTATACTTACCTCTTCTGTGCAGTGGATTTGCACAAAGCAGCCTGTATCCTCCTCTTCTCGGGTCCCTCTTCTGTGATCCTGGCCCTCCCTCCTGTTCAGTGCCCCCACAGAAAGCAGCTTGCTATGGGGGCACCCGAGCCGAGTCACAGCTCCCTGTGTCCATTCAGACACAAAGATGCCATTTGGCCCCACCCCCTCTCTCTCCTGATTGGGTAACTGACTTTGATTGACAGCCACGGGAGCCAATGGCACCGCTGCTGTGTCTCAGCCAATCAGGAGGAGAGTCCCGGATGGTTGAGGGGCTCGTGGACATCGCTGGATAGAGATGGGGCTCAGGTAAGTGGTAGGGGGGCTGCTACACACAGAAGGCTTTTTATCTTAATGCATAGAATGCACCTTCTGCCTTTACGACACCTTTAACCGCTTGCTGACCAGCCGCTGTCATTATACTGCGCCAGGTTGGCTCTCCTGCACGAACCGCCGTAGCTGTATGGACGTTGTGCATGGGAGACAACGTGCCCAGGGGTCTGGCCGACTCCATGTCAGCTTGTGACCTGCGATCGCAGTGTACAGAGGGAGAACAGGGATCGCCCAGTGTAAACAAGGCAAATCCCCGTTCTGTCAGATGACATCTTCTGTTCCCAGTGATCGGGAACAGCGATCTCTGTCATGTCCCAGGCAGCCCATCCCCACTACAGTTAGAACACACCATGGGACAACAGTTGACCCCTTGATCGCCCCCTAGTGTTAACCCCTTCCCTGTCAGTGTCATTTATACATTGATCAGTGCATTTTTATAGCATTGATCAATGTAATAATGTCACTGGTCCCAAAAAAGTGTCATTTGGGGTAAGATTTGTTCACCGCAATGTCGCAGTCCCGCTAAAAATCGCAGATCTCCGCCATTACCAGTAAAAACAATAAGAAAAAATAAAATTCCCTAAATCTATCCCATAGATTGTAAATGCGATAACTTTCGTGCACACCAATCAATATACCTATTGTGATTTTTTTTTTTACCAATAATATGTAGAAGAATACATATTGGCCTAAACTGATGAATAAATTTGTTATTTTATATATATTTTTGGGGATATGTATGATAGCATAAAGTAAAAAAAAAAAAATTGAAAAAAATTCCAAATTGTCGCTCTTTTTTTGTTTATAGCGCAAAAAATTAAAAACCTCAGAGGTGATCAAATACCACCAAAAGCAAGCTCTATTTGTGGGTAAAAAAAAGGATGTCAATTTTGTTTGGGTACAACGTCGCACGACCGCGCAACTGTCAGACACAGCGATGTATCGCAAAAAAAATGGCCTGGTCACGAAGGGGGTAAATCCTTCCGGGGCTGAAGTGGTTAATGCAAGTTGTATTTGTTGTATTTTGGACGCTCTGTATCCCTTGCACCTGTAACACCATGTACTGCTTCTATAAAACCAACAAATAAAGAATTTAAAAAAATCTTAATGATTTTGTAAATTGCTTTACCAATTGTAAAGAGCGTGAAGTTATTCGGTGATTGGGTTTACATCTATTTTCAAGGTGAACATAACAATGTAATCACCTTGAGTTTGTCTCCGTGAACTGACTTTTCTCCGACTGACTGACAAAAGTGAGATGAGAATTTCCACTTTAGCTGCGATATGACAAGCGCGGCTCTGGATTGGTAAACGTCTTTACTGTCAGACGGGTAATCAGAGATGTTTGAACATTCCTCGCTGACTGTCTCTTTGATGCTACAAAGTGAACTTTCAAGAGGACGCCTTGATAAAAGCATTGTAGGCGATGTGCGAGAGTTAATGTACCCAAAAATAAGAAAATTGAGCATTTATAATAGGTGATAATGAATATGTTCATATAATTATACTTAGTGTCATACTTGGAGAAAACGATTAATGCTTCTCCTCGCGGAGTAGTAATGGATAAAACATGGAAATGTAGATGAAAACTTTCCTGAAAGTCTTTTCATTTACAGTGGAACCTTGGTTAACGAGTAACGTGGTTAACGAGCGTTTTGAAAAACTTAAAAAAAAAAAATCCTGACTCGGTTTGTGAGTGTTGTCTCACAAAACAAGCAGAATTTAAGCTAATGTGGTGTGCAATACCGCATTTGGCCAGAGGTGCGGGGGTTCCGGTGACACTCGGAATGGAGCCGTTCGGAAATACTCAGAATCACTTGGAAATACCCGAAAATACTCCGTCCCTGAGTGTTTCCAAGCCTTTCCGAGGGTTTACGAGTTCAGCCGAGCTGCCCCCAAGGCACCCCCCCACCTCTGGCCCCATGCGGTATTGCATGCAATAGAAGTCAAGTCAGTAGCTGGAGATTTCTCAGGGAAAAGTAGAAGACTTAAGCCCACCACTGTCTTCAAGGGAGACTGGATACATGTGGTAGTCTCCCCCCTTTGTTAGTCCCCAACAGTGTTTAATTACTCACTCTGTCCTCTTTTTGCTCCCATGCCTCCAGGAAAGCCTTCTCCCTTTGCTTCTATGGCCCATGTCTATTAATGGAGTTGTCTCTTCCCCCTGCCAGCCCACCACTGGGAATTGGCTTAGGCTCCATAAATACTCATGGCAGCTCTTCCAAACCCCCACCCTCTAATTTCTAGAAAATTCTCCAACCTTCCAGACACCAGGGTGAGGCACCAGAGAGCTGCCAGGATGAGTCACCCATCCCTGAACTCTAGTAAACCCTGACCCAATTAAGACACACAGACTGCAACATTGGTAAATGTTCCTACTCTGCCACTACCAGTAGTACACACTAGAGGGTGCTACAGTTGTATATAGGGAGGAATTTGAAAGTGTTTTTGTCACTATCAAGTTAGGCATCCTACAATTCCTATCCCCATCCAAGTTATTACCCCCTAATAAAACATAAAAATAAAACTCAAGAATTATTCAATGTGTTCGGATGAAAGCTGAAGTTGTGTGCTAGGCTGTGAAGCAGTGGGGAACCCTGTCATCTGCAACCCCTATGGGGGTAGTGCTAGTGTTGAGATGGCTACTTGTAGTCTCCACTGGGAGCTAGGGTGACCACATTTCCAAACTGCCATTTAGGGACAGCCCTCCCCTTCCCAAAAATCAGGTTGTACTGTAACGAATCACAGCACAGACGAATGAAACAAAAACAAATGAATTTTTCGGCAGTGCACATGTCTACTGAAATCCGTCCAATAACAACATTTTCTTTGTAACTCATTTGCTTAGGTTCAAATGCAGTCGTGAAACTGTTTTGACAGAAAAGGATTCTAGCTGCTATAACCTTATTATGTTGTATATCTAGCGCAGTTTCAGAACATCTTAACAGAAAATTGAACTTTTCCGAGGCATAGACGTGCTGCCAGTACACATTAATTACACCTATGTTCAGTCACAACACTTATTCTGAGATTTTTTTTTTTTTTCAGCAGCAGAGGAAACCCTTTATCTCCCCGGCTTTTCTTGAAGAAAACTAACTTTAGAGAAATCCTCATGCACTGCTTTAGAAGTAAATGTAGTTGTTTTTGTTTTTTGTTTTTTTACCTAGAATTTTTTTTTTTTACATTAGTCCTGGATTTTTATACCTCCACTTTTGTGGGGAATAAAATAGCAAATAAAAATAAATAAATAAATAATACAATATACACTCACTGGCCACCTTATTAGGTACACCTGTTCAATTGCTCGGTAACACAAATTGGTCCGTTTCAGGTCCGAATTCAGCCAAAAAATCAGGCTGAAATCGGAGATAAAACGGTCAAGGAGGATGCACCGGACCCCTGCTGTGAGCTGCATGCGAAGATAGTGTGAACCCAGCCTGAATGTGGCATGGTTGTTGGTGCCAGGCGGGCTGGTCTGAGTATTTCTGGGATTTTCACACACAACCATGGTGGGAAATGGTGGGAAAATTTGAAAATATCCAGAGAGCGGTAGTTGTGTGGAAGAAAAGGCCTTGTTGATGTCAAAGGTCAGAGGACAATAGGCAGATGATAGAAAGGCGACAGTAACTCAAATAACCACTCGTTACACCCAAGATATGCAGAATACCATCTCTGAACGCACAACACGTTGAACCTTGAAGCAGGTGGACTACAGCAGCAGAAAACCACACCGGATGCCACTCCTGTCAGCTAAGAACAGGAAACTGAGGCTACAATTGGCGCAGGCTCACCAAAAATGGAAGATTAGAAAAACATTTTCTGGTATGATGAGTCTCGATTTCAGCTGCGACATTCAGATGGTAGGGTCAGAATTCGGCGTAAACAACATGAAAGCATGGATCCATCCTGCCTTGTATCCAGTGCTAATTTTGTCAACGAAAAAGTTTTCATCAAAGTTTTCGTCAGCAGCATTTTTACAGTGACGAATACGAAACGAAAAGTACAGCCTACTTTTGTCCACTGATGAAAACAATGACGAAAATCAGATCCATTTCCGTTAACGAACGAAAACAGGACAAAAATGTGAGGCAGGGACGTTTACCCTTGTGAAGTAACTTCCGGTTTTCACAGAGCTTCCACTCCCAGCAAGCAAGAGAGTTGAATCGGCTGTGTGCACCGTCCGTGACGACTGCCAGAGACCAGAGCAGAACTGTGCATTACAGGCAGGCCTCCTGAGTCCTGACAAGAGCCCCACTCCCGATTCCTGACGAGAGTCCCACTCCCGAGTCCTAACAAGAGTCCCACTCCCTAGTCCTGACTCACGAGATGACCGCCCATGTCCAGAGCAGAGGTCAGACTGTGAGTGTGTAGTACTAGTGTACATTACAAGTACAGCAGGCCTGAGGCCTCCCCTCGGACCACTGTCCATTCAGAGAACTATGTGTGCATTATTACAGGCCTCCTCTGACCACTGGCAGTGGCATCCAGGGCACTGTGCATTACAAGTAATCCCTTAGACTGGGGACCACCGTCCAGCACTGCGCAGCATCACAGGCCTCCTCTGACCAGTGACTACCGGCATGGTGGCATCCAGAGCACTGTGCATTACAGGCCATCCCTCTGACCTGAGACCACCATCCATGCAGCATTACAGGCCTCCTCAGACCACCGTCCAGAGCACTGTGTAGCATTACAGGCCTCCTCAGACCACCGTCCAGAGCACTATGCAGCATTACAGGCCTCCTCAGACCACCGTTCAGAGCACTGTGCAGCATTACAGGCCTCCTCAGACCATGCCCAGAGCACTGTGCAGCATTAATGGGCCTCCTCAGACCACCTTTCAGAGCACTGTGCAGTATTACAGGCCTCCACAGACCACTCCAGAGCACTGTGCAGCATTAGAGGCCTCCTCAGACCACCGTCCAGAGCACTGTGCAGCATTACAGGCCTCCTCAGACCGTCCAGAGCGGCTAAATTTGTATCTGTGAGTTTGTTCAAACCTTAATACCATAAATAATAACATGATATTAGATTTTTTTATTCCAGGAGTATATAACGAGTTATGAAATTCTAGAGAAATGCTTAAATAATGCATTGCAATTTAACTAAACACATTTGATTTTAGACTAAAGACTAAAATGATTTTATTCGACTAAAATGTACTGGAGATTTTAGATGACTAAAATATGATGACTAAAATAGGACTGAAACTAAAATGGCATTTTAGTCTAATGCCGCGTACACACGGTCGGATTTTCCGACGGGAAATGTTGGATGTGAGCTTGTTGTCGGAAACTCCGACCGTGTATATGCTCCATTGAACATTTGCTGTCGGACTTTCCACCAACAAATTTTTGATAGCAGGTTCTCAAATTTTCCGCTAACAAAACTTTGTTGTCAGAATTTCCAATCGTGTGTACACAAGTCCGACGCACAAAAGTTCACGCATGCTCGGAATCAAGCAGAAGGAGCAGCACTGGCTATTGAACTTCCTTTTTCTCGGCTCGTCATACGTCTTGTACGTCACCACGTCCCCACGTTTGTGATTGTTGGCCAACATTTGTGTGACCATGTGTATGCAAGACAAGTTGGAGCCAACATCCTTTGAACAAAAATCCACAGTTTTGTTGGCGGAAAGTCCGATTGTGTGTAGGGGCAAAAGACTATGACTAAAACTAAAACACTTGCAGAAGACTAAAATGGGACTAAAACTAAAATCCAATTTTGGTCTTAAGACTAAATTGAAATTTGTTGCTAAAATTAACACTGCTTGTATCAACAGTTCAGGCTGGTGGTGTAATGGTGTGGGGGATATTTTCTTGGCACACCTTGGACCCCTTAGTACCAATTGAACATGGTTTAAACACCATGGCCTACCTGAGTATTGTTGCTGACCATGTCCATCCCTTTATGATTACAGTGTACCCATCTTCTGATTGCATTTCATGCAAGACAAACCTCCCCCATGTCAACATCATCTATTCCCCTACACCTATTTTGCACACGCTGATAAGGGGGGTAATGATCGCAATACCCAAATCCATCTCCTTCAACTACATAGACGCTGACCCAGGTGGACGTTACCTAATCTAGATGCCATTTTGACAATGTACCTCTTGTCTTGGATGGGGCCCGTTTGTGCTGGGAAACAGCACAAAAAATTCTACACCAATGGTACTTTACACCTACAAGGTTTTCCCGGATCTCGCCCCAACAAAACCCCACCTGCTGGAGGAACTGTGGAGACACTGGGTCTATGGTACACATCTGGTGGTCCTGTCCCTTGCTCCTCCCCTTTTAGCGATCTGTCCAAGCTCTTTTCAACAACCAGACAGCCTGGCCAAGATCACACCCCAACTAGCACTATTAGGACTGGGACTAGAAACCTGGGACTCTTCACATCACACCCTTCTCACTAGAGTTTCCACCTTTTCTTCAAGCCAAACCTGAACACTTTAGCGGCCTGGGACACCTTTGGGTGCACCAAGGATAGTAGTAATGTGGTGTGCATAGCGTGCAATAGCGAACAGAGGGTGTGGCAAAATTGCTCTTTCTAACATCATCACCCTGCCACCCAGTGATGCCGAACTTGCCCCAAGACAGCCACCTGAAGCTCCCGGATGGCAACAGATTTGTGTGACTATCTTGGTTACTTGAGGAGCCAGACCCCGGTTTGAATAATGAGTCCAGGTTTCAGTCTGCTTGAAACCTGGACACATGAGTCAAAACCCTGACTGTCTGGGTGAATCCTGGACAGGTGGCAACCCTACTTCTCACCCACATCCTAATTGCGGCCAGACTCTCCATTAGAAGACAATGGAACAGCACCTGTCTACCCTCTATTCAGATGGTTCTCTCAAATCCTCAACCAACATTTCAAAATGGAACTTATGTTTGCCAGAGCAAACCTGGGCCTATCAAAACTCAAGAAAGACTGGACACCGTGGTTAACCTTCTCCAATCTAGATATCTCACCCTAAGTTCACTCATGGAGCTACATAGATACAAAATCCACTGACACTTGCCTCCTCGCTCCTCAGGCTCTTTCCTGCCCTCTATGATTCCTGGCTAAAGCTACTTACAGCTCAACTCAATCTTTTCCCACATCCACCCTTCATTCCCTTTCTGTTTCTCCTCGGTTCCTTTGGAACGTTCTTGTGGACTGCGAATCACAGTTCGTTGAAACTACTATAATTAGTTTGCACTGGCTCTTGTTTATGTTATAAAACCTCTGTAATACACTTACATGATCTTAACACTTATCTACATGTACAAAACCAACTATGTGAGATGTGTACACTGGATATATATATTGTATATGTTTTGTATATATTTTACTTTTAAAATTTGACATGCTAAATGCAATCTCTTTTCAGCAAACTTATCCTCTAAAGAAGACCCCAAAAGAATTGGTCGAAACACATCAGCCATTATGTAATGTTGTGTATAATTTTTGTGTTTGCAACTCCTTGTATTTGGTATGGGTATGCCCCCATCATAGCTCATATTTTAACTATTATAACATTTTCTAATAAAGAATTTATTTTTCCAAACACACGTATTTCTTACTAACCACTTTACTTTGCTGCTTAAACCCCTCCCCGGGGGACTCCTCCCATATTGTTTGGGGTGTGCAGCACCATCATCCCCATGTATGTCTTCCCCATGCCATGATCTTAACCCTTATCTACATGTACAAAACCACAATAAAATATTAAGTAAAAAAAAAAAAAACTTGCATTCCATATAAACTATAAAAAAAAAAAAGCTACAAAGTTTACTAGCTAAGAAAAAGGCAAATAAGATCACCTAAGGACAAATTAACAAATTCAATGTGTAAATTGGAGTTGTGAGCTGTCTTTTTATAAAATGCATTTAAAAATGACAATGAAAGAAAACAAATTTCCGTCTTGGGGGAATCCAAGCGAAAGTGTGAGATTTATCTTTTAAAAAAAAAATTCTTTACTAATTAAATATCTCTTCTTCAGTTACATTAGTGACTAATTCTACATTTACACATCAAGATGTTTTGCATGTTCAAAATAATTTGTTTTATTTTTTTTTCATGTACAGATATACGGGGGAAACAGATGTTGACTATGGCCGCCTACACACGAGCGGACCTTCCCGCGGGATTGTCCGGCGGACTAGAGTCCGCCGGACAATCCGCCCGTGTGTGGGCTCCAGCGGACTTTTTCCTCCCAAAAGTCTGGCGGACTAAGTTTTAAGTTCAGACTTAAAATTGTCCGCTGGACTCGGCAGTCCAGCGGACAATCCCGCAGTCTGTGTGCTAGTCCGCGGGACTCGCACACGGAGGAAAGTCCGTTCATTTAGAACGTGACTCCAGGTAGACGGGGCTAGCGAAGGCAGTGAATGCCGCCGCGCTAGCCCTGTCACCTGGTATGGATTTAAAGGGGAATCCCTACGCTGAAAAAACGGCATGGGGGTCCCCCCCACATCCAACTCAGACCCTTATCTGAGCACGCAGCCCAGCCGGTCAGGAAAGGGGGTGGGGACGAGCGAGCGCCCCCCCTACTGAGCCGTACCAGGCCGCGTGCCCTCAACATGGGGTGTGCCCTGAGTAAAGGGGGGCCCTGCGGCCCCCCCCACCCCAAAGCACCTTGTCCCCATGTTGATGAGGACAAGGGCCTCTTCCCGACAACCCTGGCCGTTGGTTGTCGGGGTCTGCGGGCGGGGGGCTTATCGGAATCCGGGAGCCCCCTTTAATAAGTGTGTGGTCTGTTCATTTCAAAAGTCCGGCAGACTTTCGCCAAAACTCCGGCTTGTCCGCCGGAAAAGTCCGGGCGTGTGTGGGCAAGTCCACACATTCGGAAAGTCTGGCGGTTTGTCCGCTGGACTAGGTCTGGCAGAAAATCCTGCGGGAAAGTCCGAGCGTGTGTACGCCGCATATGAAAGGTGTAACTGTCTGACAAATGGTAAGAAATTACTTTTTGCTGCAACTTTTGATTTATCCTGATAGATTGGAATGCTTCATCATAGTCCCGTCCAACTGTAGGATGGGTCATGTTGTCCTAAATTATTATATGATGTGGTTGTGATAGAGTTGGACTAATAGAAGTGAAAATTGGCTCTAATTGGCTCTTATAGCTAATAGGTAGATAATACCGTAATGTGAGTTTTCCTTCAAAAATGCAGATCCATGATGAAAATATAGTGTGGGTGGATGTTGTTCTGGTCCTAGGCTGCTACTTCCATGATTCTGACAAAGGGAGCACTCCCCAGATGGTACAGTGGGAAAAATAATAATTTGATCCCCTGCAGATTTTGTAAGTTTGCCCAGTTACAAAGAAATTAAGGGTCTAGGATTGTTATCATAGGTGTATTTTATATGATAGAGACAGAATGTCAACTAAAAACCCAGAAAAAACACATGATACAAATGTTATAAATGGATTTGCAGTTCAGTGAGTAAAATAAGTATATGATCACCTACCCACCAACAATAGATCTGGCTCCCACAGACTGGCTACAATAGGTGCTCATGTGGTACACAGATTAGTCCTGTCAATGTAAGAAGGTGTTCCCAACACCAAATCGTTATGTGTATAAAAGACACCTGTCCACAGAATCTTTCTTTCATTTAAACCTCTCCATCATGGGCAAGACCAAAGAGCTGTCAAAGGACACCAGGGACATGATTGTAGACCTTCACAAGGCTGGAATGGGCTACAAAACCATCAGCAAGAAGCTTGGTGAGAAGGAGACAACTACTGGAGTGATTATTCGCAAATGGAAGAAATACAAAATAACCATCAATTTCCCTCGGTCTGGAGCTCCATGCAAGATTTCACCTCATGGGGTAAGGATGATCATGAGAAAAGTGAGGGATCAGCCCAGAACTACACGGGAGAAGCTTGTGAATGATCTCAAGGCAGTTGGGACCACAGTCACCAAACAAACCATTGGTAACACAATACACTGCCATGGATTGCAATCCTGCAGCACTCACAAAGTCCCCCTCCTCGAGAAGGCACATGTACAGGCCTGTCTGAAGTTTTCCAATGGACATCTAAATGATTCAGAGAAGGATTGGGAGAAAGTGCTGTGGTCAGATGAGACCAAAATTGAGCTCTTTGGCATTAACCTAACTCGCCATGTTTGGAGAAAGAAAAATACTGACTATGACCCTAAGAACACCATCCCTACAGTCAAGCACGGAGGTGGAAACATTATGCTTGGGGCTGTTTCTCTGTTAAAGGTACAGGCCAACTTTGCCGCATTGAGGGGCCATTGGATGGGGCCATGTATTGTAAAATCTTGGATGAGAACTTTTTTTCCTCAGCCAGAACACTGAAGATGGGTCTTCCAGCATGACAATGACCCAAAACATACCGCCAAGGCAACAAGGGAGTGGCTCAAGAAGAAACACATTATGGTTATGGAGTGGCCTAGCCAGTCTCCAGAATTTAATCCTATAGAAAATTTATGGAGGGAGATGAAACTTGGCATTGCCAAGCAACAGCCATGAAACCTTAAGGCTTTAGAGAGGATCTGTAAAGAAGAGTGGACCAAAATCCCTCCTGAGATGTGTGCAAATCTGGTCACCAACTACAAGAAACATCTTACCTCTGTGCTTGCCAACAAGGGTTTCTCCACAAACTACTAAGTCATGTTTTGGTTGGGGATCAAATACTTATTTTACTCACTGAACTGCAGCTCAATTTATAACATTTGTACCATGTGTTTTTTCTGGATTTTTGGTTGATATTCTGTCTCTATCATTTAAAAAAACCTATGATAAAAATGATAGACCCTTAATTTCTTCAAGTCAGTGGGGGATCAAATAATTATTTTCCCCACTGTAAAATTCTCTAATTTGTATTGAAAAGCCTGGTAAAAAAAGTAAAGGCTGAAGGTTTTTTAACTTTATGTATTCTATGCCCAAAAGCAAAAAATGTTATCTGTGTAGCAGCCCCCCGATATCTGAGCCTGATCTTCTTCCAGCAATGTGTACAAGAGCCTCGGCTCTCCGGGGACTCTCCCTCCTCATTGTATAAGGCAGCCATTGGCTCCCACTGCTGTCAATCACAGCCAGTGAGCCAATGAGGAGAGAGAGGGGGTGGGCTGAGTCGCAGCTCTGTATGTGAATGGACACGCAGAGCTGTGGCTTGGGAGTGAGCCTGCTCGGGTGTCCCCATTGCAAGCTGCTTGCTCTGGGGGTACTTGGCAGGAGGGAGGGACCAAGAGCGCCAGTGGGGAACCCGAGAAGAGGAGGATTGGGACTGCTCTATGCAAAACCATTACACAGAGCAGGTATGTACAACATATTTGTTATTGAAAAAAATTAAAAGAAATTGACATTCAAATCACTTTAAATTAAAGTGGTAGTAAGCTGCAGTTGAAGAATAAAAAATAAAAAAAAATTCCCCTGCAAGGCAATGTCATAATGTGCTTGGCATACTAGCACATTATGAAACACTTACCTTAAAACCTCCAGTGGCCGCTGTCACCGATGAGAGGGCTTCCATCTTCCCCCAGTCTTCCTTCAGGGTTCGCGGCCTCTGGCTACATGAGTGAGCGGGGGCACCATGACGCCGTTTAGGGCACGGGTTCAGAAGGTCTTGCACAGTATGCTGGACCTTCAGAGCGCATGCCCTGGTGACGTCACTGGCTGTATGTACCCTGAATATCTCCTAAACAGTGCAAGTTTAGGAGATATTCAAATTACCTACAGGTAAGCCTTAATATGGGCTTAAATGGTGAATATTGTAGCGCTAACCAATGGGCACAAATATCGTGATATATGTGAAATACTTAAAAATGACAATAGTGATGAGAACAACTCAAAAGTCCATCTGCACTATAAACAAAAAAAGACCGGCAATATTTAAAAAAAAAAAATATCCAATAAAAATGTTTTAAAAATCAAATTTCTTCATCAGTTTAGGCCAATATGTATTCTGCTACATGTTTTTGGTTAATAACAAGTAACAAAAAAAACCCAAGAAGCATATATTGATTGGTTTGCACAAAAGTTATAGAGTCTATAAACTATGGAATTTTTTTTGTAATTTTTATTTATTTAGTTATTTTTAATAGTAATGGTATATACTGACACTTTTCCAACTTTTTGGGGACCAGTGACACCAATACAGTGATCAGTACTAGAAATATGCACTGTCACTGTACTAATGCCACTAGCTGGGAAGGGGTTAACATGAGGGGTGATCAAATGGTTAAATGTGTTCCTGGGGAGTGCTTTCTAACTGTGGGGAACACATTTAACCATTTGATCACCACTCATGTTAACCCCAGACATGACATTCAGGACAAAGAGTTCAATCTTTGTTTCATCAGACCAGAGAATTTTGTTTCTCATGGTCTAAGAGTCCTTCAGGTGCCTTTTGGCAAACTCCAGGCGGGCTTTTATGTGCCTTTAACTGAGTAGTGGCTTTCGTCTGGCCACTCTGCCATACAGGCCTGATTGGTGGAGTCCTGCAGAGATGGTTGTTCTTCTGGAAGGTTCTCTTCTCTCCACAGAGAAACCCTGGAGCTCTGTCTTAGTGACCATCAGGATCTTGGTCACCTCCCTGACTAAGGCCCTTCTCCCCCCGATTGCTCAGAATACTTTCCAGTTGCAAATTAAATCCTAGGGATTGTGGATCCCTCCCTCCTGTGACAGGCAGACATTTCCTTAATGGACTCTCCAGACCAGATCCCAGATTCAATCTCCCCTCTTTAGCTTCAGAGTTTCTCAGTAAAATAGGCCTCTCAGCTTAGCATAGCTGGGACCTCGATGAGCTCCTGGTAACATTCAGCTGGGCTGCCTGAGAGGGCAGTGACCCTCCAGGCTGGGACTTCACCTCCTGGACAAGAATAAGGGAACTCCAGGCTACAGACTATTTATGCTCTCTCCCAGCCACCATCTGGGTACCCTTTGCCAAGGATTGACTGAGACAACATAATCATTTAGCTGCTGATTTGCTTCATCCAGCCCACTACAATCTGAAATCCTCCAGAAAGCAGAGGGAAGCAATCAAACCTGCAGCCAATAAAGCACAGAACAGCCCAAAGCAATCATAGGCTGCTCAACTGATTACAGGAAAGCTACAAGAACTAAATTTGCATAACCTGGGCCCTTGTGTGGCACTTTTGAACACAGCTGTAAAAATGCTCAAATGCGAGCTGTGCTATTGAAAGAAACTGAAAGTTTTCTATGTGTATGCTATCATGTGCTGAAACTGGGATGTGTTATTGCAGCTTTATACTTCAGACATGGGTCAAGGGTTTTATAGGTGGCAAGCTGAAGATTCCCTAGAGAAGCAGCAGTACTATCCGAAAATGGCGTCTCCCTTTTCTCACACAGCCCCTCCCTCCATATGTGGTGAACTCTCACGTCCTGTTGATACGCCAATGTTCTGTACAATTTGAGCAGTGCACTTCTCCCCCAGAATTACCAGCAAATTATTGTTGAAGTAGGCACTAATATTTAATGAGGTTGCTGAATAGGAAATTACCCAGTGGAAGACTCTGCGCGTGGATTACTCCCCAAAGAAGTAGCCAGATATTTAATTAGTCACAATTGAGTTGTTACCTAACAGTCTTCAGACAGCAATTAATACTGTGCTTGTTATTTTAGAATTATGTAAATGATGGTGTGATTTCCTTCTTGTGGGCTCGGGCTCGTGATAGAATGCAAATAAGCAAATAGAGATAAGGGGGAAGCGCGCCTTCAAATAAAAGTATCAGCACGCTGGAAATGCAAGTTTCTATATGTAGCACTGACCCCCGAAGGAGCTGCTGGTTTTATTGGGCTTACCGTTACCTTCTTCACCTCGTTTCCGTCTAGGGTTTCCCGTGGTAGATGGCCCAAAGAAATGTAAAAACTGACACTTTATCTTCCTTTTTGGGTTATTTATTCAAAAGATAAAACAGTCTCTTAAATGTAGGGTAGAGGGTTAGGGTAAAAGTTCAGGTACTTTTGGGTGAGCAAAGTCGCGTGCAGTAATCACAATTGGACAAGCTCTTCAGATCACTAGCTAGTGATCCCTTTTAGTTGGACCCTTGGCTGACTGTACTAATACAAAGGGGTAGCCAAAAAGAACCGGCCCCTAGATCATTGGTCTGTACTCACTGGAGTTGCATACAGATCCTCTCAGGTGAAGCTCCCTCTCAGTCAGCTCTTCAGAAGCACCAGGGTCACCCATTTCCATTAGCTTCAGGCCTTCGGGTCAACCACTTGAGGCCACATGGAAAAGAGTGCCATGGGTGGCAAGCCTGCCTCACCCCCGGCTGGTGCACTCCACCATCCGGGAAGGACCCAGAGCTCACATGTTCCCTGAATATATAGGCCAGTCCCTGCATGCCCAGGGGCACCTTCCCTTGCAATTGGCTGGGACTGATACATACTCATGCTACTTGTTGCCTAACTCCAGGGCTCGAGTCCTGCAGGAACGCGTGTGAACGGCGTCCCTGCACTTTTTTCACAGCAGGAACGCCGTTCCGGCCGCTGCTGCCCACAGACACTGAGGTGTCTCAGCAGTGCCGGAGTGATCTCCATTCTCCAACCTTGTGTGCTGCGCCGGAGTCTGGGGAGGTGGGACGTGTCGCCCAGACTCTGGAGAGGGGCGGCCAGGACACTATTGTAAGGGGAGAGTGTGGAGGCTGTGAAAGGCTGTGCGGTCTCCTCATGCTGTGTTTAAAGGACTGGTGGCAGCCCGCTCTGCTGGGACTTGTAGTGCCCTCTTTTGGGGGCTGAGCTATGGCAGCCTCCTATCTTGGGACTTGTAGTGCCCTAGACTGTGGGGGGACTGAGAAATCGCCCACAGAGGGCACTAAAAGTCCCAGCAGAGTAGGCTGCCATTCTTCAGTTCCCTATAATCTAGGGCACTACAAGTCCCAGCATATCAGGCTGCTCTTACAGAACAGGAGAAGGAGCTTGGAGGGGGATTTGTACTGGAAGGGGAGAGGAGACACAGGTTTGAGATGGGGGAGGATTTGTGATGAGAGGGGGAGATGGGGGAGGTTTTTTTTCTAAGAGGGGGAATATATGCTGGGAGGGGGAGATGGGGGAGGATTTGTACTTGGAGGGAAGAGAAGGAGGCACAGGTTTGAGATAGGGGGGGGGGGTTTGCTGAGAGGGGGAATTTTTTTGCCGAGAGGGGGGATGATTTTTGTTAAAAGGGGGAGATGAGAGAGGATTTGTGATAAGAGAGAGAATTTATGTCGAGAGGGGGAGATGAGAGGATTTGTTATAAAAGGGAGAATTTATGCTGGGATGGGGAGATGGGGAGGATTTGTGCTGGGAGGGAGAGATGGGGGAGGATTTGTGCTAGGAAAGAAGGTGAAGGCAAGGGTTTGTGCTGAGAAGGGGGGGTTAGTACTGGAACAGGTTATATGAGGGTGGGGATTTTTGCTGCTAGGGGGAGATGGAGGAGACGGGGGTCTGTGCTGAGAGGGGGGATTGGGGGTAAGAGAATTTGTGGATTTATGTTGTAGGGGGGATGTGGGGAGTGAGGATTTGTGCTGAGGCGGGGTATTTGTGCTAGAAGGGGGCATATGGGGGTGAGGAGTTTGCCTAACTCCCACCCATGTTCCAGAAAGCTCTTCTAGTTTCTAGAAGGGTGGAGGAATCCAAGCAAACTCAACAGCACCAGAACACAGGAACAGCCATAACTAATGAATTGCAGCATTCTGTTAAGCAGACCTGCTGAAGATAGATTTGTCTCGAGCCCCACCGTTAGGCAGAGGAGCAAATTAGACATGTTTCGGTTTTTTTAACGAATTTCAACAAATTCATTCATTCGAAAATATCCAAATTAACGAAAACTTTTTTAACAAATTTAACAACTTGTTTAACAAATTTTTTCTGAATATTCGTAAAGTCAAATATTTGAAATTTTGAAAATTCAGAAATTCGACATTCGAAAATCAGAAAACCCGAAAAAATCTGAAATAATAAATAACTAATAATAACGTAACTATTACTAACTATTAAATTATAGGTATTGAAATTTCCTTTCAAATTTGGTTGTTAGTGAACGTAACGAATACAAATTTATCCGAAGTTACAAATTATCTGAAATAACGAATGCCGCATCTACACTAATGGAATGTAACAAATTATTAATAATAAATAATAATAATAAACTTTTTATTATTATTATTATTTATTATTAATTTGTTCTCATTACGTTCACTAACAGCCACATTTTAAAGGAAATTCCAATACCTATAATTTAATAGTTAGTTATTATTAGTTAGATAGTTATTTTTTCGAATTTTCTTTCTTATTTTCGAATTTACGAATTCAAAGAATAGGTGCAGGTACTCCCCCCTTTCAAGTCACCCCTTGTCTCTGCCCCCTATCCACTTCCACGCACTGTCCCTCGGTTCCACCCCTACTCACCTGCCAGTACTGCTCCTTAGAGAATACAGATCCAAATATCATTGTTTTGGTGCTAGGTAGTTTGTATGAAATTTGCAAACAAAAGGCCGTAAAATAGATCCCCTTCAGCAATGTTAACCACCCCCCCCCCCCAGCAAAAATAGATCCCTCCCAGAAACAATAGACCCCCCCCCCCCCAGCAAAAATAGATCCCTCCCAGCAACAATAGTCTTCTCCCCAGCAAAAATACATTTCTACAAGCAACAATAGACACTCTCAGCGACAATAGACCCCCCCCCCCCCAGCAACTATAGCTCTCCCAGGAACAGTAGCCCCCTCCCTCCCCAGCAACAATAGATCTCCCAGTAGCCAGCAACAATAGACCCCTCTCTGAACAGTAGGTCTCTCCCATCAACAAATGACCCCCAGCAAAAAAAGATCCCCTCACCAGCAGCAATAGATACCTCCAGTGACAATAGATACCCCAGCAGCCAGCATGAATGGACCCTCCAGTATACCCCAACACCCCTTGTCATTATATACATGCAGTGCTAGAGGTGCCGCAAAACCAGGGGCGGACCCCCTGTCCATCGCCGCCTCCTCTATCCATGTGTCCGGCTCCTTTCAGGACACCGGCGCATGGATTCCAATGCGGGTGGGGGCTGTTTTTTTGAAGCACCAATTGGAGCCAGAGGTTCTAATAGGCTTCAAAATAGGGGGGGGGGGCTCGGGTGGCAGAGAGTGTGCTCCAATCCCACCCAGGTGTGTTACAATAGCGAATGAATATTAGCTGTAGTAAACACTGATCCTCCTCCTGGCCAATCAGGAAGCAGGTTTTCACACCGGTCACCCGATTGGATGAAAGGCCAGGCGATCCTATTGGACGCCTAGGAGGAGGAGGGGAGGAGCTGGAAGCTGCTGCATCATGCTGCCTGTAACCCATCACGATGGTGTAAGTGCCGCTCGGGTGGGGGGGGGGGGGGGTGGTCATGGGTGGCTCGCCACCCTCAAACAAAAAAAACACCAGCCATCTCTGTGACCCCACTGAAAAAAAGCCCTGTATACAGTATATGTCCTTTTTTTCATGATATTATTACAGTACAATTACATATCAAATGTGGACCAATATCTCTCCGTCCTTATTACATTCTGAGTGGATTTTAAATGAATCGGAATTGATTTAGCAGCCACCCTCCCCATCATATATTAGTAAATTGGTTTGGTTTAAAACGCTCAAATGAGTTAATATTTCAATAGCTCACAGGCCATTAAGTGTAATTAGCACAAAATCTTTGCAGATGGCAAATTGAAGAATTAAGTCATTAGTAAGTCAGTCAAAGAACTCCAACCAGAAGATGGAGAAGAGGGAACATTTCTCAACACTTAAAAAGAATGGGTTTTTAATGCAGCTTAGCCATTGAATGTATGTGAAGGCCCATTACTTCCATGTCGTGGAATGCTAAAATAGAAGGATTTTCTCTTACAGAAGAATTGTATATTAGGACTTTCAATGTAATCTACTCTACTTCTTGAAAGGTCAAAACGCTACATTTCAAAGAAGACATTGAAGGGTATTTATTAACAGAACTTTTTTTATGCTTTTGGTGAAAAAAAGAATCAGGATCCATTTCAGGACCATGCCTTGCCATGGTTGTGGTTGAAGGTGGAGAACAAGCATTAAGAAAGTTCTCAACAGCTTGTGATTGTTTTAATATTTGTTTGAAAACTTGTATCTATAAAAGAGTTGACACGTTTCATGGTTTAAATCCCTACTTCTTCAGGGCTAAAGGCCATGCAGGTGTGGATTTGTGTGTAAGATTGTGGTTAGAGATGGGCCAAACAACAACCCCCCCCCCCCAGTTAGGTTCACACCAAAACTCCCGTACATGTAAAAAAAAAATCTTTTTCTTCACATAAATAGAGCTTTCTTTTGGTCGTATTTAATCACTGCTGGGATTTTGAAATTCATTTTTCTCCTTCACTGATGTGCGCTGATGAGGCGGCACTGATGGGCACTGATTAGGTGGCACTGATGAGCGGCACTGGTGGGCACTGGTAGGTTTTACTGGTGGGCACTGATAGGTGGCTGCAGTGGGCACTGATAGGTGGCACTGGTGGGCACTGATAGGCAGCAGTAGTGGGCACTGATAGGCAGCAGTGGTGGGCACTGATAGGCGGCGCTGACGGGAACTGATGGGCAGCACTGATGGACACTGATGGGCGGCACTGATGGGCACTAATGGGAGGCACTGGTGGCATTGATGGGCAACACTGCTGAGCACCTATAAGGAAGTGTTTTACAGTGCCCAACTTTTCATCCAATTTCTAAATTGCTGCAGTTGTGAATTTCACAAGCAAATATTAAAGAATAGTAGTGGTTAAAAAAAAGCATATATGAGTTTAACCGCTTAAGGACCGACTCCTGCACATATACGTCAGCAGAATGGCACGGCTGGGCAAAAACCACGTACCTGTACGTGGCCCTTTAAGAGCCCAGCCGTGGGTCGTGCGCACGCCGCCGCCGGCGTGCTCGCGACCCAGTCCTGAGCTCCATGACCGCGGACGCCGCTATCCCGCGATCGGGTCACAGAGCTGAAGAACGGGGAGAGGTCTGTGTAAAAAAAACTCTCCCCGTGCTACCTACACTGCCTGTCACTGATTGGCTGTTCCCTGTCATCGGGAAAGCCGATCAGTGACGTCAGATGTAAAGCCACGCCCCCTACTGTAAAAAAAACACACACACACCACACTAACCCCTCCCCGCCCCCTAGTGGTTAACTCCTTCACTGCCAGTGTCATTTACATAGGAATCAGTGCATTTAAATAGCACTGATTTCTGTATAAATGACAATGGTCCCAAAAATGTGTCAAAAATGTCCGATGTGTCCGCCATAATGTCACAGTCACAATAAAAATCGCTACTCTCCGCTATTACTAGTAAAAAAAAAATATATATATTAATAAAAATGCTATAAAACTATCCCCTATTTTGTAAACGCTATAACTTTTGCGCAAACCAATCAATAGTCGCTAATTGCGATTTTTTACCAAAAATATGTAGAAGAATACGTATCGGCCTAAACTGAGGAAAAAAAATGTTTTTTTATATTTTTTTTTGGGATATTTATTATAGCAAAATTTAAAAAATATAGAATTTTTTTTCAAAATTGTCGCTCTATTTTTCTTTATAGCGCAAAAAATAAAAACCGCAGGGGCGATCAAATACCACCAAAAGAAAGCTCTATTTGTGGGAAAAAAAGGATGCCAATTTTGTTCTGGAGCCACGTCGCACAACCGCGCAATTGTCAGTTAAAGCGATGCAGTGCCGAATCGCAAAAAGGCGCCTGGTCCTTTGGCTGCAAATTGGTCCGGTGCTTAAGTGGTTAATCAATATTTTTTTGTATAATTCTCCTTTAAGGCGGGAGTGGCAGGGGGTGTGTCCTATGCCTGCATACTTTTGCTAACAGGTGTCCCTTATTTCAATCTGAGGAAGTTGGGAGGTATGGTACTTGCAGTCCCACGGAAGTTAAACTCTCTGTTATAACGGACACAGCCAGTAGATGCCTATGCTCAGCACACATTACTGATTCCAGTAGCCACATCAGATGACATCTTTAGGATTATAAAAAGAAGGAAACTATACTATTACCAGGATAAATCACATCTTTACTAACTTGGTCACATCTTACCTTTTTGGATTACTTTATTTTTTTTTAACCAGAAATGGATTACTTTATTTACAACTAAAAAGAGGCTAGCTGAAGACATCTGGATTTCAAGGAATACCCTTTCTCACCCTTTTCATAATTTTCTCTCCCCATCTGCTCAAATTGCATTGAACTGCTAAAGGCAGCCAACCTATTGAATAAAATATTGTTTATACTGTTTTCAATATTGTGCAGAATTGCTGGCCTGTGAGCTGAGGAGGCAGAATGGAGAGATCTGACACATAAGATTGTGCCAGGTGTTTACTCTTTTGTTAACCTATTCACATAGGCTTCTGTATTGAGTTAATACTTCAGGGAACCTTACACCAATACATATATATGTTTACTAGATACGTTTGAGATAAAGGGAGGTGTATACAGGAGTGTTTCCATTATTGACCAAAGTTAATATACATGTGTATCTTGTGTTTTGATACTACAGTAAACATATTTGAACTGTTTCTTTAATATTATATATATATATATATATATATATATATAATATATTTAATAATCTCTATTTACTACCACAGCTTGTGACACGATGGAACCCAGGATGTCAGAGGTGAGAGAGGATTTGCAGAGTCGAGGTAATCAGTGGGGTACAGAGTCTATTATTGCGTTTGCAAATGTGTGCTAACTAAACCCCTACTTTAGACAGGCTAATTTGGTTGGTCAGCAGACTGGTTGGTGAGTTGAGCTATAGAATAGTTTTTGTCTTCCATGTATATGCCCTCCATGTGCTCCTTACTGTGAAGGCCAGTTATGGGTGTGGGCAGTGGCCAGTTTTTTGTTACTGTTTGTATATATGGGTCGGGGACACAATGGACACCTCCACTGCCATTGTGCTCTTGTTGGGTGTCCAGTGTGCTCCTGTTCATTTAAGGGGGCTAGGGCAGCATCCAGGCTCACCCTTCCCACATCTACCCATTCCATGCATGTGCTTCCACTGTGGAGACACTTATAAATTTGTAGTGTTAGGACTGCAAGCAACACAGGGTGCCGTAACGAGGCCTTGCAGGTTTCACATGTGTTTGCAAATGTGTACTAACTAAACCCCTGCTTTTAATAGACGGTTAGACAGGCTAATTTGGTTGGTCAGCAGACTGGTTGGTGAGTTGAGCTATGGAATTGCTTATGTCTTCCATGTATATGCCCTCCATGTGCTCCTTACTGTGAAGGCCAGTTATGGGTGTGTGCAGTGGGCAGTTTTTTGTTACAGAGTCTATTAGCAGACCATACGGGGGTACGGCTACATTTGGAGGTCCCACCGAGATACCCCATCTGGGACGCTCAAGAAAGTCAGGTGATGTGTCCAGGGTAGAAGAAAACATGGACCCGGTCACCGCCACCGACTGGGGCCAAGAACATGGGAGCCAGCTGGAGCTAACCACCGTTCATGATGGAACCCAGGGTGTCCGAGGTGAGAAAGGATTTGCAGTCGAGGTAATCAGTGGGGTACAGAGTCTATTAGCAGCCCTTATGGAGGTACCGCTACACTGATAACAGAAGAACGGAGCAGCAGAAAGAGATAAGTAAACAGATACTGTATATGTGCCCAGGTCAGATTTTATGAATGGGATTTACAACCACTTTAAAGAATATACTGTGTAACTATTTTCATAGTCTGGCCACAGTCCTTCTTTAAGCGTCTCTGACATCCCTTACTTTACTCCGGTTTCTTAGCTCAGCTCATTGTATATTCCTTGTTAATTTAGTTGAGAATAATTATCATTATGATAAAATTGGCACATTACAGATGAAAGTATTTAACCTTGGGGCTCTTCTTTGTGGTTAATTTACCCAGTACAGGATTATTACCTTTTCTTTATATTATTCCTCTCCAGCAGCTGTTTCCACATGCCATGAAGGACCACAAGCATACCCCAAAGAGAAGGTTAACGCCATCCTTGCATCTGATATGTTAAAACATTCAACTTTTGTAGCAGATTATATTTAAGTTGCAACATAAAATGTGTGCATTGTATAAAATGAAATTTTCTGTAAATTTTAATGCAGTATGACAACCCGGAGGTGATCTGTAAACAGTTGGTATACAGAACGCCCCCAGAAATGTAATTACTGCTTGTGTGATTGGCTCACTGATTTTCCCAGAAGTCTGCACTTAAGATACAAGTCAGATTTTAGGCATCCCCTGCAATACTTCCCGAGGGTTAAAGGGGAGCTTCACCCAAAAGGGGAAGTTCCACTTTAAGGCCTCCTTCCCCACTCCTTTGTGTGAAATGGAGCTTTTGGGGAGGAGGGGCTGGATGCTGAGTGAGGGAAAGATGGCCCCGCTCGGCTCCACACCATTGGATGGCAGAAGCAACGTCAAACGTCACTTCTGCCCAATGATCTTAAAGGGGAATTTTTTTTTTTTTAATACTTTTTTTTAATGTTTTTATTGCATTTTAGTGTAAATATCAGATCTGAGGTCTTTTTGACCCCAGAACTCACATTTAAGAGGTCCTGCCATGCTTTTTTTCTATTACAAGGGATGTTTACATTCCTTAAAATAGGGAAAAAAAAGTGACCCAATTTTTTTTTTAAAAAGACAGTGTAAAAATAAAAAATAAAAAGTAAAATAAATAAGAAAAAAAAATGTAAGCTCCCCGTCCCGCCATGCTCGAGCGCAGAAGTGACCACATACGTAAGTCATGCCCGCATATGAAAACAGTGTTTAAACCACACATGTGAGATATCGGGGCATTATTATTCCGACAAAGTTGTCGGAAAATCCGATTGTTCCAAACGAGGTGACGTATAAAACGTATGACGGAACTACGTAGAGGCTAGTAGCCAATAGCTTTCATCTCCAAATTTCTTCTGAGCATGCGCGTCACTTTGTGCGTCGGAATTCTCTACACACAATCGGAAAAAGTCAGATCGGATTTCGTTGTCGGAAAATTTTAGATCCTGCTCTCAAATTTTTTCCATCGGAATTTCCGATGGAAAAAGCCAGCTAGAGCCCACACACGATCGGATTTTCCAACAACATAATCCGATCTGACTTTTCCCATCGGAATATCCAACCGTGTGTATGGGGCAATAGAGTGAGAGCAATAATTCTAGCACTAGAACTTCTCTGTAACTCAAAACTGGTAACCTTTAGAAATTTTTAAACCTATGGAGATTTTTAAGGGTCAAAGTTTGTCGCATTCCACGAGCAGGCGCAATTTTTAAGCATGACATGTTGGGTATCAATCCACTCAGCACAACATTATCTTTTACAATATAAAAAGAAATTGGGCTAACTTTACTGTTGTGTTATTTTTCAATTCAAAAAAGTGTATTTTTTCCAAACAAATGGCATGTGTGAGACTGCTGCGCAAATACGATGTGACATGAAGTATTGTAACAACCGTCAATTTATTCTCTAGGGTGTCTAAAATATATATATATATATATATATATATATATATATATATATATAAAATGTTTGGGGGTTCTAAGCAATTTTCTAGCAAAAAAAAATCAGATTTTAACTTGTAAACACCAAATCTCAAAATGAGGCTCAGTCCTTAAGTGGTTAATAGTCAGCAGCTACAGTTTTTGTAGCTGCTGACTACTCATTTTTACATAGGAGACTGGAGCTCCTCTTTAAATACTTCTAAAGGGATGCAGACCCTGCAGCTTTTCTCATTAGAATGCTGAGAGTGCACCAGGTGATTATAATGAACCGGACCAAGCATAAGTTCAGCCCGACCATTGCCATTTGGTGAACACCCAAACTTGCGGGGCGCACGGCAGGATGTTCGCCCACCTAGCGCCTCATAATGCACTGCGTGCTGCACAGTGCATTCCAAGCTCTGATTGGCTGAAGCAACGCACCACTGGTCAGGTGCAAGGCTTTGCCCAATCAGGGCACAGTGAATAGCTGGTTGTTAAGGAATGGGTCGGGAAGCTGGTCGCTGCTTCCTTAACAACCCTTTGGACCTGGCATGGATTTTAAATGCCAAAATTAAAAGAAAAAATATGGTGTGAGGCCCCCCCAACCCAAAATCAAACATGCAGCCTGGCAGCCCAGCAAAGGGAGGGGTGACAAGCGAGGTAGACCCAAAGAGCCTGGTATAGATTGGGGGAACCAACACCCTTTTTTAACATTTCTGTATTGCCGACAATGGCTTGCAGCCAGGAAAATCTATTTAAAAGTCTTTTTTTTATAGAAATGTCAGTTTTGCCGCAGCAGGTTCTATACATGGTACATACTATAGTACCCTGCACAGTCCCCTGCGCAGTCCCTGCACGGAGATGCTGCTGATCGGCTCTCCTCACCCCACACTCTGTCAGTGTGAGGCGAGGAGAGCCAATCAACAGCACTTGCGCATTTACATGTGACCGGCTGTGATTGGACACAGCCGACCACATGGTTTAAGAGCCGCATCATCGTGTTTTTAGGACTCGGCGTGGCCGCGAACCCTGCGCTGTGAGAGCATCTGTCCTGGGGTACCGTCATATGATGTCATCCCAGAACGAGAACCGCACCGCTCCTCCATCATTTGACGGTGGGCGGGGGGCAAGTGGTTAATAGGGTTCGCAGCTCGGGTCTGAACGTTTTCCATGTTCGGGGAGTTCTGGTGCAAACTTGAACTGGGGGGGGGGGGTTGTGTTCTGCCTTTGACTATGCAGGATATGGTGAAACAAACAGCTCTTTCCTCAAAGCAAAAAAAAGGTAGGAATCTCAAAGTTTGTTGAAATCTCTGCAATGTACATACTATAGAGCACCCGGAGGGGATTGTTCATTTTCCTCAACAAAAGTGGAGTTACTCTTTAATGATAAAAGAAAAGCTTTCATTGAAAAATGATATAGTGATATATTGTGCTTGTCATTCAAGCTTGAAGAGTTACTAAAATATCCATTTTAAATAAACAGTTTTTTTATTTTTTTTCCCAAAAGGCAAAATTATAGCTCACCTCCGATAGTTGACTCCTCGAATATTTTAGGAAAGGTCAAAAGAAGTATTTTTTTCACTCTATGAACCAACATACCTGAAGGAGATGATGCTGCAGCATTTTCCTGATAAATGAATACTTGTGAAATAATTGAAGTGTTGTGTAAACACGAGCCGTCCATTGGCTGAAGATGTCTTATCGCGGCTGTGTACAAAGCAGAACAGAGGTAGACAGCGTGAAATGAAGGTCGCGCTAAGATGTGGAACTGGAGGCTTAAGATAAAGGCTCGGCGAGGAGAGCATGCGGGGCAAGGCTGTCATGAACCGCTGCGTTTTACGTGATAGCATTTGTGCTGCGTTGAACCTTCCTTTCCTACTATAGAAGAAATAGGATGAGCTCATTAAGGAACCAGGGAATGCTCTACACTGATAATATATGACATGAAGGAATTTTATCATAGGTCAAATTTACTGTCGTAGCAGAAAAAATAAAAAAAGATTGGGGAAAATCTGCTCATTCCCTCATCACAAAGGTGCTCATTGGAATGTCCGTGATAGAACCCAGTGGGGCTTCTCTTAAGAAATATAGTGATGGAGCACATAGCAGCAAATTTGTTAAGCGGGTGGTTCGGACAGAATGGAGTCTGGAATTTTTCCTTGCTTGGCTGGATCCAAAATTTGCTCAGGAAGCTTGTTCTCCATCCTGGGGGGAATGGGTACCGCACTCTTATGTTGGGACCAGATCTTTTGCAGCCCCAAGCTGTCCAAAATACCAAGCCATTGACTCTGATTTAAAGCATCTGTGCAAGATAAAGGAAAACCTGCAAACATGGTCTGTTGGGGGTACTTGAGCACAGGGTTGAGAACCACAGCAATAGATATATGAAAAGGGTTGAAAAGAGTGGAACCTCTCAAAAATTGTGGACAGTAGATTAGGTCCATGGTCTCCTCCATGCTAGCTTGACAAGCTAACATGGAGGAGACCATGGACCTAATCTATTGATATACATATCTTTTCTTGTATGAATTACAGACATATATCTACTTTTGCAAGGATCCATGCCTCCATGTTTTTGCACTATTGAGTATCTGTTGACCTTGTCAAGTAAAGGGTGTTGTTTGTTTGTCATTACATATTTTGTTAAAGATTTGTAATAAAGATATACATTCTTTTATAATTTACTGCCTCATGTTATGCCCACAAAGTCTGCAATTTTTGAGAGAGGTTCCACTCTTTTCAACCCTTTTTATGGTTCCTCTATGGTTTACTGGGTCACTGGGGAAGCTATCCCATTGGATGCTGCTGCCCCAGGTAACTGATGGCCACCTTGGGTCAGGCAGAGCCTTTTTAAGGCCCTGGCTCAATTTTGCGAGTTAGCAGAGTAGGGACAGGTTTCCCCCATCTGGTAGGGACAGAACTAGTGGCAGGGAAAGGCTCCTGATGAGGAGGGAATGCTTAGGGTTCACAATTTCTCAGGACGCCTGCCTGTTTGGCACAAGACGGCCAGGCCCTATTCTTCCCCTCTATACAGACGCTGCCGGTTCGGCTGCACTCTGCTTTGGCTACACGCTGTTGGAGCTAGGAGTTTTCCCGGTTTGGCTGCCTTTCCACTCGGTTATTTGTGAACTGTCTCTGAATTATTTCAATATAAGTTCTTTCAATGAACTGGGACTGAGTGTGTTATTCCGGCCGCACTGTGCTGCTGTCAGAACCCATGAAATCAAACCGAGACAGAAGTACAGTTAAATCACACTTGATTAATATTAAAAGAAAACAGAACAAATGTAGTCAAAACATAGCCAAAGTTCAGTAAGTGGAATGGATAGTCAGCCAAGCCAGAAGTCAGGGATCAATGTAGTGGAACAGCAAGCAGGATCTGGAGCCAGAAGGGATGTCAGCAAAGCAAGTCTTGAACAGGATTGCAGGCGATAGTTTCTCTGATGTCGACCAACGCGAAGGCAGAGATCCTCTCGACTGGATGGCTTAAGTAGGCAGGACTAACAAGCAGGATATCATCAACAGCTAAGTAACTTTGGAGAGATAGGAGCTGACAATTAGCCGACAGCTGAGCAGCCAGCTCAGAGAAGGAAGGGCTGAGCCCAGTCCTGACAGCTGCCCCCAACCCCAAGCATAAGACACGTAGACTGGATCAGCATGAAAATTCGTATGCTGCCATATTGGCAGTCGGGAAAATATTATTTTCTATTCTGCCCTCCCCCTTAACTATTTTATACATTAAAAAAAATAAATCTATACAGAAAAAAATGCAAATAGACAGCTTCAACCAAAAACTTTAACATCAGTCAAACTGAACCGTAGGCTGTATACAAAAATAGTGGAAACTGGATAAAATAAAGAAAAAAAGTGTAAAGAAAAATAAAGAAAAATAAGAAGAAACAAGTAAATCAAATAAATAAATAAAAAAAAAAGAAAATTTAAAAGATAAATAAAATCAAAATGTAATAATAAAAATAAATAAAATACAGAAAAGCACCTTTTCCCCAAAGCCACACATCTATCTATAATCGGTTCCATTCTGTTGCTTACACCTGCAATTTATTAGTAGCTATAAGGGAGTTTTGGGAGAATAGTCCCTGTAAAAATCAAAAAACGTCTGATCAGTCAAACCGAACTTGTAAAAAAATTGTGGATATTAGAAAAAAATAAATTAAAATAATAAGATACAAGTAAATAAAACGAAAATTTAAAAGATAAATAAAATAAAAATAAAATAATAAAAATAAATACAAATAAAATACAGAAAAGCAGTCACCTCACCTTTTCCCCCCGAAGCCACGCGTCCATTTATAATCTGTTCCATTCTGTTGCTTATACTTGCAATTTATTAGTAGCTATAAGGCACCTTGCTGTATAATTTGTGCAAATTAGCCTGGTAGAAACTGATTTTCTTCCATGGCACCCAATTAGTTTGCCCTTTTCCCACATTCTATAGATTTCCAGTCCCCGGTCCCTCGTTGACCTTCTGTTATAGCCACAAGCACATTTATTTTTGTATTTTCTTTTTAGCGTGCTGCATGTCCTCAGACAGGAGGTCGCTTACAAATTTAAATGAGGCATTTGCTGTCTCGAGAGTCATATGTATATTGGTCATAAATAATGCAAATCATCTGTATAAAGCACTGAAAAAAAAAGGAAAGAGATATGAAGAGAAAAAAAAGTAAAATCGCTACAACAAAGTTATTTAGGTTGACAAAGAACACATGTCCATTCAGTCCAACAATATAAAAAAAAATAATAATAATAAAAAAAACTTTAGCCATTACAAAATAAAATATTGCCCCTCCCAACTACCCTCCTAAATAAAGGCATACAGCTTGATGCTGTAAACATGCTGCGGGCGTAGTGCTTCACTGCTGCAGCAAAAATTAAACAAAATGTCACATTTGTTGGGCGTTACCTCCATTAAATGCATCCTATGCAAGTCTATATGGGTCCACACTGCCATTCTACATGTTTTTTTTGTTGTTGTGAAGCACGTGATTAGAGCCTGAGGCTCTAATTGGCTTCAAAACGGGTGCGCTTGGGGCGCAGAACACTGCGCCCTGAGCCCACCCACTTGTGTGAAATTAGCGAATTAATATTCTCTAATGTCTTCCTGCTTCTCCTCCCGGCCAATCAGGAAGCTGGTTCTGAGACCTGATGGGCCAGGAGGAGAAGCATGACACCCAGGAACAGAGGCATGATGGGACTTGTATTTTGCAACAGCTGGAGGTGAGATAATTGCATATCCTTGGTCTAGAGCATGCCTCATGGAACATGTAGTTCCGCAACAGCTGGAGGGCCGTAGTTTGGAGATCCCTGGTCTAGAGGATGTATTTTTAAATGTTATTTGCTTGTACAACTGGTAACAAGAGGGCGTTTAGGTAGGTATTGGATACTCCACAATGTTAAGTATTATTGGAAGAGGGCACTGCTCGCTCAGTAACAACAGCACAAGTAACAGGTAGACTCAGTGGTGTATTTAGGCCTGAATAAACTTGTGCACCCCCTAATTTAAGTACAGCCCACCCCTTCCTGTTTAAGACACGCCCTGTCATCTGTAAACCAAACCCCTTCGGTATTTAACCCTATCTATTCCAGGACAACAGGCAAGATTCATTAGCGCTCAAAATATGACTCACAAGGAAATAATCCTGTAATTACTTTATATATCTCATCAAAGTTACCAAGCAGGAAGGAAACCACCTAAACACCCTCATCAGTGTTGTCAGTGAGAATGCAAAGAAGAAGAAAAAATCTCTGCTGCCATACCTGGGGGCTTTCCTCCTCTCTTCTCTACGCTATTGACACAGAGAGCCCTGGGAGGATATTACATTACATATTGTAACTTCCTCCCAAGGATGCCGTGGAGGAGGGTAGGTGGAGCATTAGGCTGCTAAGACCTGCTGCCAGTGCCACACTCACTAGTATTGGTGGCCGCTAGTTAAGTGGGGCCAACGGTCTGCTCGAATATTATACTGGCAGTAGTACGGCTGCTTTATGGGGGCGCCAGATCAATTTGCCTCCTGGACCATGCCCCCCAGCCCAGGCCACCCCATAAGACTGGCGTTACACTAAAAGTGTAGCACAAGCCGACGGGGACACTTCTTGTGCAGTAGGTTTGAGTACAAGTAAAGGTAGACTGGAACAGTCTACAGGTTCATGGCTTGGGACCATGTAGACAGCTTGAGCACAAGTAAAGGTAGATCGAAACGGTCCATAGCTTCACGGCTGAGGACCATGAAGTGGGGACCTTTACTAGGTCCCAATCCTCGGGATTGCCCTACCAGGAGGTGAACAAGCCAGGGTCCAGTAGCAGATACAGCAGTTTGGGAAAAAGCAGAAGTGTAGCCAGTAAACACGCAAAGGTGGGTAACAAGTGGTTGCAGGTTGGGATCAATGGAAGTGTAGTCGAGGAACCAGCCAAAGGTCAGTCACAAATGGTTGCAGGTTTGGATCAAGCGAAAGCGCAGTTAAGGGACAAGCCAAAGGTTGGTAACAAGTGGTAGCAGGTTGGGATCAAGTGGAAGTTTAGTTGAGGAACGAGTCAAAGATCAGTAACAATTGATTGCAGGTTTGGATCAAGCAAAAGCGCAGTTAAGGAACAAGCCAAAGGTCGGTAAACAAGTGGTAGCAGGTTTGGATCAAGCACAAGCATAGTTGAGGAACAAGCCAAAGGTCAGTAACAAGTGGTAGCAGATTGGGATCAAGTGGAAATGTAGTCAAGGAACAAGCCAAAGGTTGATAAGAAGTGGTTGCAGGTTGGGTTCAAGCAGGAAGCATAGTCAAGGAACAAGCCAAAGGTTGGTAACAAATGGGGTTGCAAATTGGGATCAAGCAGCAGCATAGTCAAGGAACAAGCCAAAGGTAGGCAACAAGTGGCAGCAGGTTGGGAACAAGTGGAAGTGTAGTCGAGGAACAAGCCAAAGGTTAGTAACAAGGGGTTGCAGGTAGGGAATAAGCGTAAGCATAGTCGAGGATTAGGCCAAAGGTTGTTAAAGAATGGTTACATGTTGGGATTAAGTGGAATATTAGTTGAGGAACAAGCTAAAAGTTGGTAATGAGTGGTAGTGGAGATAAGGACAGCTGCAGGCATGTAAAGAAGCAAGATATCAGCTGGGGAGAGCATAATAATCTGTCAAAGATGAAGTGCAGAGTCATGGCTTAAATCGGGAAGCTCATGGGAGGAGCAAAGGGTTCAAGGTTCTCTAGGAACAAGAGACAAGGCAAGATTGTCCTACGAAATCAGACAGGGTGCTATCTAGCATCCCAGGCAGCTCATCAAGAAGAGCTACTGCCAGATGCAGTAGAGGTCATGGGTTCAGATCCTGGTCTTGACACCCAGCCACACATGTGAACTAGACCTAAGGGGTATGAGAATGTTTTATTTTTTCCGGTAAGCTGACTGATAATGTAACTATAGCAAAGGCAGCAGGGGTCAAGTCCTGGGGAAAAAAGTGTGGGAACTCCCACCCAAGATCCACTCGCCCACCAAAAAAAATGATACGCTCATATGCACGAACGCTTCAAAAGTGGTATTTTTCATCCAATTTTCGTATTGTGTGTATGAAGCTTTTAGTTAGTACATAAAAAAAAAAAACAATCCTCAATAAACATAAATACAGTAATTCTCTGAATAATCAGCATTCATACAATTGTGCTTCCATGCAAATGTGAACATCATGTTCTGATCTTTATTGGGGAATTTTATTTTGTATATAGAGTGTTTATGTGGTGAGTTTACACTTTTCATTGAACAGAGTTTAAATAACACAGGGTTAAACGGAGAGGTCATAAATGAGCTGCACATTATCTGGACAGAATGCTTGGGGAGATAGTGATGTGTTCCTGCTTAGGAGATGTATGTTAGCTTGGGGGGCTGCAAACTCTGCAGGGGCTCCAACACACACTCGCTGCTATTCCAACCCTTCACATATTTCCACATAAACTTCCCTCCTGGCATTAAACTTTGCCAGGTATTGTGCTCAGCTTACCACCCCAAACTGACGTTCCTCCCTCAGCTCACCTCTCTCCTGCATGTCCTGTGAGCAGAATAGCTGTGCGCCTCCTCTGGGTTCTCATCATATGGCACTGAAGATAAAGGAGGGGGGATTCAGCGGGACACACAGAGCAAGTATGCATGAGACTGGGGGGGATGAGGAGACAGAAAATCAGGAGGGGCCGGCAGGAAGGAGCGCATCACGAGAGGTCTGACTAAATACAATCTCTTAGCAGCAGGGACCTGATCTACCCGTCAGCTAGCTGTGATGGACAGGTAGATCGAAGCGAAAGCTGTCATGGGGCCCCCTACTGGCAATGCCTGAATGGTCAGGTGTGCGGCACTTACTATTGCGAGCACCTGCCACACAGCTCGCATACTTCAAAGTCTTGCAGGACACGGCTGCTAACGGGAACTGAGTTTCTGTTGTGAAAAAAGTACAGGAACTCCGTTCCCATGCGTTCCCGCAGGACTTGAGCCCTGAAAGGCAGACAAAGGTGTCTGGGACTGCATTGTGAGTGCAGAAGAGCAGCTTCCAATAAGTAACAGTTATCTGAACAAGGTACGGTATTTATTTTATGTTCTTAGAAAGGCTCCCAACTTAATTCTGCCAAGTTTTTCTGCTTAGGATCAGCATATTCTTAGTCCTGTTTCCAAAAATAAAAAAATAATAGCTACAAACTTTTAAATAAAGCTTTTGGTTGAACAGGGCACGACTTAAGCACAATGGTCAATCTATTAAACCTTTTTTTTGTATTATGGCACCAGAACACCAACAATATAAATGGTAAAATTAAAACAATTAAAAACATTTGTGGAAATTAAGGTAACTTTGGTGACGAGTTCACAACAATAAAGGATGGGATTTGGCTCCTTTTGTAGTAATTCCATTTCATTAAAAGTTTGCGGTGCATTCAGCAAGCCATTTGAAGAAGAGTTGCAAGAGATTGCAAAGTAACGTTAGTTGAAAGAAAAGCGGCAGTTTGAGATCGATGTTTGCCTGGTAATGGAGGTGCTCGTCTTCAAAGCCTGCTGTCAATGTCTTGAGCTCACCATCCTGGATAAAAATAGCAGAGAGCTTTCCATGTGGCTTAAAGTGCTCAAAGCAGAATGTATGTATCCCTGTTAAAAAAAAAAAACTTCTGTTCTTTCTGCTGTCCTGGCATAAACTTATCCTGACAGCGTAACGCAAAACCTACTGTGCAATAATAAGCCAAAACTATTACACTGTAAGCTAGAATAAGGAGTCGTTATGGGGAAAACTAAGCTTTTGGTCAGAGCTTTTTTTTCAGCAGGAAGGCGGGGGAACACGGGGGAATGCAGGGGAACGCAGTTCCGGCACCTCCAGAACTGAATGTATGCAATGGCAAGGTGTGCTGGGGTGTGCTGGAGGGTCAATTGATGCTGGCTGCTGGGGAATCTTTTGTTGCTGGAGGGGATCTATTTTTGCAGAGGAAGGGGGTCTATTGTTGCTGTGGAAATCTTCTGTTGCTGTTGGGGGATCTATTGTTGCTGGGGGCGTGTCTTATGTTGCTGAGGGGTCAATCATTGCTGGGAGGAATCTACTGTTCAGGGAGGGATTTTTGTTGTTTTCTGGAGGGTCAATTGATGCTGGCTGCTGGGGAATCTTTTGTTGCTGGAAGGGATCTATTTTTGCAAGAAGAGCCATTGTTACTGGTCTGGTGGGGAATCTATTGTTTCTGGGGGTGGGTCTTATGTTGCCTCTTATGGGGGTCAATAGTTGCTTGGAGAGATCTACTGTTGAGGAGGGGGTCTATTTTTGCTGGTTGCTGGAGGGTCTATTGATGCTGGCTGTTGGGAGTCCATTGTTGCTGGGGTGGATCTACAGCTACTGCACACAGGTTTTTTTATCTTCATGCATGCAGGAACATTAAAAACCTTCTGCCTTCTGACTGAATCACTTTCAGTGAACCTAGAATATCCAATAATACCCCACTTCCTCTCCTACTGTTTCAAGTTCCTGCAAGCAATAAATACAAAAAAAATACATCCTCTAGACTGCTTAACCGCTTTCAGCCTGCTCACAGTAGATCTACTGCAAGCGGGTGGCGTGGCCAGGCACCACGTCATACCCGTAACCTGAAATCAACTCTGAGTTCAGGGATAAAAAGACATTACTTTTGTTAGGCACACAGTTAACCCTTTGATCACTCCTTGATGTTAACTCCTTCCCAGCCAGTGTCATTAGTACAGTGTACAGTACTATCACTGATCACTGTATTAGTGTCACTAGCGACATCAGTGTCTTTTAGTGACCCTCCCTGCCAGTGTCTGTTAGTGCCAAATTTTCCACCACCCTATCACAGACACACTAGTGATCTGAGCACTGTCATTACTAGTATAGTGTCTGTATGGATCAGTATCTTGATCAGTGGTGGCTGGTGGAAATTCATTTTTTATGGGGGTCAGTCAGTCAGTCAGTCGGTTGGTCGGTAGCACTTACCCCATCCTTGGCGACTTCCCCCTGCTCGACGGTGGTGGCCTCCGTTCTCCTGCTCTCCATCACCTGCGACTTCCCCCTGCTCAGCTGCGGCCTCCCGTTCTCCTGCTCTCCATCACTGGTGGCTTCCCGTTCTCCTGCTCTACACAGCAATTGCCACTTAACCTCCCTGGCGGTATGATTCTGGCTGGAATTTTGTGCTGAAAGCGGTACAATTATTTTGCATGGAAATTTGGCGTTTTATATTGTAGGCATGCAATTCTTATGAATAACTCACTTAAATCTGTCCGAACCAGAGTCTAGTAGACATCCCGGGTATGATAAAGTTTGAAACATAAAATCATAAATTATAATATAATAAAAATATATATAAAAATGATTCAATAATGTAATCAAATCAAAAACACTGAAATTTGCTCAGTTGCAGAATAGTCGCTGTCATTAAATTTATTGTTTGATGATAAATTGTGATTCTAATTTATTATCGGTGTTTTCTAGCTGGTCTAAAACCACTTTTGACATAAAGGGACACTTTTTGATTGCTATGGACAATCTCCAGTTTCCAGGCAGAAAAAAAAAAAAAGTATTATATAAAATGACATGCAAGGCACTGGGCAGACCACTAGGGACAAAGGGGATGTGTATTTTTTGTATACAGTACTGTAATCTGTAAGATTACAGTACTGTATGTGTTGTGTGTTTTTAAACTTTTTTAAATTTGGCGCCGATCTCCGCTCCCGTGCGTCGTAACGTCGCAGGGAACGGAGATCGGCGGCACTCGGCACTGTGTGAATCGAGCGAGCGGACGGCTCGCACACACAGCGGGGAGACATCGCAGGATCCAGGGGAAAAGGTAAGTAACTCCCCCCCTGTATCCTGCACGCAAGCCCGAGTCTGGCTCGGGGTTACCGCTCCTAGCAGAAAAAACTGGACCCGAGCCAGACTCGGGATTACCGCTAGGGAGGTTAAAGTAGTGCAGTGCTGAATAGCAAAAACTGCCTTGATCATGAAGGGAAGGGTAAAACCTTCCAGAGGTCATGTTTTACTGCACCAGGTGACACCAGCCCTAGTGACGCCACTGGTGGAGGGAAGCTAATTGCTGCATCAAAAGAATTACTGGCCAGCAGTATCTGCACAAGCAATCAAGATCTTTCTTCTTATGCCGCGTACACAGGATCGGAAATTCGGCCAGCAAAAGACCGATGAGAGCTTTGGGTCGGAAAATGTGACCGTGTGTATGCTCTATCGGACTTTTGCTAGCCAAATTCCAGCCAGCAAAAGATTGAGAGCAGGTTTTCAATTTTTCGGTCGGAAAAAGTTCTGATCGGAAATTCCAATCGTCTGTAGCAATTCCGACGCAAAAAATTCCTACGCAAGCTCAGAAACAATTCGAGGCATGCTCGGAAGCATTGAACTTAATTTTCTCGGCTCTTCGTAGTGTTGTACGTCACCGCATTCTTGGCGGTCGAAAGTTCAGCAAACTTTTGTGTGACCGTGTGTATAAAAGCCAAGCTTGAGCGGAATTCGGTCAGAAAAAACATCCAAGATTTTTCTAACGGAAAATCCGCTCGTGTGTACGGGCATTAGAAAGTGTGTTACGTGCAGGATCACCAGCTGAAAATAAAGGAAAAAATAAAAGAAACTAATTCAGATACGACATCTAAGGATTGATAAGCTGCAATATAATTATTATACTGGATTTATGAAGCACCAACAGTTTACGCAGCGCTTTACAATATAAAAAGGAGACAATACAGTTATAATACAATAAAATACAAGAGGGTTAAGAGGGCTCTGCTCAGTAGAGCTTACAATCTAACAGGGTGGGGCAGGTGGTACAAAAGGTTGTAACTGTAGAGAATGAGCTGATGGAAGTGGTAGGAGATTAGTTGGAGACGTGATAGGCTTCCCTGAAGAGATGAGTTTTCAGCGATCGCCTGAAGGTAGCAAGAGTAGGGAATAGCCGGACAGGTTGAGGTAGCGAGTTCCAGAGGATGGGAGAGGCTCTGGAGAAATTCTGGAGATGAGCATGGAAGGAGGAGACGAGAGAGCTTAGGAGGTGTTGAGAAGAGCGGAGAGGATGATTTGGGTGATATTTGGAGACAAGATTGGTGATGTAGCTCGGGGGAGAGTTGTGAATGGCTTTGTATGTTGTGGTTAGTATTTCGAATTTAATTTGCTGGGTGATTGGGAGCCAGTGTAGGGATTGGAGGAGAGGGTTGGCAGACACTGAGCAGTTGGTAAGGTGGATAAGTCTGGCCTCAGCATTCATGGAAGACTGAAGAGGAGATAGCCTATGGAGAGGTAGGCCAATGAGAAGCGAGTTGCAATAGTCAATGCGAGAGATAACGAGGGAGTGAATGAGGAGCTTGGTGGTTTCATTTGTTAAAAAGGGGCAAATTTTAGAGATGTTACGGAGGTGAATTCTACAAACTTTTGACAATGATTTGACTTGAGGCTGAATTGACAAGTCAGAGTCTAGGATAACACCTAGTACCCTGGCGTGCAGGAAGGGACTGATGGTTGCATTGTTGATTTTGATGGAAAAGTCATGGAGGGGGGCACAGGCGGGGGGAATATTAATAGCTCAGTTTTAGAGAGATTTAATTTAAGTAAGTGGTGCTACATCCATGCTGAGATGTCAGTTAGTAAGTTAGTAATCTGAGAGGAGACTGAAGGAGTGAGGTGAGGAGTAGAGAGATAGATTTGGGTGTCATCGGTGTATAAGTGGTATTGGAAGCTGTGGGTGGTTATCAAGTGACCAAGGGAGGAGGTGTAGAAAGAGAAGAGAAGGGGTCCAAGAACAGAGCCTTGGGGGACCCCACAGAAAGGGGCAATGGAGAGGAGGAAACAGAGCTGTAGGTGACACTGAAGGAGCGCTGTGATAGATAGGCAGAGAACCAGGATAGAGCAGGATCTCGGAGGCCAAGAGAATGTAGTTTATTGAGAAGGAGAAGGTGGTCAACAGTATCAAAGGCCACAGAGAGGTCAAGTAGTAGGAGTATGGTGTACTGGCTGTTGGTTTTAGCAGTTAGTAAATCGTTAGTGAGTTTAGTAATATGCAATATATTAAAAAAAAAATTTAATACCACTTTAAATAAACCGCATTAATTCCTCTTTGACTAGAGGTGGTTAGTGAAGGAAATTATTACCTTGTATCAATAAATCAATGATCACCTTACATGTGAATGTTACTTGATGAGAACCATAAACTAATCAACTTTTTGCTTTCCCATCTATTATCGGTCATAATTTCTGAACCAGAGTGGAATGAAACGTTGGAAAGTGCCCATATAAAACTTTCACCCGCTCTTAATGTCTTAATATTCTCCATATTAGCAACGAGACAAAGCATCGCTTATGGAAATGGCTTCTAATTGTTCTTTGATTGAGTAACTTGTCATAATTCATTAGCGGGATTAGTCATGTATCTGTATTGCAAGACCGTTCTCATTTCACTCCAGTGGCATTTTACGGGGAGATAAGCAGAATTAAACCCCTTCTTCTGCGGCGAGTTAATTGTCATCGAGAGCTCTACTCCATTCCCGGCGAATGGGATTTTCCAGAGAAGAAGCGGAGATATTGACTTTTTTTTTTTATTGTGTTGTGTCTAGAAATAAAAGGTTAAATGAAGCAACAATAACCTAATCTAAACAATTCAAAAAAGAAAACCAAAAAGTTTTCAGGAATTTAATGGAAGTTTCCCAGCATGGAGGTTGTAGGTTAAGGTGTTCGTCCTTAATGTTTTTTGCAAAGTTCTATAGGCGATAAAGTGAAGGTATTGGCGCTACAAAACATCATAAATGAAATAATTCAACATGAATAATGGTGCAAATAACAAACTAATAAGGTCCCAAAGTGACAATTCCAACACCATAAAACATATATAATCTTCTGGTTTGATGTGTATCTCCTTATGTGCCCATGCAATCTTCAATATATAGGTCCAACCACCTTGGCAAAAAGAGTTGTAGAACATGTAGATTACATCAAAAAAAGGTTGATTTACTAAAACTGGAGAGTGCAAAATCTGGTGCAGATCTGCATAGAAACCAATCAGCTTCTAGGTTTTAGTGTCAAAGCTTAATTGAACAAATGAAGTTAGAAGCTGATTGGTTACAATGCACAGCTGCACCAGATTTTGCTCTCTCCAGTTTTAGTAAATCAATCACAATATCTCTAATCACTTTAGTGCATAAAAAATAGACACATGCAATTCGTTTTGTTCCAAATTCGTCTTTTTAACGGATTTCAACAAATTCAGAAATATCCGAATTAACACATTTTTTTCCGAATATTCGTGAATTTTAAAATTCTAAGATCCGAAAATTCGAAAATCTGAAATAATAACTAACTCATAATAAATCCGAAAATAAGAAAGAAAATCTGAAAATTTTAAAGGAACGAAAATCCAAAAATTCTAAAGAGTAACAAACTAACTAATAATAACTAACTATTAAATTATAGGTGTTGGAATTTCCTTTCAAATTTGGCTGTTAGTGAACGTAACGAATTTGAATTTATCCAAAGTTACAAATTATCTGAAATAATGAATGCCGCATCTAAATGAATGGAACATAATGAATTAATAATAATAAATAACAATAATAATAATAAAAACATTTTTTTATTATTATTATTTATTATTAATTTGTTCCGTTCCACCTCACATGTGTGGTTTGAACACCGTTTTCATATGCGGGCGTGACTTAAGTATGCGTTCGCTTCTGCGTAGAAAAATACATATCGGCCTAAACTGAGGAAAAGATTAGCTTTTTTTTTTTAAATGTGGGGTATTTATTATAGCAGAAAGTAAAAGGTATTGGGGTTGATTTACTAAAGGCAAATCCACTGTGCACTGCAAGTTCAATTAGAAGTGCAGTCATGTAGATCTGAGGGGAAGATCTGAAATTAGGGGAAGCTCTGCTGATTTCTATCATTCAATCATGTGCAAGCAAAAATGCTGTTTTTTATTTTCCTTGCATGTCCCCCTTAGATCTACAGCGACTGCACTTCCAAGGGCACTTGTAGTGCACAGTGGATTTGCCTTTAGTAAATAACCCCAGTTGTGTCGTTTTCAAAATTGTTGTTATTTGTTTCTCTCTGCGGGTTTTATTTTTTGCGCTATAAACAAAAAGAGAGCGACAATTTTGAAAAAAAAACACAATATTTTGAACGTTTTGCTAAAATAAATATCCCCAAATTTTTTTCATTAAGGTCAAAAAACCTCCTTTAGTGTAGTAGCCCCCCAGTGCCCCCGTTTTAATTACCTGAACCAGGTCTTTCCCGCTCCGGGAACGAGCAAACCCGCTCCAGCCGGTGTCTCGTGTCCTAATTGGATAGATTGGTAGCAGCGCAGCCACTGGCTCCCGCTGCTGTCAATCAAATTCAATGATGCAGGAGTCGGGGGCGGGGCCAAGTCCTGCTGTCTGTGTCAATAGACGCAACAGCAGGACACGGGTGCCCTGAGGGAGAGCACTTTTCCTAGATGGGGCACTCGAGAAGAGGAGGAGCCAGGAGCGCCGCTGAGGGACCCCAAAAGAGGAGGATTTGGGTCACTCTGTGCAAAACCAACTGCACAGAGGAGGTAAGTATGACATGTTTGTTTTTTTCAGTATTTTTTTAATTACCTTTTAGATATCCTTTAAGCTAATTAAACAACTAGCCACCTAGGTGACTCCGTGCCCACCCAGACCGTTCGGCACCAAGCCCACAACCTTGGATACAAAGTACATTACACATTATCATAAGCATAAACATCCCACAATGGTTCGATAACAAGGTAAAGTGGACACAATTTTAATCACATCTCCAATAGATGATCAGACAGACAGAAGCAATAGGTGACTCAACTAACAAGGGGAATGCACACCTAGGAGCCACCCAATAGGAGAGACGTGCTTAACAATAAACACTTAACACCTTAGTAAACAGAAAGATAGGTATAGCCTCTATGACAGTAATAGTAGTAAAGGATATATAGAAATTTGTACCATCATCCAGAAACTTAGAGATATGGGAAGCTGTATCTTGGTCCCCAACCAAGCTGCCTTGGAGAACAAGGGCAATTGGACTATCTCGGTACCATGCTTTTAATCTGTTTTTGGTTATTTGCCATGTCTTATTAAATATGTATTAATAAACTTTTATACATCTTTCTATATATCTGTTTATATCTACTTTGGTTTCACCTGTACCGAGATCAGTCCTATTGCCCTTGTTCTCCAAGGCAGCTTGGTTGGGGACCAAGCTTCCGCTTCCTACACCTTATTAAACAGACTATAGCAGGAAACCACAGTGATAGGTTGCTTTGAGCTGATCATATTAACACCTGCTCTAAGTCTCAGAGTCTAACTCAGTCATTGCTGGCTTGGGCACAAAGAAAAAAAATCTGTGTGTTTTGGTGACACATGGACCCAAATCCAAAGCAAGGCCACACAAGGGTCCCCTCAGGCACACACCTTCCAAAGAGTAGTGTTTCCTTAAGAATCAGGGCCCATAGTCAGTAGGCAATAGGCCGACCCTTCATTCCCCTCCAAATGCCCCTGTCCGGGTTGGGTCTGTCACAAATTTCAATTACAATATGACATGTATAGCACTTGTATACACAATTTTATTTTATTATATTTTTTCACACGAGAGTGGAATTATCTTTTAAGCAGTTATACCTTCTTATATTTTCATACTAGGTACCCCAAGATCCCGTGTAAAGGACGTTCCCTTTGCTAATAAACTGTTGGTCCAAAAGGTTTTCCTGGACGGTTCCTTCTGCAGTGTGATCCCTTATTTGTATGGATTGGATTGCCTGGCCTGTCGGTGGCAGGTGATTGACATTTATAGCCTGGAGCGGTTAGAGGAATATTAACTCCTCAACAATGAATGCAAAACAAAATCAATGTCATCTCTATGCAGGTGTAGCTTAATATTAGTTCATGCTTTACCTCCTGGACTCTGGAAGCCCCCTGTTAACATTCATCAAAAACAGGCCTTCAAAAATCCATACAGTGCTTAAAATAACAACTCCTGGCAAGAAATCAATCATTAATTTAAAGGCTAAGTTCACCTTTTTTCTTTCCAGTGAGTAAAGCCTTTACATGTGCTTATAGTACTTCATGGTTCCCAGCCGTGAACCATGGACTGTTCCAGTCTACTTTTACATGTGCTCATACAGCAGGACCCACAGGCCATGGTCAGCTCCCAGCAGGACCCACAGGTCAATGGTCAGCAGAACCTACAGGCCAACAGGACCCATAGGCCATGGTCAGCGGTGAACAGAACCCACAGCATGTGGGTTCTGCTGGGAGCTGGCCACAGACCTGTGGGTCCTGCTGGCCACTAACTTGTGGGTCCTGCTGGCCACTAACTTGTGGGTCCTGCTGGCCACTAACTTGTGGGTCTTGCTGGCCGCTGGCCTGTAGGTTCTGCTGGCCACTGACCTGTGGGTCCTACTGGCCGCTGGCCTGTAGGTTCTGCTGGCCACTGATCTGTGGGTCCTGCTGGCCGCTTGCCTGTAGGTTCTGCTGGCCACTGACCTGTGGGTCCTGCTGGCTGCTGGCCTGTAGGTTCTGCTGGCTGCTGGCCTGTTGGTTCTGCTGGGAGCTTAGGGCAGGAGGATTCAAATGTCTATTCTGAATACTCGGCAGACCACTGACCTGTGGGTTCTATGGCCACTGGCATGTAGGTTCTGCTGGCCACTGACCTGTGGGTCCTGCTGGCCGCTTGCCTGTAGGTTCTGCTGGCCACTGACCTGTGGGTCCTGCTGGCTGCTGGCCTGTAGGTTCTGCTGGCTGCTGGCCTGTGGGTCCTGCTGGGAGCTTAGGGCAGGAGGATTCAAATGTCCATTCTGAATACTCATCAGGGCCTGGACAAACCCTGGGGAGGTGTGCCTAGATGGAGCTAGGTTTCTAGTGATTAGTCTGGACCCCCCGAGGATATTGTCTTTTTCCCCCCTGTGGGGATGGATTTGTGAGCTGAGTGAAGAGTGCTTACTTTGCCCCTTGGAGCCCTATGGACTGATTGCTGGACCACTTTGAAAGAGGCTTCATCTATGAACTGTATACTAGGATCCAGTGAATAAAACCTTTACGTGCTTATAGTACTTCATGGTCCCCAGCAATGAACTGTGGACTGTTCCAGTCTACCTTTACATGTGCTCATACTTCTTCATGGTCATCACAGAAGCAGTGATTGTTAGGTTTGGTCTGCTCAGAGCTTCAGGCTGAGAGTTTGATTACTCCCCCCTGCCTCTAGGAGAAGTTTCTGAGGGCTTAGGGTGGGAGGATTCAAATGTCCATTCTGAATATTCAGCAGGGCCTAGCCGATCCCTGGGGAGGTGTGCCTAGATGGAGCTAGGATTCTTGTGCTTATACAACTTCAAGGTCTCCAGCCATGAACCGTGGACTGTTCCATTCTGCCTATACTTGAACTCATGCTACTTCATGGTCCCCAGCCATGAACCGCAGACTGTTCCAGTCTGCTTTATGTGTGCTTATACTACTTCATGGTCCCCAGTTGTAAACCGTGGACTGTTACAGTCTGCTTTTACTTGTGCTCATGCTACTTTATGGTCCCCATCTGTGAACCATGGACTGTTCCAGTCTGCCTTTATTGGTGCTCATACTACTTCATGGCCCCAAACTGTGAATCGTGGACTGTTCCACTCTGCCTTTATTTGTGCTTATACTACTTCATGCCTGCCTTTACATGCACATGAACTTTAATGGCATGCCAGTCTTAGTCCGTATGGTTCAATATTGAGTTGGCCAACCTTTTGCAGCTATAACAGCTTCAACTCTTTTGGGAAGGTTGTCCACAAGGTTTAGGAGTGTGTTTATGGGAATGTTTGACCATTCTTTCAGAAGTGCATTAGTGAGGTCAGGCACGAGAAGGTCTGGCTTGCAGTCTCCGCTCTAAATCATCCCAAAAGTGTTCTTTCGTGTTGCGGTCAGGACTGTGCAGGCCAGTCAAGTTCCTCCACCCCAAACTCACTCATCCATGTCTTTCTGGACCTTGCTTTGTGCACTGGTCCAAATCATTTGGTGGAGGGGGGATCATGGTGTGGGGTTGTTTTTCGGGGCTTGCGCTTAGCCCCTTAGTTTCAGTGAAGGGAGCTCTTAAGGCGTCAACATACCAAGACATTTTGGACAATTTCATACTCCCAACTTTGTGGGAACAGTTTAGGGATGGCCTCTTCCTGTTCCAACATGACTGCACACCAGTGCACAAAGCAAGGTCCATAAAGACATGGATGAGCGAGTTTGGGGTGGACTTGACTGGCCTGCACAGAGTCCTGACCTCAACCCAATAGAACACCTTTGGGATGAATTAGATCAGAGACTGCGAGCCAGGCCTTCTCATCCAACATCAGTGCCTGACCTCACGAATGCACTTCTGGAAGAATGGTCAAACATTCCCATAGACACACTCCTAAACCTTGTGGACAGCCTTCCCAGAAGAGTTGAAGCTGTTATATCTGCAAGGGGTGGGCTCAACTCAACAGACTAAGACTGTGATGCCATTAAAGTACATGTGTGTAATGGCAGGTGTCCCAATACTTTTGACAATATAGTGTATATTAAAAAAAAAAAAGCAAAACCAGATCTGGCTGCAAAAGGGTTAAGTGAGAGGACCCTTTTGTTCTATGCGTTCCTTCGTACAACTTCCGAGCCCCATACCAGACATGGCTAAGCTGGTGAAAGGTAACCTCTGATTATTGCGCTTTGTGCTAGTTTCGCTGCACTTTTTGCGTTTTTTCTTGTCCTACAAGCCCTCATACCGTTTGTTATACCGTTTGATACTCAAAGCTCCAATTTGCAGCGTGAACATTTTACCAAACTGTAATCCCCTAGGTGGAATATCCAATTAATTCAGCCCTCTGCAGTCCTCCCCTCCGGAGTCGACGCTGCGCCAGCCTTGCACATCTATTTTAAATGCAAAGTATGTATAAATATAAGAGACTCAATGAGGTGCAGAGGACATTATTGCTCATTAGCCGTTCCCCCATTTGACTTGCGGTATGAAGCACGACACGTTATTGAAGATTCCCTTTGGATTCGATGAAAAATGGGGCACATTAAATACGATGACCCCCCCTCCTCCCATGTATGATTTTCATTTATCAGTCACGGGAGCGTCACACGGCGAGAAGAGCGAGCTGCTGCTGCAGATCAATATTAATCTTCTGCTGGAGAGGGAGGCAATGTGTCTCATCTGCCATGTACCCCGCAGTATAGGAAATGTACAGAAAAGAAAAAATACAGCTTCTGAACTCCGCCGCAACTCTACGGTCAAGGGAGACATGTGCGATTTGTTTCATTACGAACCGAAATTCGGATGAAATCCGCGTGATTCAGAGATTTGGATGTATCACAATAGTAACGAAAACAACAAATTCATTCATATTCACTTCATTCGGATGACACGATGCGATACGTTGGACCTTTTGTTATCCAGTTCAGTTATTTTTTATTTATTTTTTTCATTTTTCACATACATGTAAAAATCATAATTTTTAGCAATGAAATGACTAAACCCCTTAAGGACCGGAAGGATTTACCCCCTGTCAGAAACCATGAAATCAAAGCGAGTCAGAAGTACAGTTAAATCACACTTGTTTATTAATAAAAGTAAAAAGAACAAATGTAGTCAAAACATAGCCAAAGTTCAGTAACCGGAACGGATCGTCAGCCAAGCCAGAAGTCAGGGATCAATGTAGTGGAACAGCAAGCAGGATCTGGAGCCAGAAGGGATGTCAGCAAAGAAATTCTTTAAACAGGAACACGGGAGATGTTTCTTGTGATGTTGACCAAGGCGAAGGCAGAGCTCCTCTGGACTGGACGGTTTAAGTAGGCAGGACTGACGAGCAGGATATCATCAACAGCTGAGTAACTGAGGAAAGATAGGAGCTGTCAATTAGCTGACAGCTGAATGGCCAGCTCAGAGAAGGAAGGGCTGAGCCCAGCCCTGACACCCCCTTAATGACCAGGCCATTTTTTGTGATACGGCACTTCGTCGCCTTAACTGACAATTGCGCAGTCGTGCAACGTTGTCCCCAAATAAAATTTACATCCTCTTTTTCCACAAATGGAGCTTTCTTTTGGTGGTACAGTGGAACCTTGGATTACGAGCATAATCTGTTCCAAGAGAATGCTTGTATTCCAAAGCACTCACATATCAAAGCGAGTTTCCCCATAGAAGTCAATGGAAACAAAGATAATTTGTTCCACATTGGCTTCTATTGCATGCAATACCGCATGTGGCCAGAGGTCGAGGTGCGCCGGAGAGCCTTGAAAATATTCGGGGACATCTCGGCTGAACTCGGAAACCCTCGGAAAGGCTCGGAAACACTCGGGAACGGAGTATTTCCGAGTGTTTCCGAGTTTTTCTGAGTGATTCCGAGCATTTCCGAACGGCTTCAAGCGGCTTCTGAGTGTCATCGGCGCCCCCTGCACCTCTGGCCAAATTCGGTACTGCACACCACATTAGCTTGAATTCTGCAAGTTTTGCGAGACAACACTTGAGACACTAGGGGGTGATCAAGGGGTTAAATGTGTTCCCTGGCAGGTTTTTCTAACTGTGGGGTGATGGGACTGCATGGAGGAGGAGACCGATCGCTGTTCCTAATCAGTAGGAACAGCAGATCTGTCTTTCCTCCCCTGACATTGACAGATCTCCCTTCTGTCTCTGTCAGGAGTGATCGTGGGTGGCCTGCGTGCGCCCCCTAGTGATCTCAAAGCGGCCGACATACCATGATGGCGATTCGCCCAGGGAAGCCAACCTGCCTCAGTGCAACTGTGGCGGCTGTTCCTTAACTGGTTAAACCCTCAGAACATTAACGCTGTATCTTGGCTTAGGCAGACAAGGCCCAGGCCTAGGGTGGCACTTTGCGGGGGGCAGCAAAAAAGCCCCCCCAGCCACACAGAAAGAAAAACCCTTCTCCTAGCTTCCGCACGAGAAGAGTCCCCGCCGGCCGGCTTGAACTACACTTAAAGTGTAGCACCAGTCTTATGGGGTGGACTGGGCAGGGGGGCAGGGTCCAGGAGTCAAATCGGTCTGGCGGAAAAAGGGGGGGTGTGGTCGGTAGAACCATGTTTGATAGGCCTCCATTCCAACTGTATATTGAAAAGAGAAGCATAGGTCTAGGGGACTTTAAATGAGGTTAGTCATTGGAGAAATCAATATATACATAATAATGGTTTTATTGCATGATAACAAAATAAAGTATAATATACAATCTACAGACATGATGGACTAAGGGTAAAAACATTTCAATGAGCTGAGTCATATTGACTAATTCATATTCGTATTAATAACATTTCATTGATAAAACCAAACACCAAAAAAAATAACAGCAAGACAATCCAACAATTTTCCTTAGCATCCTATAACTCTACATGTTTCGTCGATTGATCTCCACTTCCTCAGGAGTAGATGCAGAAAAGGGAGTCTAAAAGTAATATATGAAAAAAATAAAATACTTCATATATATAATGGGCATATTCCAGAATAGGTATTGTAGGGGCAGACCCCTAATACTTATATATCAGCTCAATAGGAAAGAGCTGGGGAGGGAGTGACACCTAGACATGTGCAGTGCCGAAAAATTATTTTGTTTTTGTTTCATTCGCTTTTTTGGGGGGGGGGGGTTATCGTTTTCCGGGTCATTCATTATGATCGAAACTCGTCAATTTGTAAATTTATAAATTCATAAAATTAGAAAATTTGTAATTTTCAAAAATCCAAAAATTCAGAAATTCAGAAATTTGAAAATTCAGAAATTTGAAAATTAAAAAAAAAAAAAATATTAAATAAGAACTAACTAACAATAACTAACTATTAAATTATAGGTTTTGGAATTTCCTTTCAAATTTGGCTGTTAGTCAATGTAATGAATACAAATTTATCCGAAGTTAAGAATTATCCGAAATAACGAATGCCATATTGAAACAAATGCAACGGAATACATTAATAATAATAATAAATAATAATAATAAATAAATAAATAATAAAAAAGTTTTTTATTGTTATTGTTATTTATTATTATTAATTTGTTACGTTCCATTTGTTTAGATACGGCATTCATTATTTCGGATAATTCGTAGCTTTGGATACATTTGTATTTGTTACGTTCACTAACAGACAAATTTAAAAGGAAATTCCAATACCTATAATTTAACAGTTAGTAATAGTTAAGTTATTAATAGTTAGTTAATATTTCAGATTTCCGAAATTTTGGATTTTTGGATTTTCGTATTTCTAAATTTTCAAATTTCTGAATTTTACATTTTCCGAATTTTTTAATATTTGAATTTACAAATATTCGAATTTCCGAATTTACCAATATTCAAATTTACGATTTTTTTGAATATTAGAATTTATGAATATTCTGAAAAATTAGCTAAACGGTTTTCGTTAATTTGGATATATCCGAATTAACTAATTTGTTAAAAAACGAATTCGGAACAAAATGAATTACACATGTCTAGGGGCGCCAGACCCGAATCAGCATAAAAAACAGAATAAAGGGGGGCGGGTCATCCACCCGATCCTACGTAATGGTCTGGCGCCCCCATAAAGCAGGCACACTGCTGCCGATATGTTAATACTGTCCGATGACAGGCCTGACATTCAGACAGGTCGGCGGCTGTGGCATCCTTGGGAGGAAGTTACAATATTTAATTTCTTCCCACTGCTCCAAGGGCTCTGTGTCAATAGCGCAGAGAAGAGAGGAGGGAAGCCCCCCAGGTATGGCGATGGGAGCATGCTTGCATCATTTCAATATCATTTCAGTATAATTTAATTTCTTTAAACATCCTTGTCCTTGAGCAAGCATATTGAATTTCATCATATACAATTAAGACGTTTAATTGTATATGATTCAATAATATTTTGGACCTGCTTGCCTATATGTGCTCTCATAATACAGTGCCTTGAAAAAGTATTCATACCCCTTGACATTTTCCAAATTTTGTCATGTTACAACCAAAAACGTAAATGTATTTTTTTGGGATTTTATGTCATAGACCAACACAAAGTGTCACATAATTGTGAAGTGGAAGGAAAATGATAAATGGCTCTCAAAGTTTTTAAAAATAAATATGTGAAAAGTGTGGGGTACATTTGTATTCAGCCCCCTTTACTCTGATACTCCTAACTAAAATCTAGTGGAACCAATTGCCTTCAGAAGTCACCTAATTCGTAAATAAAGTCACCTGTGTGTAATTTAATCTCAGTATAAATACAGCTGTTCTGTGAAACCCTCAGAGGTTTGTTAGAGAACCTTATTAAAGAAACAGTATCATGAAGGCCAAGGAACACACCAGGTCAGGGATAAAGTTGGGGAGAAGTTTAAAGCAGTATTAGGTTATAAAAAATATCCCAATCTTTGAACATCTCACGGAGTACTGTTCAATCCATCATCCAAAAATGCAAAGAGTATGGCACAACTGCAAGCCTACCAAGACATGGCCGTCCACCTAAACTGACAGGCTGTGCAAGAAGAGCATTTATCAGAGAATCAGACAAGAGTCCCATGGTAACTCTGGAGGAGCTGCAGAGATCCACAGCTCAGGTGGGAGAATCTGTCCACAGGACAACTATTAGTCATGCTTTCCACAAATCTGACCTTTATGGAAGAGTGGCATAAAGAAAGCCATGGTTGAAAGAAAGCCGTAAGAAGTCCCATTTGCAGTTTGCGAGAAGCCATGTGGGGGACACAGAAAACATGGGGAAGAAGGTGCTCTGGTCAGATGAGACCAAAATTTTACTTTTTGGCCTAAAAGCAAAACGCTATGTGTGGCTGCACATCACCCTGAACACACCATCTCCACTGTGAAACATGGTGGTGGCAGCATCATGTTGTGGGGATGCTTTTCTTCAGCAGGGGCAGGGAAACTGGTCAGAGTTGATGGGAAGATGGATGGAGCCAAATACAGGGCAATCTTAGAATAAAACCTGTTAGGGTCTGCAAAAGACTTGAGACTGGGGCGGAGGTACACCTTCAAGCAGGACAACGACCCTAAACATACAGCCAGAGCTACAATGGAATGGTTTAGATCAAAGCATAGTCATGTTAGAATGGCCCAGTTAAAGTCCAGACCTAAATCCAATTGAGAATCTGTGGCAAGACTTGAAAATTGCTGTTCACAGACATTCTCCATCCAATCTGACAAAGCTTGAGCTATTTTCCAAAGAAGAATGGGCAAAAATGTCACTCTCTAGATGTGCAAAGCTGGTAGAGACATCCCCAAAAAGACTTGCAGCTGTAATTGCAGTGAAAGGCGGTTCTACAAAGTATTGACTCAGGGGGGCGCTATGCAAATGCACCCCACACTTTTCACTTATTTGAAAAAAATTTGGAAAAAACATTTATCATTGTCCTTCCACTTCACAATTATGTGCCACTTTGTGTTGGTCTATCACATAAAAACTCAATAAAATACATTTACGTTTTTGGTTGTAACATGACAAAATTTGGAAAATGTCAAGGGGTATGAATACTTTTTCAAGGCACTGTATACATGATTCTGCCCACAGCTGTCGCCCTTAAGTACTAAAAGTGCTCTAGGGCGCTCAGCAAGTGGTTAATCATCCACCATATTATGACTGCATTTTTCCTTACCCATCTCAGACAAAGGCCCACTTTCCGTATCCTCAGAATATATATATGAAAGCAGATTCAGCATTCTTGCTCATGAAAAATGTGATTTGTCTTATCTATGTAGGCCCAGCCATCATGGCCATATGAAGGGAGAGATAGTGTCTCTTCTATAGCAATCCACTTATTATGTCATGCTTTCCTTGTTGGCGATTCCATATTTCCTTCATGCGATCCATTTCTCTGCATCTCGTCTGTGTGCGTGTGAATGAAATATCAGATGGATTGCCTTTCATTCCCCGCTGATTCCAACACAACGGATTAGGCTGTGTATGAATGCCGTGCTGTACAGATATGTTATTCAGGGCATCATTCATTTTTAATCTTTAAAAATGCACTTAACCCATATGTCAGGAGATGTCATAAGAGTTTATGACGTACGTAACTTTTCCAGGGGGCCACAAAAACAGAGGCAACAGGCAAGCCGGATGTCTTCGGTGAAAGGCGATTTAGAATGGGAACCAGCCAGGTTACCTTTTAGTTTTAAAGCTGAATGTATTGATTTCTTTTTTCCTAAACCAGAACAAGGGAAGGTAATTAGATGAATGATAAGAGACCCGTGTGCTGATGGCTTCTCTGTTCCTTGAAATCTTCATTCCTCTGCCCCCCCAGACATGCCCCTAAGGGGGCTTATGATTGGCTCATGATTGGTTCCAAATAGTAGAAGTCCCTGTCCCGCTTCTTCTATGACAGGACAACAATCCACCTGCTTTTATCCATCTACCTCCGTCATGTTGTGCCCAACATCTTGTTGCTTGCCAGAGGCCTTCCCACAACATCCCCAGCCATTGGGCTTAAATGTCCTGAAACGCATAGCCATGCCCATAAGCATGATGTCGCCCTGTTGGGAGTGACCTTCCAACGCCACATCTGGCTGGCGGTGCATTCCACACTGGCTCCCACAGTGTTCAATAGACCCAGCAGGGCTCCTGTAATAACCTCTGCATTGCCTGACACCGCTTCCCTGCTAAACTCTGCATTAGTCTCAGCAAGTTTTCAGGTTTGTCCATCTATGCCAGCAAGCTTCCCTAATGAACTCTGCAGACCCCCATGACTGCTGATGTGCCTAAACAATATTATTTACCAAGTGAGTGCATATTGGTTTTTATCGAATTGTTTTAATATCTGGACAGAGCTCTTCAGGACACCAGCCGGTATCCCCTTTATTGGACCCACAGCTGACATTAACTAGGGACCAGAGGGGTAGCTAGAGCATAGGGTCCCCAAGATCCAGTAATGTCTATACTCACAAGGCCCACAGACAGATGCATGCCTCCTTCCAATCTTCCAAGCGATGCCCTCCAGTGAACTACAGTAGACAGATCTGTGGGAGAAAGCTCCCCTCAGTCAGATTTTTCTAAGCACCCAGGTTTCTCCATTCCTCATTCAGGTCACCCACCTGAGGCCTCCTCATGGCAGCCTGAGCATCAAAGGGCCCCCTCAGGCTGGACTCCTCCATTCTGGGACAAGACCCAGAGCTCTGTGTATTCTAAGAATACATAAAGTCTCCCAGCATGCCTTCAGAGCCTGCCTCTCTGGGATAGACTGGGGCTGTGTCAATATTTATGCTGCCATCTGCATAGCTCCACACCTATCATCCAGAAACTTCTTAAGTTGCCTGGATACAGAGGGAGCTATCCAACCAGTGGTGGTGTATCCATAAGGGTGCACGGTTCCGCCCCCTCTATCCAGCCACCCCCTCTATGACCAATGGATAGATTCATACATAGCAAGTGGTACCTGACCATGGGTTTATATAGGAGGCCTGCCCCCTGCCAATCCTAGTTTGGGATTGGTCAGGGCTCCCACATACACTCCATGTCACTCCAGCTCTCTGTCGTGGCCTGCCCTGCCCCTAGATCAAAACACTCGTTTGTGAAAACGATATTGAAAATACCCAAAATTCAGACGAAGCTGCATTCAGACGAAAATGAATGCACATGTCTAGCCGCTACTGCTAACACTGTTAACTGCCATGATCTCTGGACTGGCCCCAGGCATGTGCGCTGCCTATCAGTAATAGGACACACTTGCCACTTATTACTGCATGTAGTACTGCCACTCTAGCATCATTTTTATACCTGCAAAATGAAAAGTCCCGGTTTGACTTGAACGCCCATCATAGATTGACAGTGAGCATTGCAGCCAGAGCTTTCTTTTTCTTTTTTCTACATCACTTAGGTGAAGGGCTATTTAAAAAAAAAAAAACATTTAGCCCCGAGTTGTGGTTTCATTCAGGTGGCAACATAGACACTTTGAATACCTAAATTATTTTACACTAAAACTCTTGATAGCCACAAATTTTCTGAAAAAAAAACTCTGATATGCTGGTACTAAAAGCGTTTGATTTGTGTAAAATGTGTTATATTGCAGATAGCCTTGACGTGTGAACCTGGCCCTATTCCCACTTGGAAATGCATATGGAGAACTACAGAATGTAAGATAAGTGTAACATTTACAAAATGTGTTAATATTTTTTTATCCTGTTTCAGGACAGTGGAATGAACCATCAGTAAGGACTTCATAGAAGTGTTCCTAATAATGTAATAAGTAACACATCACCCTGACCGATAAGCTGGCCGTTATCTGTCCTCTGTCAATGCTGGAAAACTGCAGCAAATGGTTTAATTTCCTCCCGCTCTCAGGAGACTCCCATACCACCAGTTTATTTCCCCAAGTGCCCCATGAAAGATATGACAAAATAATGAAATATCGCATCAAAGTCAGCATCTGATAGGGGAGATAAATGTGTGGCTGGAGGACAGCACGGCTTACTTACAAGGACAATTTAAAAAATAATTATATATATTTTTTTGATTGTTCCATACTTTATTTAAAAAATAAACAAGGATTATTTTAAAGTAAACAACTCACGACTATAACAGTGGTCTTCAACCTTAGCGTGACTAGGGCAGGTAAATTCTTCCAAAACCTTCAATTTACCAACAGTAAATAGTTTCTGTATTTATATGTAGCGGGACCCCCGTAGGGGGTGCTACGAACTGTGGTCTGTCTGTCACCCTGCCCAGCCCGGCATTCACCTTTCAAACATTTGCACCAATCCATTGGCAGGGGGAGGAGTTTCCTCTCTGCAGAGGAGAATAAGGAAGTGCCGCCATGTGTGCCCGATTGTGGATTAGTAGAGGAGATGGCGCAGTTTGTGAGTGAGATGGCGGATTGGAGAAAGTGCAATCTGAGCTTCTGCTTTGGCTCAAGCAGTGGAAAACCTTTCTTGACCGATATCGGAGTGAAGAACGCACCGAATGGCCAGCTTGCTTTGTATACGGCGAGAGGCTATGAGTCTCTAGGATTGATTTGTGGAAAGTGCTCTGGCCTGACTACACAGTTGCAGCCTTTGGATTGTCTGTGGGTGCTGTGGGGAGCACCTATTCAAGATTGTCTCTCCAACCTAACCCCCACGAATCCTACAGGTGGATTGGGACAGGAGTGTTGCCGTCCCTTCGGAGAGTGATGTCAAAAGCCCGTCAGTGGTCACCCAGGTCGAGCCGGAGGCTGTTGACCCTGATTCAGCGACTATCCCAGGACCCAGCGTACCTATTGTTTCTAAAGGTTGAGGTCTGGGCCATGTGCCGGGTGTGGGGGAGAAGCTGCTGGCTAAGATAGATGCACACTGAGACAGCACACCGAATTAGGGTGTGCTAGGAAAGGCTGAGCAAGTAAACAGAATGGCGGTATATATGAGGCATAAAAGAAGATATCATTGACATCATAGACCCCCTACTTTATGCAATAAAGATGCAGAAAAAGGATACGACCTGGATGGGACTGATCCAGTGACTGAGGGGATGTGGATCCCGGTATTGTTTTCTGGGTATCGCAGAGCTGAGAATTAGGTGGATGGCCGGCGAGCATGAGTGACGTGGCAAGGAGATTCCGGCGAGGATTGGCATAGGTCGGGGCTTTTCGGCTCCGTTTCACCTCCGTCCAACGCGACATTCGGCTAGCCTCTGTTCACCTCAGTTCACTTCGGCTCACCTCGGACTGTTCAAAGTAGAAGCTGTCTAACGGGGCTTTAACCTGGAGGAAAGGAGCCAAGTCACGGCCGTGGTCGGTGCCTATGGAGTTCGGGAGGATCCCGACTGGAGCAGGAGCGGGCTTAGAGTGTCCAGAGATCCCCGGGAACCCGCGAGCTGCAGGATAAAAAGTAATGAGCTGAAGAGGTGGCCCAGCAGGGATCTAATAGGACAGACTGCCCCAGCGGAGTCCCAGTGGGACCCATTAAAGCCGTGTTAAAGCCTTGTGGAGATCAGCCAGCCGGCAGAGGTATCCAGGGAAAGGCAAGTAATACATCAGGGACCATATATTATCTGTGGACACAGGTGGAGGAAGGGAGAAAAAAAACGGAGTAATCCTGAAAATGGACAATTAAGGACGATTAAGGACTAAGGTAAAAGGAATGAAAAGAAAATGATATAATAAAGCACCATAGTAGCCATATATACTGGAGGTAAAGAATAAGAAATAAGGGCATGGTATATGGGACAATTTGCTAAGATAATAGTATGGTATATTATAATGATATTGTGAAAAATATAGTAAAGCTCTAAAAATTCTTAAGTTTAAATATATGGACAAATATGTGGACAAAATCTAAACATACTAACAATATAAGGACTGTAATGTATTAATCGTCCTAGCGTATTTCTGAAATCTACTATCAGTATTAAAGTGCGGTCTGAGGAGTACTGTGAATGTGTTTGATAAACTACATAGACTGATTGTTTTCCTTTTCCTTCTCTTCCTTTTGCTGATGTGGCACCCAAAAAAAAAACACCTCAATCTCAGCAGAAAGGAGAAGAAAAAAATAAATGTTACAAGCACAGGAGCACAATCAACCCAAACAACAGATATAAAAGAGTATTTTCAACAAATGCAGTCCACACAGACCTCACAAATATCACAAACATCACAAGGGCTACTAAATAAAATAGAATCATCTACTACTTTAGGAACTACAGAGGAGGAAGAGGTAGATCAAGTCAGGAATAATTCACCAATCGAGGTGAATAGATTGCCAACAGAGACGGAGGAAATGGAGAAAGAAAAATGGGATATGAAAGCTTATATTTGTTCCTTACCTACAAGGGAAGATATGGATCAATATGTGTATAGACTAGAAAATACATATAACAAAGAGCTACATGAACTTAAAACATCTATACAAAATACTCAAGAGAAAATAGAAAACTTTGATGGGAGAATGGCGGCTATGGAATTAAAAATGGCACAATCAGAGGAAAAAATACAGGAACAAGATCAATGCTTAAAACTGGCCATAGACATCATAGACGATCAAGAAAATAGAAATAGAAGAAATAATATAAGGATTAGAGTTCTGTCATGTAACGGTGAATCTAAAAGAGTTAATACCAACATTACAAAAAATATTTAACAAACTAATACAAAACCCTTCTACAAATAAATAATATAATATTATATAATATAAATAATATTGGATCGAGCCCATAGAATATTGGGTCTTAAGACATCAGACCCCCCGCACGACCAAGAGATGTGATATGCAGGATACATTAGAATGAGCTATTTTAATGAACTAGAAACTATATTGATGCAGTGAATAAGTGAGTGAATACAAAATTAATTATAAATAGGTGTGAACATAGATGCTATATGTGGAAGAAATTCCTAAACCAAGCTGCAAAATCTCAGAGTAAACACAAACCCGTACAAGAAATAAAAAATAAAAAATAATGATTTTGCGCTAAAGTGCATCAAATGCTATATATGTGAACCAGTCTATAGCCCAATATGTGTAATAAATAGTCACTAAAGGCTCAAAAACGTGATGATAAACACATAAAATAAAGAAATATCATATAGTGGATGTGGCAATAATAATCACATAAAATGTGTGGAACGGATTTGATCACTTGACTGGGAGACACCTAAGGAGGGATCTGGAATTACAGCTGATCATCTATACTGGCTCTGATACGTATTCTGATCGTTTGAGAGGTGAGAGGCTAGCTAGCACCATTCAGGATTAGGTCCTCACCACCCAACATCCCCCACTGTCTGCAGATAGTCCGAATCACTATTTTTAAGGATATTAGAGACTGTGAAAGTGTTATCCTAAGGGGATCACCACTATCGTTTTTCTTCAGTTATATAATCCTCCGATGGACTCTACTTTATACAATTATTTAAATTAATTAATATATTTTAAATATTTATATTTATATTTAAATTAATTATTAATTTATTTCCATTCATTCAGATTTATATTTATTCATCCATTATACTGTGGTTTTCATGGTCTACGTTTTTAGTATTTTAATACTTGCACTGATTCTGTTATTTTGGATTATCAGTTTTATTTAATATTTGAATTTAGCACTTGATGCACTTTTTAATTATATTTTTATGTGATTATTATTGCCACATCCACTATATGATATTTCTTTATTTTATGTGTTTATCATCACGTTTTTGAGCCTTTAGTGACTATTTATTACACATATTGGGCTATAGACTGGTCCACATATATAGCATTTGATGCACTTTAGCGCAAAATCATTATTTTTTATTTTTAATTTTTATTTTTTAATGCAGGATACATTATTATCAAATAAAAGAAAAGATTATGCTAGTCGCTTGACAGAATAAAAATATAGATTATTAAGGGACACAACTTACATTATTTCAGGACCTCTCCAAACATACACTAGATCTAAGAAGAGCAACGAAGCCCCTGTTGGAACTTCTTCAAAAAAGGAATATACAATATAGATGGAAATATCCATTCCAGCTTCAAGTACAACACAAAGGCCTATTTTTTATTATTTTTTAAAAACTCTCCAACTTCCGGAAGTAAAGCTACCATATTGGCCTAGATCATATTTTGAAACGGCTAAAAATTGGAAAAAAATCTAAGAAATAATCAGGAGAAATAGGAAAAAAGAAAAGAAAACAGTGACATTTGACGATGGGAATGGGGGCAAAGGGGGGGGGGTGGGAAGAAGGGGAGGGGGTGAGAGGGTAGGGGGTGAGAGGGGAGGGAGGGAGTGAGTAGGGAGTGGGGAGAGAGTAAGGGGAAAATAAATATAGAAGGGAAGGGATGAGGAGGGGATATCACAGGGGTATAAACAACAACAACACAAGGATAACAAATAGCACATATACACAATAAAAATAATACATTTTATTTAATAACACATGCACAAACACTTTAATAAGAGATAATGAAATGAGAGTGGGGTGGGGGGAGGTGAGCAAATGGTACATAAATTTAGTAGGGATGGTTAACAGAGATGTTATTTTGGAAATAAATATATTAGCACACACAAACACTTAATTAATATTGACTATAAGACACTACTAGGTGAATTTAATAGGGAACAGAAAAGGGATTCCCTCCCTCTCCCAGCCCTGAATCCCCCCATCTTTTTTTTTTTTGGAGCTCTCCTTTCCCTCCCGATTGTCCTCTGGAAAAGGGGAGCCTTTTTGAAAGTAGAGGACATAAAGAAGTAGCATATTTTAATATGAAAATGACATAAGTAAAAATAATAATAATAATAATAAGAAAAGGCTCCCCTTTTCTTATTTCATTGTAAAATTCATTGTAAAAAAATTATTCATATTATTCAAATATATATAACAGAATAAAATATTTTTTATTGACCAAACAGGGTTATTGATGACACCAATTACTCATATTGGAAATTTTCTTTGGTCTGACCATGCCCCTATGTATATGGAACTAAAGATAATCGAATATAAGAAACCATTAGGGACATGGCGACTAAATGATAACCTGATTGAGGATAAAAAATGCAAAAAGGATATTCGACAGGCAATAGAAGAATTTTTGCAGATTCATGAGACAGATGAAAAATCAATCCTTATACAATGGGAAACATTAAAATGTGTATTAAGGGGACTGTTCATCAAACACAGAGCTAGATTAAAAAAAGAAAAAAAGAACAAAACAATACAATTAATGGGAGAAATCTCAGAATTGGAAAAAATACATAAACAAAACTGTAAACCAATGGATAAAATAAGGTTAAATGACAAACGTATTGAATTACAAAAGTTGTTTGATGAACAGTCCTTATGATTAAGGGATAAAAATAGAGCCAGGTCATATAAATATGGGAATAAGACAAGTCCAACCTATGTGTGTGATTATATGTCAGTATTACATTGTAAATCCTTGTATGTTATGGTCGCTCATGTGCCTATGCTCCCTGCTGAAATCACTGCCTGTGGTTAGTGCTTGCAGTCTTTTTCCATAGCTGAGATCCTCCAGTCCCTTTATTTGAATTGTTGCCCTTCTCTGGACTCTCTCCAGTTCCATTACATCTTTCCTGAGGACTGGTTCCCAGAACTGGACGGCATACTCCAGGTGTGGCCAGACCAGAGTCTTGTATAGTGGGAGAATTATCGTTTTATCTCTGGAGTTTATCCCCTTTTTAATGCATGCTAAAATGTTGTTGGCTTTGCTTGCAGCAGCTTGGCATTGCATGTCATTGCTGAGCCTGTCATCTACTAGGACCCCCAGGTCTTTTTCCATCCTAGATTCCCCCAGAGGTTCACCCCCTAGTGAATAGATTGCATTCATATTTTTGCTACAGATATGCATTATTTTCAATTTTTCTACATTAAACCTGTAGTTGCCCACCCAATTAATTTGTTCAGATCTTCTTGCAAGTTTTCCACATCCTGCAGAGAAATTATAGCCCTGCTTAATTTAGTATCGTCCACAAATACTGAGTTTGTGCTGCTTATCTCATCCTCCAAGTTGTTTTATGAATAAATTAAATATACACTTAGGATAGTAAAGCCCCTCAAATCACGGGGTCAATGATAGAGTAGCCACCAGGGAAGAATAGCTCCCCAAATCATTTGCATCCTCAGAATTATGGCCCTAATGGGAGAATAGCCCCCAAATCATTGGTGTGAGTGGGAATGTGGCCACTAGTGGAATATAGCCCTTCAATGCATTTGTGATTGTAGAATAGTTGCTAAAATCACTGGGTCAATGGTAGAGTGGCCATCAGAAAGAATAGCTCCTCAAATTATTGATGGGGGGCTCTAATAGGCTTCAAAAAAGGTGAACTGCGAATGCAGAGCATTGCGCTACAAGCCCACCCAGGTGTGTTAGAAAAGCAAATGAATATTCGCTTTATTAACACTGAACCGCTTCTCTGCCAATCAGGAAGCACGGGTCTGTTACCAGTCACCTGATTGGCTGAAAGGACAGGCGCTGCGATTGGATGCCTATCAGGAGGAGAGGAGGGAAGGAGATGCATGGAGGACACAGGAGCCGCTGTCAGACCCACTGCAAGGTCCCACCGCTCGCCGCCATCACCCACATGCCTGACCCACCACGAGACAGGGTAAGTGCCGGGCAGGCGGTGAGTGGGTGGGGGGGGTCACAGTGGCAGCATTTGATGGGGCACAGTGGTACTATTACATGAGCACAGTGGCTGCGTTAGATGGGCACAGTGAGGCTGCAATTGATGGGTTTTTTTTTTCAGTTTGTTTGCGCCCCCCAAAAAAATTTGAGCACCAGCCACCACTGCTGAGCACTAATCTGCATGCTTACCCCCTAAGCATAAATTCTTCCTCCTCCCAGTACAAATCCACCCCCCTGCTAAATCCCCTCTCCCAGCACAAATCTTTGCCCCCATCCCCCAAATCCCCTTGGCTCAAATGCCCCCCCCCCCAAAAAAAAATTCACCCCTCCTAGCACAAATCCTCTACCCCTAAAATTTCCCCTCTCAGTACTAATCTTCTCCCTCTATCCTCCCTCCCAAGACAAATCCCCCTGGATCACCACTCTTAGCATCCCCCCCCCATATTTACCCTCTAGAACAAAACTTACCCCCTGCTGCCCCACAAATTCCCCTTTTCAACACAAATACTCCCCCCCCACCCAATCTCCTTGTGATGCCCCCCACCTCACATGATACCACAGTGCCCATGGCAGCCGCTCCTCCTGCCTACCCCTTGTCCTGGCCCTGCAAACAAGAAAAACTGCACCTGTATATAATAGATCTATAGGGGATTGTCAGCCATATCCACCACCAGCTGCAGAGAAGAGGGGTTGAGCCAGAGGTATGCAGTCATGTGATTGCATAGAAAGACAAAACAAAGGGTATTTATATGGTGTTTTCTGCTCAAAGGAGGACTTGTATAGAGCTGGGTACAGTGATTGCTCTGTATGTAAAAGGGTACTGCTGGGGGGGGGGGGGGGGGGACTTTGCAATGTGAGAGGCAGTGATTGCTTTGTATGTAAGAGAAATCTGCTCAGAGAAGGGGCTTTGGCAGAACCAGTTGCAGGAATTTCTCTGTATGTAAAAGGGTACTGCTCAGGGAAGAAACCTTGTAATGTCAGGGGCAGTGATTGATTTCTATGTAAGAGTATACTGTTCAGAGGAGGGATTTGGGTGGAGTCGGGTGCACTGATTGGTCTTCATACTGCTTAGCTGCAATGACTTCATACAGAGCTAGGTGCAATGACTTCTCTGTATGTAAAAGTACTGTATACTATTTAGAGGAGGAACTTTGCAGTATTAGGTGCAGTGATTGTTCTGTGTATAAAAGGATCTTGATCGGGGGAGGGACTTTGCAATGTCAGGTGAAATGATTGCTTTGTATGTAAGAGCATGCTGCTTACATAAGGGGTTTGGGCAGAGCCAGGTGCACTGATTGGTGATCATGTAAGAGGATACTGCTAAGAGGAGAGACTTATACAGAGCTACAGTAGGTGCAATGACTTCTCTGTATGTATTTTTTTTTTTATGCTCAGAGGAGGGGCTTTGTAGTCTCAGGTGCATTGACTGTTCTGTATCTAATTAGAAACTGCTCAGAGGAGGTGCTTTGCAGTCTCAGGTGCAGTGATTGTTCTGTATCTAATGAGAAACTGCTCAGAGGAGGTGCTTTGCAGTCTCAGGTGCAGTGATTGTTCTGTATCTACTGAGAAACTGCTCAGAGGAGGGGCTTTGCAGTCTCAGGTGCAGTGATTGTTCTGTATCTAATTAGAAACTGCTCAGAGGAGGGGCTTTGCAGTCTCAGGTGCAGTGACTGCTCTGCATCTAATGAGAAACTGCTCAGAGGAGGGGCTTTGCAGTCTCAGGTGCAGTGACTGTTCTGTATCTAATGAGAAACTGCTCAGAGGAGGTGCTTTGCAGTCTCAAGTGCAGTGATTGTTCTGTATCTAATTAGAAACTGCTCAGAGGAGGGGCTTTGCAGTCTCAGGTGCAGTGACTGTTCTGTATCTAATGAGAAACTGCTCAGAGGAGGGGCTTTGCAGTCTCAGGTGCAGTGACTGTTCTGTATCTACTGAGAAACTGCTCAAAAGGAGGGGCTTTGCAATCTCAGGTGCAGTGACTGTTCTGTATCTAATGATAAACTGCTCAGAGGAGCGGCTTTGCGGTCTCAGGTGCATTGACTGTTCTGTATCTAATGAGAAACTGCTCAGAGGAGGTGCTTTGCAGTCTCAGGTGCAGTGATTGTTCTGTATCTAATTAGAAACTACTCAGAGGAGGGGCTTTGCAGTCTCAGGTGCAGTGACTGTTCTGTATCTAATGAGAAACTGCTCAGAGAAGGGGCTTTGCAGTCTCAGGTGCAGTGACTGTTCTGTATCTAATGAGAAACTGCTCAGAGGAGGGGCTTTGCTGTCTCAGATGCAGTGACTGTTCTGTATCTATTGAGAAACTGCTCAGAAGAGGGGCTTTGCAGTCTCTGGTGCAGTGATTGTTCTGTATCTAATGAGAAACTGCTCAGAGGAGGGGCTTGGACAAAGCTGGGTGCAGTAGTTGGTCTGCATGCAAGAGGATACTGCTCAGAACAGAAGAGGGACTTATACAGAGCTAAGTGCAGTGTCTTTCCCTTTTATGTAAAAGGGTACTGTTCACAGGAGGGACTTAGCAATGATTGCTTTGTATGTAAGGGGATATTGCTCAGAGGAGGGACTTATACAGAGCTAGGTGCAATGACTTATCTGTATGTAAAAGTATGCTGTTCAGAGGAGGGACTTTGCAGTCTCAGGTGCAGTGATTGCTCTGTATGTAAGAGGATAATGCTCAGAGGAGAGACTTATACAGAGCTAGGTGCAGTGACTTCTCTGTATGTAAAAGGATTTTGATCAGGAAAGGGACTTAGCAATGTCAGGTGCAGTGATTGCTTTGAATGTACAGTAAGTGCATACTGCTTACAGGAGGGATTTTGGCAGAGCCAGGTGCAGACTGGTCTTCATGTAAGGGGATACTGCTAAGGGGGGGGGGGGCTTATACAGAGCTAGGTACAATGACTTCTCTGTATGTAAACGGGTACTGCTTAGAGGAGGGACTTTGCAGTCTCAGGTGCAGTGATTGTTCTGTATGTAAGAGGATACTGCGCAGAGGAGGGACTTGACTTCTCAGTATGTAAACGGGTACAACTCACAGGAGGGATTTATACAGAGCTAGGTGCAATAATTTCTCTGTATCTAAAAGGGTCTTGATCGGGGGAGGGACTTTGCAATGTCAGGTGCAGTGATTGCTTTGTTTGTAAGAGTATACTGCTCAGAGGAGGGATATGGGCAGAGTCGGGTGCACTAATTGATCTTCATGTAAGAGGATATTGCTAAGAGGAGGAACTTATACAGAGCTAGGTGTGATGACTTCTTTGTATGTAAAAGGATACTGCTCAGAGGAGGGACTTTGCAGTCTCAGGTGCAGTGATTGCTCTGTATGTAAGAGGAAACTGCTCTGAGGAGGGGCTTGAGCAGAGCCGGGTGCAGTAATTGGTCTGCATGTAAGAGGATACTGCTCAGAGGAGGGACTTTGCAGTCTCAGGTGCAGTGATTGCTCTGTATGTAAGAGGAAACTGCTCTGAGGAGGGGCTTGAGCAGAGCCGGGTGCAGTTATTGGTCTGCATGTAAGAGGATACTGCTCAGAGGAGGGACTTATAGGAAGCTAGGTACAGTGACTTATCTGTATGTAAAAGTATGCTTTTCAGAGAAGGGATTTTGTAGTCTCAGGGATACCGCTCAAAGGGAGGATTTGAGACGAGCCAGGTGCATTGATTGCTCTGGAGGTAAGAGGATACTGCTTGCAGTAAAGATGTAATGTATAAGCGCATTATACCGCATGGAGGACCGGCGGCACACCCAGGTACAAAGATCACGCCATGTGTGAGAGGCACTAGCTGTTGTTAGACTTCACAAAAAAAAAAAAACACTTACTGGTAAGCAAATAAAGGACCATTAATAAAAAGAAAATAGACTTTGCTTTACAAGCTCTGCATTGTTTGCAACACGATTTACATGCTATTGCTGAATGCACATCTCTCCGTAAAACCCTTCATCTACTCCTTGTGAGAGTGGTGTAGGCCTGTTGCACGAACATAAATGGCAGATTTTTTGAAGTTTAAGTGGCAAACTATTTCCCAGTTGGTTGGGGCCATCTGTGAGGTCATGGTGAGAACCTTATCTATATTTATAATGCATGTCTAACGAGGAATAAAATGAAAAGGGTCACCAGGGGACGCTGGGAAGCCACAGAAAAAGAGGCTGTGAAGTCTGTAAAGTGCAGTTTATAAATTATTCACTCTCTGCCTGTGCAGCAAATGCATTCTCACTGCTGAATTCCTTCTTCCTTACTTTCAAAATTGTAAGGAGATCTAGCCGTGCATAATTACATTAAAGTGATACTAAAGTCTTGGTATTTTTTGTTTAAAAATAACAAACATGTTATACTTACCTGCTCTGTGTAATGGTTTTGCACAGAGCAGCCCCCGATCCTCCTCTTCTCAGGTCCCTCTCCGGTTCTCTTGGCCCCTCCCTCCTGCCAAGTGCCCCCATAGCAAGATGCTTGCTTGTGAATTCAAATTGTTCCGAAAACTTGGCGCTCGTTAGAAAACGAATAAATAAAATGAATTTGGAAATTCATATACATCCTAAATAACCCAAAATTTGTGCAAATTTACATCCGGACCAAAACGAATTGCACATATCTACTGCCTACATGTATCTTTTAGATTGATAAACAGAGGGTGAGGGATACCTCCTGGATTGTAAGTTGTAACCCATGAGGTGTAGGTTGTGGAACAATAACCAAACTCCTCTGAGGATCTGGCAGGACACCACAGTTGTTAATGAGAAGCGCCCAGGACCGCATACCACATTATAACAAACTAGCACAAGGTTCAACGCTCCTGCTGTGTTTCCCTGAAAATAAGCAGGGGTCTTATATTAATTTTGCCAACCAAAAACACACTAGGGCTTATTTTCGGGGTAGGGCTTGCCATGCAGGGATCCCCAGTATGAACATTGTAAAAGTCCTGGAAACCTCTCTATTATAGGATTGTGTGGTGTAAAAGGTGTGTGTTGCTGTGGTATAGTTTGTGCAAATCCCTTCTCCTCTCGGCGCTTCCATGGCCTGCCCTGAGGTGTTGAAGACCAAAGCAGTGAAGATCAGCTGAGTGCCTGCAGAGTGAGGGGGGCCAAGATCCCCCGCTGACACCCGGTGCTTCCATGGCCAGCCCTAAGCTGTCTTCCCCGCTCTGAACACTGCAGATAGGGGGGCCGAGATCCCCTGCTGTCAGCCGCGAGATGAGAAGAGATCAGCTGAGCACCTGCAGAGGGAGGGGGCCGTGATCCCACGCTGACACCTGGCGCTTCCCTGGCCAGCCCCAAGCTGTCTTCCCCGCTCTGAACACTGCCGATAGGGAGGCCATGATCCCCCGCCGACAGCCAGGAGAAGAGGAGAAAGAGATCAGCTGAGTGCCGAGCAGCACCGCAGCAAAGGTATTCACCGCAAACAAACCACAGCAACATACACAGTCTAGACCACACAACCCTGTAATACAGTGCATTTTAGGACTTCACAACCCTTCCAAATAGGGCTTATTTTTGGGGTAGGGCTTATATGGCAGCCCTCCCCGAAAATCCCAGTAGGGCTTATTTTCAGGGTAGGTCTTATTTTCGGGGAAACACGGTACATCTAAAAGACTGCATGTTATTGAACACCTATCTTCCCCAAGAGCATGCACATAAAGGACAGGGGGTTGGGGGGTTGTATTTTGGCTCCGGTGTAGCAGAGCCTGTGTTCAAAAGAGACTCCAGGGATAAAGCGAAAAATTCTCCCACTCTACAAGACTCTGATCCGGCCTCACCTGGAGTATGCTGTCCAGTTCTGGGCACCAGTCCTCAGGAAGGATGTACTGGAAATGGAGCGAGTACAAAGAAGGGCAACAAAGCTAATAAATGGTCTGGAGGACATTAGTTATGAGGAAAGGTTGTGAGCACTGAACTTATTCTCTCTGGAGAAGAGACGCTTGAGAGGGGATATGATTTCAATTTACAAATACCGTTCTGGTGACCCCACAATAGGGATAAAACTTTTTTGCAGAAGGGAGTTATAACAAGACACGTGGCCACTCATTAAAATTAGAAGAAAAGAGGTTTAACCTTCAACTACATAGAGGGTTATTTACTGTAATGCCCTGTACACATGATAGGATTTTCCGACAAAAAAAACGTGGATTTTTTTCCGAAGGATGTTGGCTCAAGTTTGTCTTGCACACAAATGTTGTCGGAAATTCTGAGCGTCAAGAACGCAGTGACGTACAACACGACGAGCCGAGAAAAATTAAGTTCAATAGCCAGTGCGGCTCTTCTGCTTGATTCCGAGCATGCGTGGACTTTTGTGCGTCAGAATTGTGTACACACGATTGGAATTTCCGACAACAAGTTTTGTTGTCAGAAAATTTGAGAACCTGCTCTCAAACATTTGTTGGCGGAAATTCCGACAACAAATGTTCTATGGAGCCTACACACGGTTGGACTTTCCGATAACAAGCTCACACCCAACATTTGTTGTCGGAAAATCCTATCGTGTGTACAGGGCATTAGAGTGGCAAGGATGTGGAATTCCCTTCGACAGGCGGTGGTCTCAGCGGGGAGCAACGATCGTTTCACAAAACTATTAGATAAGCACCTGAACGACCGCAACATACAGGGATATACAATGTAATACTGACATATAATCACACACATAGGTTGGACTTGATGGTCTTTTTTCAACCTCACCTACTATGTAACTATGTAGCTATTACACACCCTGTCACTTGAGCTGGCCTGAACCCGACAGGCAGCGCTCGACAATTTATCATCACATTAATAAAGCCAAATATCTGGATGGGAACAAACGCAATAAAAGACAAGTGAATTACTGAGCCATTCAAGGTAGATACTCTCTTCTCATTTGCCGTAGACGCTGTTGAACAACAGTAAATTCACAGTGGGATGATCGTCCCGGGAATCAAAGGCACACTGTTACAGTGTCATTCGATATTACACTTTTGAAATAATGCGGTAATGATTCAGCCAGACAGACTATTCCGAGACATAAAGAGAAGAGAAGGGAAATGTTAAGGAAAGTAGCTCGTATATAAACTTTCTTTGAGCGACAACAAAGGTGTTTTGACATGTTCGGAGTCTTGTGACGCGGAGGTGGATGATATTTACATACGACATTAAGCCTCAACCTCTGTTGAGGTTCCTCATGAATTATGAAGTGGTAATTAATAGTCGACAAGCTGATATTGCTGAGCTTCCTTCACGGAAGGGTTTTGATGTGCTGTCATGAAGCCTAACTGCTCCGAAGGAAAGAAAATGTTACCAACATAAAACAGCATACGATGTCTGTTCAGTGACCTGGCAACCATGTTATTGTTGGATGGGTAGTGGCAGGGGTCAAGTCCTGGGGAAAAAAGTGTGGGAACTCCCACCCAAGATCCACTCGTCCACCAAAAAAAAATGATACGCTCATATGCACGAATGCTTCAAAAATTTTATTTTCATCCAATTTTCGTATTGTGTGTATGAAGCTTAACTGTTAGTACATAAAAAAACAATCCTCAATAAACATAAATATGGTAATAGACATGTGCAATTAGTTTAGTTTTTTTTCGTTTTTCGTTTTTTTTCGTTATTTTCGTTCGTTCGTGTTTGTACGAATGACCGAACGATTCGCTAAAAATTTTAACGAATAACGAATCGTTCGAATCGAACGAATCCGAAAACAACGAAAATCAGCAAAAAAATAATTAGAAACAACGAATGTACGAAAGAAGAAAATCCGAAAAACGAAAACGGGAACAACGAAAATCAAAATTAACGAAAAAATTCGTACATTCGTAACTTTTTTTTGTGTTGAATTGGTAATTTTCCGTGTCCCTTACAATGGTGCTGCTTAACGTGCCTCGAATGGATTGAACGAAAAAAAAATTCGTAAATTCGTAACTTTTTTTTTCGATTCGTAATTTTTCATGTCACTTAAAATGTAATAATAGCATACACATTACATAACATTATGAATTATGCTCCGATTACGAATATACGAATGTTACGAATGTTACGAATGTACGAATAAATACGAATGCGTCCGAATTTCGAATAAACGAAAATTAAACTAACGGAAATATGAATCAACGAAAAAATAACGCTTACGAATTTACGAATCGTTACGAATACGAACACCGACGACTTACGAATTTACGAATCTTTACAAATCAACGGAAACGAAAAAAAAAAACGAAAATAAACACATTTTTTTGTTGTGCACATGTCTATACGGTAATTCTCTGAATAATCAGCATTCATTCAATTGTGCTTCCATGCAAATGTGAACATCATGTTCTGATCTTTATTGGGGAATTTTATTTTGTATATAGAGTGTTTATGTGGTGAGTTTACACTTTTCATTGAACAGAGTTTGGATAACACAGGGTTAAACAGAAAGGTCATAAATTAACTGCACATTATCTGGAAAGAATGCTTGGGGAGATAGTGATGTGTTCCTGCTTAGGAGATGTATGTTAGCTTGGGGGGCTGCAAACTCAGTTCACCTCTCTCCTTGCATGTCCTGTGAGCAGAATAGCTGTGCTCCTCCTCTGGGTTCTCTTATCATATGGCACTGAAGAGAGGGGGGATTCAGCGGGACACACAGAGCAAGTATGGAGGAGACTGGGGGGGGGGGGGAGATGATGAGGAGACAGAAAATCAGGAGTACTGGTTTTGGATTGTTGCTGTTAAAGAGATGTTAATATTTATTTGTTAATAAAATGGCTCCAATTCAGTGTCAAGTGTCATTTGTGTATAACAAAGTTTGGGAATGTTAGGTTTGGTATAGGGATGGTTATACCTCTGGGGTACCCTAGCCAAACATGGACCCATCCTGCCTTGTATCAACGGTTCAGGCTGGTGGTGGTGTAATGGTGGGGGGGATACTTTCTTGGCACACTTTGAGCCCCTTAGTACCAATTTAGCATCGTTTAAATGCCACGCCCTACCTGAGTATTGTTGCTGACCATGTCCATCCCTTTATGACTACAGTGTCCCCATCTTCTGATGGCTACTTCCAGCAGGATAATGCACCATGTCACAAAGCTCCAATCATCTCACCACTGGTTTCTTGAACATGACAATGAGGTCACTGTACTCCAATGGCCTCCACACTCACCACATCTAAATCGAATAGAGCACCTTTGGGATGTAATGGAACTGGGGATTGGCATCATGGATGTGCAGCTGACAAATCTGCAGCAACTGCGTAATGCTATCATGTCACTATGGAGCCTCTGAGGAATGTTTCCAACACCTTGTTTTATCTACGCCACCAAGAATGAAGGCAAAAGGGGGTCCAACCCGCTACTAGCAATGTGTACCTAATAAATTGGCCGGTGAGTGTAAATTCATGTAAGTAAAAAAATGTGAAAACCATCCAAGATAAATCTTCAAAGCACTGCTGTGACACTTGACAAGGAAATTGTATTAAATCCACTTTTGTGATCACCATGTGAGCCGTCACCAACAATAGGAAATGGGCTCTTACCAGAACGGCATGACTCCACTACAGAGTCAGTTCAGCCTGTAAATGACAATCCCCTCATAGAAAAATCCAGCTCAGAATACTTGGCATCTCGCTCTCCAAAAAGTGGTAACATCAATGGTAACCATGTAATGCACGACATTCCAAATTAAATCAAAATGGTAGAGTCCACGTAGTGTAAATCCAACTAAAAATGTTATTGTGCTTCAAAGTAAAAAAACGACTCACATTGTTGAAATAGATATGCGCTTCAAGTATAAAACATTCCTAGGCTACATTGTAAGGACTTCAAACAATACCTAACAAAATTACCAGTCCAAGGAAGCGTGGCGACGCCACAAGCATTAGCTCCACCAAACACGTTCCGTCATAGGTGATGTCATTAGGGGCATCGATGCCAAGCGAGTCCTCACACCAGACCTGTCCCCCACCAGACCTGTCCTCACACCAGACCAGCCCTGCTTACTGCTTGGCTCTCGTGCTAACACATAGGATTGAGGTGTACTACCCTAGGTTCGGTTGAAACAGGGCTGGGTGAACTTTTCTTGCCACCCAAGGCAGTTCTGACATCTCATACTTGTAAAAATCATACATTTTTGCAGGAAAATTACTTAGAACCCCTAAACATTAAATATTTTTAACTAGAGATCATAGAGAATAAAATGATGGGTGTTGAAATGTTTAATGTTATGCCAAGTAAATAGATACCAAACATGTCACGCTTTAAAATTGAGTATGCCTACGAAACTGCGCCAAACTACGGTACCTAAAAATTTCCATAGGTGAGGCTTTAAAAGCTTTTACAGGTTCCCAGTTTGGAGTTACACAGGAGGTCTGGCCCTAGAATTATCGCTCTCACTCTGATGTTCACGGCAATACCTTATATGCATGGTGTGATAACCATTTACTTTTGTGTGAGCATGGGGGTTTTGGAGGTGCTTTAAAACAGTGGTCATCAACCCTGTCCTCAGGGCCCACTAACAGGCCAGGTTTTATGTATTACCTTGGGGAGATGCAGACTAGAATACTGCAATCACTGAGAAGCAAATGATATCACCTGTGATGTATTTCAGTTATCTTGCAAACCTGGCCTGTTAGTGGGCCCGGAGGACAAGGATGATGACCACTACTTTATTATTATTATTATTTTTTTATATTCAAACTGTCCCTTAAATAATAATTTTTTTATCAATTTTATTGCTATCACCAATCAGACAGGAAAGCCTGGGAAAGCCAGTGGTGGCAAGGGGTAAGGGTGACACCCTCTTGCGGCCTGTAGAAGTGATCAAGTTTCTGTATAGCCACTCAAATTACTTCTACTTTACAGGGAATAGCCGGCTGAAATTTTTGATACCGGGTGATGCCTGAAGATCCTGGGGACTGGTCAGAGGGCTATTTGCCCAGAGCTGATACCGCTTGCAGGGACTGAGCCACTCAGAGCAGGATACTAAGCGTACCCAATCTGTACCGCACCCATACCGCATTCTATACCACATTTATGCCAAACCTAGACTGCATCTATACCAACCCTATACTACATTATACCAAGCCTTTACCGTATCTAAACCAGATCTACCTTGCACCTGTTCCAAAACTATACCTTACCTATACTGTATCTATACTGCATGCAGGTTAACTGGGACTGTCGTTAAGTGAACCAACACTCTCAAAGAGCCCCAACGATAGCCAGCAAAACAAAATCTTAAAGGACTTTTCTTCTCATAATAATTATTCTACAAGTCCCCTTTGTTCCACTGCCCCCTCTGTTACCATCCTCCTGTAGCCCCCTGGTCCTAAACTGGGGCTATAATGCAAATTTAGCTTGGTTGGGCTGTAGGCAGCTCAGACTGATTGGGCTTTTCCTAAGCTCAATTGGGTTGTGAATTTCTCACTGAGGGCAGTGGGTGTCACTGATACCTCACACCATAGTATGAGATAGTACAACTAGACTGAGTTTTGAATATTTATATTCCTTCCAGTCAGCCCAGTAGGTGGTTCTTTTCCACTGTTGCATTCTGAGAGAGGATATATTTGGACTGTTCCATGTGCTCACTCTCTTGCCTCAGGCCAGTGGGCTGAGGGGGTGCTGCTGAAGTGAGCCCTTCATGTAGGCCCAGAAGCCTACCTGGGGCCTATTAATGTTGAGGTGGTCCTGAGGCTGTCTTGCCCAGTGTGGAAGAAACAAAGCCAAGGTGAGAAGACCCAGGGGAGGACCTTGCTGGAGAATGTCAGGATGAAGTCTGGTCTCTCAGAAGGGCCTGGTGACTCATTTGGAGGATGCACCTGAATCTAAAATTGTGCTTACTGTGTTGCCGAGTCAGCTTAAAGGTTCTGACACTGTAAAGCTAGATCTTATTCTACATCTAAAACTGTGTTTGCAGTGTTGCCAGCTTGGCTTAAAGGTCCTGGCACTGTGAAGCTGTACTTTTTCCAGATCCAAGGAGTCTGTAAGTGATCTGCTGCTGGTCCCTGAGACCCCTAAACCCTCTCTCCTACTACCTTCTTCCAAATTTCACTTTAAAGTTTTGAAAAGATAAAAAGTGACTGATGCCCAATTTTTGTTTAAAACTACCCATTAAAGTTTATTTATCTTATTAAAATAACAAACATGGTATACTTACCTGCTCTGTGTAATGATTTTGCACAGAGCAACCCAGATTCTCTTCTTCTGGGGTCTCCAGGTTCCTCTTTTTCAGCAAGTGCCCCCATGGAAAGCGGCTTGTGTACTCCCACTCCCGAGCCACCCTGTTTGCGTCTATTGACACAGAGCTGGTGGCTTGGCCCCGCCCTCCACTCACTCGGCACAGCATTGGATTGGCAGCAGAGAGAGCCATTGACTATCTGTCCAGGAAGGAGGGAGACAGCGACAAGAGCAGAAGTGTGCGCAACACCCTTTAGTGTGTGCTACTAGTAGTATAGTGTAGGAAAATCTAACTCTGATTCCTGCTGTAAATCTATGAGACTTAATTGTGTCAGGGTTAATAGAGTACAGGGCTGGATGACTAATCCTGGAAGCTCTCTGGTGCCTCCTCCTGTTTCCAGAATGTTGGAGAATGTTCTGGAACTAGTTGGTGGGGGTGAGGAGGGGCTGCCTTGAATATTTATGGGACCTCAGCCAATCCCCAGGTGTGAGCTGGCAGAGGACTGAGAAAATCCCATAAATAGATATGGGCCATTCCAAAATCCGACTTTCGGCCAACAGCCTGTCATCACACAATTCCCGTCGGAAAATCCGATCATGTGTACGAGGCTTTAGACAGATTTGTGAACAATATTTGAGAGAAAGGCCATTTCTGTACATAGAAAAAGTCGTAGATTTTTGAGTTCAGCTCAGGATGAATAGGGGCAAAAACAAAAGTGTTGGGTTTATAGTTTAGCTCAGTGTAGAATATACTGTGCTGTTCCAGAGTTTTTCTGCAACACAAAAGGACAATGGATGATAAACTAGGTTGACTGTCCGCTGCCCCTACTTAAATATTAAAGCAGTTTTTTAGTAGAAGTGTTAAATGATTAAAAGCAGACATATTGTGATCATGATATTTATGGGTTCATTTTCACATTGATAGCTTTTTTATTAAACTGTCTGAAAAACTGCGGCAGTATACAAGAATCCATTGGTTCTAATCACACAAAAGGACAATGCAGTGTAATAGAGATTGTAGAGACAGCAGGTAAGTGCAGGTTGTGCTACAAGTGGAAATGTAAAAAGAAAACGCAAACCACCTTTACCCCCCTTCATGACCAGGTCATTTTTTTGCGATACGGCACTGCGTCGCTTTAACTGACAATTGTTCAGTCGTGCGACGCTGTACCCAAATTAAATTGACGTCCTTTTTTTTGCCACAAATATAGCTTTCTTTTGGTGGTATTTGATCACCTCTGCGGTTTTTATTTTTTCTGCTATAAACGGTGGGCGGTCCAGAAGCGGGTAATAGATTTATATTATGACAACAAATGTTATATTGCTTTATGAAAAAAACAGTCAGAGTTGTAGAAATAGGGGCTGTGCTGGAACTGGGTCACCTAGAACCCAGGTCAACATGCCAAACTGCACCCCCCCCCCACCCCAGGATGTATGAACATTATGGAGTTGATTTACTAAAGGCAAACAGACGATGCACTTTGCAAAGGGCAAGGGGTGCACAGTGGGTTCTGTAGGAAGAGTGAGGGTTTCACAGTGTGCCCTGTAGGAAGAGTGAGGGGTGTGCAGTGTATTCTGTAGGATAGGTGAGGGGTGCACAATGTATTCTGTAGGATAGGTGAGGGGTGCACAGTGTATTCTGTAGGAATGGTGAGGGGTGCACAGTGTATTCTGTAGGATAGGTGAGGGGTGCACAGTGTATTCTGTAGGAATGGCGAAGGGTGCACAGTGTATTCTGTAGTAAGGGTGAGGGGTGCACAGTCTGCTCTGTAGGAAGGGCGAGGGGTGCACAGTGTATTCTGTAGTAAGGGTGAGGGGTGCACAGTCTGCTCTGTAGGAAGGGCGAGGGGTGCACAGTGTATTATGTAGGAAGGGTGAGGAGTGGACATTGTATTCTGTAAGAAGGGTGAGGGGTGCACAATGTATTTTGTAGGAAGGGTGAGGGGTGCACACTGCACAGTGTGCTGTGTAGGAAGAGCAAGGGGTGCACAGTGTGCTCTAAAAGAAGGGTGAGGGGTGCACAGTGTATTCTATAGGAAGGGCAGGGTGGGTCACCTAGAACCCAGGTCAACATGCCAAACTGCACCCCCCCCCCAGATGTATGAACATTATGGAGTTGATTTACTAAAGGCAAACAGACAATGCACTTTGCAAAGGGCAAGGGGTGCACAGTGGGTTCTGTAGGAAGAGTGAAGGTTTCACGGTGTGCTCTGTAGGAAGAGTGAGGGTTTCACAGTGTGCTCTGTAGGATAGGTGAGGGGTGCACAGTGTATTCTGTAGGATAGTTGAGGGGTGCACAGTGTATTCTGTAGGAATGGTGAGGGGTGCACAGTGTATTCTGTAGGATAGGTGAGGGGTGCACAGTGTATTCTGTAGGAATGGCGAAGGGTGCACAGTGTATTCTGTAGTAAGGGTGAGGGGTGCACAGTCTGCTCTGTAGGAAGGGTGAGGGGTGCACAGTGTATTATGTAGGAAGGGTGAGGAGTGGACATTGTATTCTGTAAGAAGGGTGAGGGGTGAACAATGTATTTTGTAGGAAGGGTGAGGGGTGCACACTGCACAGCGTGCTGTGTAGGAAGAGCAAGGGGTGCACAGTGTGCTCTAAAAGAAGGGTGAGGGGTGCACAGTGTATTCTATAGGAAGGGCAAGAGGTGCACAGTGTGCGCTGTAGGAAGGGTGAGGCGTGCACAATGTATTCTGTAGGAAGGATGAGGGGTGCACACTGCACAGTGTGCTTTGTAGGAAGGGCAAGGGGTGCACAGTGTGCTCTAAAGGAAGAGTGAGGGGTGCACATTGTATTCTGTAAGAAGGGTGAGGGGTGCACCATATATTCTGTAGGAAGGGTGAGGGGTGCACACTGCACAGTGTGCTGTGTTGGAAGGGCAAGGGGTGCACAGTGTTCTCTATAAGGGTGAGGGTGCACAGTGTATTCTATAGGAAGGAGGAGGGGTGCACAGTGTGCTCTGTAGGAAGGGTGAGGGATGCACAATGTATTCTGTAAGAAGGGTGAGGGGTGCACACTGCACAGCGTGCTGTGTAGGAAGGGCAAGGGGTGCACAGTGTGCTCTATAGGAAGGGTGAGGGGTGCACAGTGTGGTCTATAGGAAGGGCGAGGGGTGCACAGTGTGCTCTGTAGGAAGGGTGAGGGGTGCACAATGTATTCTGTAAGAAGGGTGAGGGGTGCACACTGCACAGTGTGCTGTGTAGGAAGGGCAAGGGGTGCACAGTGTGCTCTCTAGGAAAGGTGAGGGGTGCACAGTGTGGTCTATAGGAAGGGTGAGGGGTCCACAGTGTGCTCTGTAGGAAGGGTGAGGGGTGCACAGTGCATTCTGCAAGAAGAGTGAGGGGTGCACAGTGTATTCTGTAGGAAGGGTGAGGGGTGCACAGTGTGGTCTATAGGAAGAGCGAGGGGTGCACAGTGTAGTCTATAGGAAGAGCGAGGGGTGCACGGTGTGCTCTGTAGGAAGGGTGAGGGGTACACAGTGTGCTCTGCAGGAAGAGTGAGGGATGCACAGTGTGGTCTATAGGAAGGGTCAGGGGTGCACGGTGTGCTCTGTAGGAAGGGTGAGGGGTACACAGTGTGGTCTATAGGAAGGGTGAGGGGTGCATGGTGTGCTCTGTAGGAAGGGTGAGGGGTGCACAGTGTGGTCTATAGGAAGGGCGAGGGGTGCACAGTGTGGTCTATAGGAAGGGCGAGGGGTGCACAGTGTGGTCTATAGGAAGTGTGAGGGGCGCACAGTGTGATCTATAGGAAGGGTGAGGGGCGCACACTGCACATTATGTTCAGTAAGTACAAGTTTCCGGAATGTTTTACACTTCATTATGACAACTACATAACATCAGGAAGTTTTCGGTGATGAACTTTGTCCTTCTCAGGAGAACTTTTTCCAGAGTTGAAGTTTCTTTCTCTCTGTGGCCTCTGAGGGATATTTTTACAATGTGTCTTCTGCAGCCAGGTCTTTGAACCAGATGCTGGGCCATAAAAAGCGCCGGTTGATGTTGGAGAGTGAATATATGAAAGCCATATCTGCGTTTGATGTCCTGACAAGTGACGGCACGCTGTGTGTATTAAACCAGGTGAACAAAAAAAAAAAGCCGAACACTTGAACCTTTTTTGGAACATTTATGCTGCAGGTTTTTTTGTTAAAGGTCCAAAAGGAACATTTAGAGTGTCTGTGGGGGAGATTTCCTCCAGCGATACGTAACGCCATTCAGTCTGCTCTTCATGTACTGCACAATTCAAACACCAAATTATCTATCAAAAGGAGCTTGTGGACACCAAGTAAAACAACCGGCCAGGTCACTGGGACTTACTCAAAAATCATTTTGCGGGAGTCTGATTGGTATGAAGGGAACAATGTTCCGAGGCAATAGGAAAAAATCTACGCATGGCTCGGCTTGTCCTAATGTGAAGCAGATGCTCTGCATTCATCAGGTTCAGTGCTGGGACCCTTACTTTTAAATATCTTTATAAATGATATTGGGTCTGGGATTAAGTAATGTTTCTGTCTTTGCAGATGACTCCAAGCTATGCAGTGGAATAACGTCCTTACAGGAGGTCTTCAATTTACAAGCCGCCCTCAATGCTCTGTCTAATTGGGCGACTAAGTGGCAAGAAATTAGGTTTAATGTTGGTAAATGTAAAGTTATGCACTTGGGGGCTAAGAATATGCATGCATCATACATACTAGGAGGAGTACAACTGGGGGAATCCGTAGCGGAGAAGGATCTTTGAGTTCTGGTAGATAATAGCATGCAATAATAGCATGCAATGCCAAGCTGAGGTTTCTAAAGCAAGCAAAGTCCTTTCTTGTATTAAGAGAGGTATGGACTCTAGAGAGAAAGATATCCAGGGGCGTAACTATAGGGGGTGCAGCAGTCGCGAGCGCAACCGGGCCCTGTGCTGCAAGGGGCCCATGTGGCCCCCTCTACATATGGCCGGTGGCAGCATAGGCGGTTAGGCACCGGGCGCACGGGTGGCTGGACGTGGGGGGTGACTAGCAGAGCTCCATGCTCGACTACCGCACTGGCTGCTCTTTAGTTGTGCATTCCCCACACAACCTGTGTCCTCTGCTGCTCCTCCGGGTCCCCCTCTCCTGCTCCATGCAGTGCTGCTCAGTCCGGTGTCTGTCCTCCCAAGCCAGAGTTCCGCCCCCTGAGTCCGACTCACACTGCACGGCATGCTTCTCCCAGGCAAACAAACTTTAAGCACACAGATGCAGTGCAGCCCTATGAGAGGCGGCTTCCCAAAGGACACCCCAGGCTTGTCTGCCAGCACCCCCCCTCCTCCCAGTCATACACAGATGTTGACAGGTCTTTCTGGGAGATATGTCGCCTAAGGACAGGGACCCCATCTCCCCTGGGGACAGGGCCCAGTTCTCCCTAAAGGACAGGGACCCCATTTCCCTTAGGGACAAGGACCCCATATCCTCTGGGGACAGGGCCCACTTCTCTCCAGAGGACAGGCACCCCATTTCCCTTAGGGACAGGGACTCCTATTTACGTGGGGACAGGGACCCCATCTCCCCTAAGGACAAGGACCCAATCTCTCCTGGGGACAGGGCCCACTTCTCCCCAGAGGACAGGGACCCAATTTCCCTTTCCCTTCTTCCTCTTTGTCTCAAAGGTGTAACATCATAGGTCTGTTTAGACCTCTGATATCTCACCAAAGTCCCCCAACAGGACTCCTAAAAAATTGTAAAAAATAATAAAAAAAACTGCTGATACCAGTGGTGGAACTACAGGGCTCACAAAAGTTGTACCTGTGAACGAGCCCTGGAGTTCCACCAGCGAACTCGGAGGGAAGGGCCTTGGCTGGGGTTCAGGGGGGCCTTCATGGTTTCTTGCACCGGGGCCCTGAAGGTTCTAGTTACACCACTGGAGATATCATTTTGCCCCCCTGTACAAATCATTAGTAAGACCTCATCTGGAATATGCAGTTAGGTTTTGGGCACCAGTTCTCAAAAAAGGATATTGGGGAACTGGAGAAAGGGCAGAGAAGGGCAAACAAACTGATAAGAGGCATGGAGGAGCTCAGCTATGAGGAAAGATTAGAGGAACTGAATTTATTCTCTCTTGAGAAGAGGAGATTAAGGGGGGATATGATCAACATGTATAAATACATAGATATTTAAGTATACATAAGTAAATAAGTATACATAAGTATTCCACCAAGTTCCATATAGTGAACTTGGTGTTGAGTTATTCACTTTAAGGTTGTCACAGAGGACAAAGGGGGCACTCTTTATGTCTTTACATCTAGAGGAAAAAAGATTTAATCTCCAAATACAGAAAGGCTTCTTTACAGTAGGAGCTGTGAAAATGTGGAATAGACTTTCTCCAGATGTGGTTCTGGTCAGCTCTGTAGATTGTTTTAAGAAAGGCCTGGATTCTGTCCTAAATGTACATAAAATAACTGGATACTAATAATTATAGGTAAAGTTGATCCGGGGACCATCCAATTGGATCAGGAAGGATTTTTTTCCCCCCGCTGGAACAAATTGGATCATACTTCATTGGGGGTTTTTGTCTTCCTCTGGATCAACTGTGGGTATAGAATTGTGTACGTTGTTTTCCTTCTATTGGTTGAACTAGAGGGACTTGTGTCTTTTTTCAACCAAATTATTAAACTATATAACTCTCTTTACATGCATTTCTCTTTCCATGCAATTGATCATTTAAAATGAAGAAATAATTGTGGAAATAACAGTCAACTGAATGGATCTATGAATAAACGGCCCCTTAGTCATTAAGTCAGACTTCTCAAAGTTGAAGCAATCTTCTTTCACAGCTCCTGGTTCCACTTTGGTCATGCCATCCCACTTGGCCTAGGTATTTCTCTTCTTGAGCAAAGATTGGATCCCTTGAAGCCACACATCAATACTGACCCACTGGTTTTGGAATGAATGGCAGTCTCGGCCTGGGCCAATGCCTCCAGGGTTTTTTCAATCCGCCCTTTGGAGCTTAATCCCCCATGATTAAGCTCTGAGGGGCAAAGTGAAACCATTAAGGGCGTGGTCTGGTGGGTGCCCAGGCTGAGACTGACATTCATTTCAATACCAGTGGGTCTACATTCATGGGATCCATCCTTAGCTCAACAGTTGTTTGGAGCCGAGACAAGCTCCTTCCCTTGCCTGCATTCACGGTGGTGGACACAGAATTGCTTTTCCTTGAAACCTGAGCGGCACACATTTCCCATTACCCATTTATCTTCTTGAGTTCACCACAGCTGCCAATCTTCAGTCTCTATCTACCATCATCTAAGAAGTAAACCCCTTTTCAACCACCAAACCTTTTAAAACCTTCACTGGTATCCAAATCCATGTGTTTTCTGCAAAATTCCACCAGTTGGATCAGGCTGCTCCTAAGAATCCCCAACCATGTTTGCACCTCCATGCTATGTCAACTCCTGTTGTTAAGCAGTTAAAGCCTAACTAAACATTTCCTATGACTTTATATTGTCTATTTGGGCCAAGCCGGTCCAAACAAACTATTTCCTTTGCACTGTATGTAGCTACATACAATTTACAGCACCGTGTTCCAGAAGTGGGACAGAGATTTTCCGTCCTATTCCCAGAACAAAATCATCTCAAGGTGAGCACTGCTCAGCCATTCACAGAAAGCCTTGTGGTTTATCAATACATACAAGGCTTTCTCTGATTGGCTGAGGTGGAGATTGTGATCATCTGTCTGCCTCTGCATCTCAGCCAATCAGAGGAATCCTTGTATTAATTCATAAAAATACAAGGCTTCTTGTGAATGTCTCTGCCAGTACACAACACTGTATACTGTATCACAGCAGGCACATGTGTTAGTGAAGGAAATTATTTGTTTGGACCACCTTGGCCCAAAGAAACTATTTAAAGTGATAGGAAACCTGGAGTTGGGCTTTAAAGATGTTCTCCTAGAATTAGTAAAACCAAAAAAATAAGATAATGCACACACAAATCAGAAAATCAAGAGTTACTTACATACTGTAAGACCCAAAGTTAGTATACACTTCAAATAAATATTAGGCAGCACTCCAAACAACTGACTTTTCAAATTTCACAAATTTATGAAAGGAAACATCACACGAAGACCTAACAATAAATTGTAGTACATCACCAAGATCTTCCCACAGTTCCTCTATCTAGACCAGTGGTCTCCAAACTGTGGCCCGGGGGCCAGATGCAGCCCTTTGCTTGCCTTTATACGGCCCCTTTGGCACAATTTCTCCCACTGATATCACAATCTTGCCATCTGACACCAATGATGGGGCACTATTTTTTCCACTGACACCAATAAAGAGGCTCTATTCCTCCCTATGATGCCAATGATGAGGAACTACTCACCCTAGTACCAAAGGTGGGGATGTTTACTCCCACTGATAAGTTCGGCCCTCCTAAAGTCTGAAGGTCAATAAACTGGCCCTTTGTTTAGGAAGTTTGGAGACCACTGATCTAGACCAGTGGTGGTCAACCTGAAAATTATAGAGGGCCCCAGCACCTCCAGAGGACCACTCATTTGCCATGCATTTTGCACTTCAAACGTTGCAGCATTTTTGAAAGTGTATCACAATGCAAACTGAAGTTGGAGTACAATAACCCCAAGCATTGGTGTTGGTGAGTGCAATAATAACCCCCAGTATTGGTTTCAGTGAACGCAATAATAACCCCAGGCTTGGTACAATTAACCACCCCTCCATATTGGTGGTCAGTGACAGTGGGAATTAACCCTCTCTGCATTGCTGGTCACTGGCAGGGATATTTAACCCCGTCCCTGCATTGCTGGTCACTGACAGGGATATTTAACCCCCCCCCCCCCGTCCCTGCATTGCTGGTCACTGGCAGGGATATTTAACCCTGTCCCTGCATTGCTGGTCACTGACAGGGATATTTAACCCCCCCCCCGTCCCTGCATTGCTGGTCACTGGCAGGGATATTTAACCCCGTCCCTGCATTGCTGGTCACTGACAGGGATATTTAACCCCCCCGTCCCTGCATTGCTGGTCACTGGCAGGGATATTTAACACCCCTCTCTGTATAGCTAGTCACTGGCAGGGATATGGAACCCCCGTCCCTGCATTGCTGGTCACTGGCAGGGATATTTAGCACACCTTTCTGTATAGCTGGTCACTGGCAGGGATATGGAACCCCCGTCCCTGCATTGCTGGTCACTGACAGGGATATTTAACCCCCCGCCCCTGCATTGCTGGTCACTGGCAGGGATATTTAACCCCCGTCCCTGCATTGCTAGTCACTGGCAGTGATATTTAACCCCACATCCCTGCATTGCTGGTCAATGGCAGGGATATTTAACACCCCTCCCTGCATTTTCATCAGTGGAAGTGAAAGCTAAACAACTCCCCGGGCGTTGTTGTCAGTGGTAGTAAAAGTCAGCCCCATCCTTCTCGTTGGTGATCACTTACTCATCAAACGCTCCCACACCACTCTCTCTCCCCAGGCCAGGATTTTGCTTGTACTGTGGGCGGAGATAACTCCAGAGATAACTCCGCCCACAGTACAGTCTCCCCTACCTAGTGCCAAATTCCAAAACAGCGTTCCAGCACCCAGCAACTTGCTTACTGCATGGTGCCCAGTAGCCCATGGGCCATCTGTTGGGCATCAGGGATCTAGACAGAACCAGGATCTCGGCTACAAGCACCACAAACATTTTCATTAGAACAGGGAGGAGATCCAGGCAAAATGTACAGCAATTAACAACATCAATATGCATGGATAGATACCAGAATAAATCCTTAGCTGACATTGATCCCAGAATGAAGTTGCGGGGAGGATCTCAACGTTTCAGGGCAAAGACCTCTTTCTCAAGTGGGATCCACCTGGATCACTTCAGAAGAACAGCAATACTGCCCAATGAGGTCCTGAAGTATTTTTCATTAAGGAGCCTCAGATAGACGGGACCACCAGTAAAAGGCAAAACGTTCATGGATTTTTTCTGTCGGGGAGTAATGTGAGCCCTAATTACACAAATAAACAGAGGGAGGGGGCATTTATGGTTGGATCCCCTGGCCCCATACATCCAGAAGATGTTGGACCTAAGTAGTTACACAATAGTGATTGAGCATACCTGGGCTAAACAGGCTGGGGCCTGAAAAAATATTCTACTCTACATATACCGTGTGCTGCTGTCAGATGCAATTTTGAGGGTACCGGGCTGATTTCCAAATGATCGTTGCACTAAATGTAGTAAAATTGTATAACATGATAGACACTCATTTATTTCCAGCAGACTGAAAGTGTTATCTTTAATTCTAGATGGGTTTTGCTTAGCATGACTTCCCCGATTGATCGGGACAGGGAGATATGGCACCGCATGAGATGTTATTTGGCAATCTGTATCAATTTTTTAAAGAAAGGAAAGAGGGAAAATAAAGAGGAAAAAAAGGAAGAAGGTATATAGTAAAAAGGAGAGGAGGGGAGAGGGTGAGAAGGAGAAGAGGAGAAAAGAAGGAAATGAGAGGAAATGGAGGAGGAGGAGAGAAGGAGAAGAGATGGAATAAAGAACGAGAGACGAGGAGAGGGAATGGAGAAGGAAATGGAGAGAGAGAGGAAACAAGAGGGAGAAGGAAGGAGAAGTAAAGGATAGGAAAAGAAGAAAAATATTTGAGGAAAGAAGAGGAAGTACAGAGGAGGGAGAAAGAGAGGAGTGGAGAGATGAGGGAGAGGATTAGGAGAGGAGGAGAGGAAAATGGAGAGGAGAGGGAGAAGGACAAGGATAAAGAGAGGAGAGGAGAAAAAGAAAAAAAAAAGAGGACGGAAGAAGAAAGTAGAGGGAAGGGAAAGGATAGGAAAAGGAGAAAAAAGGAGAGGAAAGAAGAGGAAGATGAGAGGAGAGGAAGGGAAAGGAGAGGAAAAGGCAGAGAGAGGAAAAGGAGAGGAGAGGGAGAAGGGAAGGAGAGGGAAAGGATAGGAAAAGGAGAGGAAAAGGGAAAGAAAAGGAGAGGAAAGGAGAGGACTGACGAGGATATGAAAAGGAGAGGAAAAAGAGAAGAAAGGACAAGTAATGGAGAAGGAAAGGAGAGGGAATGGGGAATGAAAGAGAGAGGAAGAGGAAACCGGAGGGAGAGGGAGAAGGAAAGAGAGAGAGAGGATAGGAAAAGCAGGAAAATTTTGAGGAAAGAAGAGGAAGAACAGAGGAGAGGAAGAAAGAGAGCAGAGGAGATGAGAGGAGAGGAGAGGAAAGGAAAAGAAAGGAAAGGAGAGGAAAATAAGAGGAAGAGGAGATGCAAAGGAGAGGAGTGGAAAGGATAGGAAAGGGAGAGGAAGAGGAGTGGGAAAGGAGAGGAAGAGGAGAGGAAAAGGAGAGAAGTGGAAAGGAAAAGAAAGGAAAAGGAGAGGGAATGAAGAAGGAAAGAGAGAGGGAGAGGAAGAGGAAACCGGAGGGAGAGGGAGAAGGAAGGAGAGAGAAAGGATAGGAAATGCAGAAAAAATTAGAGGAAAGAAGAGGAAGAACAGAGGAGAGGAAGAAAGAGAGCAGAGGAGATGAGAGGAGAGGAGAGGAAAGGAAAGGAAAGGAAAGGAGAGGAAAATAAGAGGAAAGGAAGAGTAGATGCAAAGGAGAGGAGTGGAAAGGATAGGAAAAGGAGAGGAAGAAGAGTGGAAAGGGAGAGGAAAAGGAGAGAAGTGGAAAGGAAAGGAAAAGGAGAGGGAGAGGAGAGGAAATGGAGAAGGGATGAGAGGGAGAGGAAAAGGAGAGGTGAGGGAGAAGAGAGGGAGAGGGGAGGAAGAAGAAAGGGAGAGGAAAGAAGAGGAGCGGAAATGGAGAAGGAAATGAGAGGAGAGGAAATGAAAGGAAGAGGTAAGGAAGAGGAGAGAAAACAGAGAGGAATGGAATGGAGAGAAAGAGGGAAATGGGGGAGGAAAAGGACAGAAAAAGAAGATGAAGAGGAGAGGCGAGGAAAAACAGAAAAAAGGACAGGAAGGAAGAGGAGAGGGAGAAAGAGAGGAGTGTAGAGAAGAGAAGAAGGAAAAGATAGGAAAAGGAGAAACAATTTGAAGGAAAAGGAAAGGAGTGAAAAAGAAAGGAAAAGTAGAGGAGAGGAAGAGGAGAGGGAGAAAGAGAGGAGAAGAGAGGGAAAGGATAGGAAAAGGAGAAAAAAGGAGAGGAAAGAAGAGGAAGAGGAGAGGAAAGGGGATGGAAAGGAGAGGAAAAGGATAGGGAAGGAGAGGAAGAGGAGAGCTGAGGAAAAGGAGAGGAAAGGAAAGGAGAGGAGAAGGAGAGTCAATGAGAAGGAGAGGAGAAGGTGAGGTGAGGAGAGGGAATGGAGAAGAAAATGAGAGGGGGGGGGGGGGGAACGGTGAGGAGAGGAGAGGGAAAGGAGAGCAGTGGAGGGGGAGAGGAGAGGGAAAGGAGAAGTTGTTAGGTATAAAGAGGATCAAAAGAATATCCTACAGTTTCCATGAAACAAAGTGTATGCTGCCCCCTAAAAGTATTGAACCTCAAAGAGACAGGGATCTTTACTTAATATATGTGTAGCGGGATCGTACCCCTTTTAGGGGAAGAGACTACATCCCCCATGATTCCCCAGGCTCCCGGGCTGCTTGTTTCCGCCCGAGAGGCTGCTGGGGGAGGTTATAAAAAGGAAGAGCGGAGACCGCCTCTTCCTCTTGGGACACTTCCTCTTCAGAGGCCTCACCTGACTGGTCTCCCTCTCATGACGGAGCTTGTGACGCGGAGACTGCAGCCAGTGGAGACACCTGTGCGGACCGGAGCTGAAGGCCTGAAGCCTGGGCCTTGCAGCAGATGGAGTGAGACTCTCATCCCTCAGAGTCAGCAGCAGCGGAGCGGAGACTCTTCCCTACAGTCGGTCGGTCGGAGCTGAGGACCGGAGCGCAGGGGGCTGTGACTGAGGAGACCAGAACCGCCATTGGAGGGACCGGAGCTGAGGACGGTACCCAAGGATTGGTGAGAGAGCTGAGAGGCTCATCCTGCATTGATACACACGTTTTATGCCTATTGAACTGCCTAGGCGCAATTTACTTCAGAGCAGCAAATGTTACTTTCTGTGGATTACAAATACACCATTTAAAGCTACATGTGCACCACCTCTACAGATCTATTGCCGGTGAAGAACACTGTACTAGTACAAGGACTGAGCTCTATTGCTAGGGATCAGGCCTGGTCCGTTAGGTAGGCGCAGATAGATTTATTGCACCTCAGAGGTGCATAGCAGACGGTCGCCACACTTGGCGCTCCGTTTCCTCATTGCTAGTTGATACATATGTGTGTAGATGTTAAAGTGCATATTGCAGGGACCTGCTAAAGTATTGTGAGTCATATGTTTAAATGCATGTTACTATTTCTTTTCCTTACTGACAAAGTAAAGCCAGTTATTCTTATTTCAGCAGTCTGCTTGTGAGTTCATACCCATTACACTTAGAGTATAAGTGATGTTTATATGTGCATAGATTCATACCCCTTGACTAACTGTGCCAGAGCGGGTAGAGCAAATTGCCGTGGGTTGGTGGAGCTGTACTCAGGGACCCAAAACAAACCAGCGGCTCTCTTAAACTGGGGGTAGCGCTACACGTGGGGGCTCGTAATCCGGGATCCTGAGTCAGCGGGAAAAGGCGCCAGAAGGTACCGGCATGGACCAAATAGAAGTGGGACGGTGGTCCGCAACATGGGCCGCTGACCCAGCCGCAGCAGCAGTCATTGAACTGCCAGGGATGTGGCAGAGAGAGGCAGTCAAGCAGCTCATAATGTCATTATCCCCATGCCAGAAGTCATGGATAATGGACATGAGAAATGATGCTGGGTACACATACGCCTTAATAGAATGGAAGGAAGGGACTTTGAGAGTCGCCTGATCAGGAAGCTACTAGATTCTCTGGGAGTAGAGAAGACTAGAACCACACCGTATCACCCTCAAGGTGATGCCCAGCCTGAAAGGTTCAACAGGACCCTATTGAACATGTTGGGAACTCTAGAAACAGAGAAGAAGCAACATTGGAGTCAACACATATCAGCTCTGGTGCATGCCTACAATTGCACCACAAGTGATGTGACAGGTTTCTCTCCTTACCGACTTATGTTTGGGAGAGAAGCAAGATTGCCAGTGGATTTGGCCTTCGGCATTTCTTTAGACCATGCCTCTGCTGCCTCCCACAAAGGATATGTGGACAGACTGAGGCACAGTCTGAAGATAGCTTATGAGAAAGCTCAAGCGGCCTCCGACCAGAGGGGGGCCCCGAAATAAGAGGAACTTTGATTTGAAAGTTAGAGTACAGGACCTACAGCCTGGGGACCGTGTACTGTTACGCAATCTAGGGATCCCTGGAAAACACAAGATTGCTGATAGATGGAGATCAGAGCCATATATCATCTGTAGAAAGCTTCCAGGATTGCCTGTCTACAAGTTGAAGCCAGAAGGAAGAGTGGGGCCATTGAAGACCTGGCATAGGAATCATTTGCTCCCACTCACTGAAGCAGTCAGAATGCCTCCAGTAAGAGACGTACCTGAATCTGTTTCCATTCTGGATACCCCCAGGCCTAATACTAGGTCCCAGACATCCCAAGCTAGGGGTGGACAGGACCCCCAACCAGAAGAAGAAAGAGGAGAACTTGAATGGCTATGGCCTTCCTCAACCCCAGGAAATTCTGCCATAGATCTTCCACCTACTGAAGATGTGGAAGATGGAACATTGAACCCAGAAGCCACAGAGTTTGTGCCCGAGTGCTGGGAAGATATCCCTGGTCTCTACTCAGAGGAAGAAGTAGATGTTCCAGAACCAGAGATGTTGCCAGAATGTGTTCCTGAAGAAGGCCCAAGAGAACAGAGAGCTCGCAGAGTTGTGAAGCCTCCCAAGAAGTTAACTTACCCCAAGATGGGAGAAAGTTCAGAGGACTCTGTTACTACAGCAAGGAGAAGTGCTGAACGCCCTGACCCATCCACTGTTCATTTGGTGGAGGGCAACCCCAGCTCACTCTCTGGCACAGTTAAACAGGTCGCCCACACTGAAGTGACCTGTAGACAGGACAGCTCCCCATCTTATGCCAATTGGTGGGAAGCTCCCCTGTCCAAATTATGTGAAAGTGTTGTTCCCGAGAAAGTTTGTAGTTTGAACACTGTCTTTGGGGACCAAAGATTCAAAGTGGGGGGAGTGTGTAGCGGGGTCGTACCCCTTTTAGGGGAAGAGACTACATCCCCCATGATTCCCCAGGCTCCCGGGCTGCTTGTTTCCGCCCGAGAGGCTGCTGGGGGAGGTTATAAAAAGGAAGAGCGGAGACCGCCTCTTCCTCTTGGGACACTTCCTCTTCAGAGGCCTCACCTGACTGGTCTCCCTCTCATGACGGAGCTTGTGACGCGGAGACTGCAGCCAGTGGAGACACCTGTGCGGACCGGAGCTGAAGGCCTGAAGCCTGGGCCTTGCAGCAGATGGAGTGAGACTCTCATCCCTCAGAGTCAGCAGCAGCGGAGCGGAGACTCTTCCCTACAGTCGGTCGGTCGGAGCTGAGGACCGGAGCGCAGGGGGCTGTGACTGAGGAGACCAGAACCGCCATTGGAGGGACCGGAGCTGAGGACGGTACCCAAGGATTGGTGAGAGAGCTGAGAGGCTCATCCTGCATTGATACACACGTTTTATGCCTATTGAACTGCCTAGGCGCAATTTACTTCAGAGCAGCAAATGTTACTTTCTGTGGATTACAAATACACCATTTAAAGCTACATGTGCACCACCTCTACAGATCTATTGCCGGTGAAGAACACTGTACTAGTACAAGGACTGAGCTCTATTGCTAGGGATCAGGCCTGGTCCGTTAGGTAGGCGCAGATAGATTTATTGCACCTCAGGGGTGCATAGCAGACGGTCGCCACACTTGGCGCTCCGTTTCCTCATTGCTAGTTGATACATATGTGTGTACATGTTAAAGTGCATATTGCAGGGACCTGCTAAAGTATTGTGAGTCATATGTTTAAATGCATGTTACTATTTCTTTTCCTTACTGACAAAGTAAAGCCAGTTATTCTTATTTCAGCAGTCTGCTTGTGAGTTCATACCCATTACACTTAGAGTATAAGTGATGTTTATATGTGCATAGATTCATACCCCTTGACTAACTGTGCCAGAGCGGGTAGAGCAAATTGCCGGGGGTTGGTGGAGCTGTACTCAGGGACCCAAAACAAACAGCGGCTCTCTTAACTGGGGGTAGCGCTACATATGTTATGTAAAATCATTTCATTTGGACCTGCTATGAGGATGCACCCCTTTTCTTTTGGGATAGCATGGCTTTAATTAAGTACAATTCAGAAGGAATGCCTCCCATCTACCCAGATGGTTCTGCCTGGAGGTGTCTGCAGAGATAGCACTGTATCCTTAGATGTACAGTAATTTCCCAATCTGATTGTTCTTGTTCAGATTGGATGACAATAGTCTCATGTCTAGGAGGTTCCTTGGGAGCATTTGCAAGAAATGATCCAACTCAGAGCATTACACTGCAGGACCCGTTTGCTGTACCATGTCAGTGCTGGCCATAGAAAGCTGGAAACATTTTCCTCTTCACAACAGGAAGAATGACACGTTGGAAGCGAGGTGTTCTTTCAAGGTGATCAGCGAGAAGGGACATGCCGCATGCCGCTGTTTGACGTTCCTTCCCAGTTAAAACATTCTGTTTGACAGTTCAGAAAGTAGATCAGATGGTCAGCCCTCATCTTTAAACTAGAAAACTTGCAGAAATTAGAAAAAAAAAGACACGGATGCCAGAAACTGGTTTTATAAAGGAAAGAAAAAAAAATAAAAGCTTCAGATAAATGTTTTATAGAGAGAAACCATGTCAGAATGTTTTGAAATACATTTTTGTTTCCATTTCTTTCATTGTTTTCTTCTAAAATTGCAGCTCCCATATATTGTTCTTTCCCAAGTATTAAACAATAGGTTAACCTTTTTTTTTTAGCAGGCAAATAACTTTTAATTTATTATTTTTAGTTTTTTTGTTGTTTTTGTTATTTTTTGTTGCAGGAGCCTGTAAAGCATTGCACCAGGGATCAGCAGATCGCGGATACCATTCAGGTAACAGTGTTGTTAGTGTATGTTGGGGCTTTGATATTGTGGCAGACATTCTGACACTAACTGACACTTTTGACACTTTTGGGAACCAGTGACACTAATACAGTGATCAGTGCTAAAAAAAAATATGCACTGTCACTGTACTAACACTGACTGGGAAGGGATTAAACGTCTAGGGTGATCAAAGGGTTAACTGTGTACCTAACCAATGTTTATGTGTACTCTGTGAGGTGCTTTTACTAGAGGAAGTGATGGAATTTATCCATGCCTCCCCCCCTCCATCCCTTCCCCCTGTCAGAATGGGGATCTGCCTTGTTTATATAGGCAGATCGCAGTTCTGTGTCTCTGCCTGACGATTGGTGGGTGCCAGATGACATTGAGTACCTGGCACCCACCAATCAGCTTCCACTATGTACCCCCTACCTGGAAGTGCACAGTCACATATATATAGATAATCCGGTGCACAGCTGCTGCCCTGTAGCAGTAAAACTGCTATAGGGTGGACAGCAAGCGGTTAAACAGTGATGTTCTTCCAGCCTTGTAATAGTTTGGTGAAGGCCCCTTTCCATTCCAACATGACTGTACAAAGCCAGCTCCTTAACCACTTGCCTACCGGGCACTTTCACTCCCTTCCTGCCCAGGCCAATTTTTAGCTTTCAGCGCTGTCACACTTTGATTGGCAACATGACATTCCAACATGACTGTAGTCCTGCCTACTTAAGCTGTCCAGCCCAAAGGATCTCTGCCTTCGCTTGGTCAACATCACAGAGACTTTCTCCTGCTTTCCTGTTAAAGACTTGCTTGGTTTTGAATGCCAATTTTCAGCTTTCAGCGCTGTCACACTAAAGACTTGCTTGGTTTACATCCCTTCTAGCTTCCAGCCTTGTAACAGTTTGGGGAAGGCTCCTTTCTATTCCAACATGACTGTACAAAGCCAGCTCCTTAACCACTTGCCTACTGGGCACTTTCACCCCCTTCCTGCCCAGGCCAATTTTCAGCTTTCGGAGCTGTCACACTTTGATATGCAACATGACATTCCAACATGACTGTAATAAAATGAAGGATTTGCCCTGGGACTTTTAATGAAGTGGGTACCGTTTCCATCAGTAAACAAAACAGTAGTAAATACAGTATATGGTTTATTCAAGTAAAATTGTTTACATGCATAGATATCACCAACAGTTGCCAATTTAACCACCTGATTACTTTGCCCTTAAACCCCCCTCATGACCAGACCAATTTTCAGCTTTTGGCGCTGACGCACTTGGAATGACAATTGCGCGGTCATACAACACTGTACCCAAATGAAATTTTTACCATTTTTTCCCCACAAATAGAGCTTTCTTTTGGTGGTATTTAATCACAGCTGGGGTTTTTATTTTTTGCTAAACAAATAAAAAAAGATGGAAAATTAAAAAAATATATAAAATCATGTTTAATAGTTTGTTATAAAATTTTGCAAACAGGTAATTTTTCTGCTTCATTGATATGCGCTGATGAGGCGGCACTGGTGGGCACTGATAGGCTGCACTGGTGGGCACTGATAGGCTGCACTGGTGGGGGACAGATAAGTCGGTACTGATGGGCACAGATAAGTCGGTACTGATGGGCACAGCAAAGATGGCACTGATGGGCACGGATGGGTGGCACGGATGGGCACTGATGGATGGCACTGATAAATGGCACTGATGGGCACTGATAGATGGCACTGATAGGTGGCACTGATAGATGGCACTGATGGGCACTGATAGGTGGCACTGATGGGCACTGATAGGTGGCACTGGGCACTGGTAGGGGACACTGATGAGCACTGGTAGGGGACACTAATGAGCACTGGTAGGTGACACTGATGTGCAGCACTGGCACTGTGGGCACTGACATATGGCACTGTGGGCACTGACATATGGCACTGGGGGCACTGACAGATGGCACTGGGGGCACTGATAGATGGCACTGGGGGCACTGACAGATGGCAGTGGGGGCACTGACAGATGGCACTGGGGGCGCTTTTATTAGGAAAGGAGGGCACCATGGACCCTGGGCATATTGCAGTGAGAGGGACTGATGTCCCTCTCACTGCTGCCGGTGATCGTCTTTTTTTTTTTCTCCTCGCGCTGCCAGCGCGAGCAGGAAAAAAAAGCCGATTACCGGCTCGGTTACCATCACATGATCAGCTGTCATTGGCTGACAGCTGATCACGTGGTAAGGGGTCGGGATCGACCACTTAATCGGATCTGTGATCCAGCGAGTCTCACAGACTTGCGGATCACAGAGCACGCCGCGCGCGCCCTTCAGTTATTTGGCTATAGCGCGGATCTCAGCTAGTTAAAAAAAGATACATAAACAAGGAATATTAATACATAGATGTAATAGCAGTCATAGTACACAGGCATCATACTACCGACACGCTTCGCAAGATCCAGCTCGCTCTTCAGGGGTGGATGTGTGTAACAATGTGCCTAAGATAAAAAAAATTATATATTTGGCAATATAGAACAGTATTAATTATAAAGGCACAGGGTAGGAGGGGTTATGGGTCCCCATACTCACCACTGAGCTTGACCATGGCTACAGGTGTGCGGCTCCAAAACAGCGGCAGCAGGTGCCTCACCAGGGAGCTGAGGGGGCTGAGTCAGATGGGACCCTGCCAGGGGCCAAACGGAGAGCAGGCATGGCATGGGTGTAGTGATGTATCCCTAGAGACCTCATTAGTCCATAAAGAGTATAGGCTGTGAACATAAGTATGTTTGACAGGCATCTAAAGTAATGAGGTAGAATCAATAAGTATTAGCATAAATATATGTATATATGAATGAAAAGCCTGGGCCAAAGATGGTAGGGACATAGAGATGGTTAGAAACATAGGATAGCAAAGGGATACTAACAAGTGACAAGGTAGGAAAGGAGAGAGAGGTGGACTGTGATTATGTAATAGTAATGTACTGATGTATCCCTAGAGACCTCGTTTGTCCAAAAAGAGTATAGGCTATAAACATGAGTATGTTTGTCAGGCATCTAAAGTAGTAAAGTAAAATCAATGAGTATTGGCATAAAGATATGTATACATAAGTAAAAGGCCTGGGCCAAGGATGGTAGAGACATGGGGATGGTGGAAAACATAGGATAGCAGAGGGATACTAGCAAGTGACAAGATGAAAAAGAGAAAGAAGAGAGGTGGACTGTAATTGTGTGGTGGAATCTGATGAGGTGCCACTTATAGGCACTGATGAAGCTGCACTTATGGGCACCGATTAATGAGGAGGTACTAATATGCCGCACTTATGGGCACTGATAGGTGGCACTTGTGGATGCTGATAGGCGGCACTGATGGGTAGCAATGATGGACATTTATGGGTAGCAATGTGCACAGTGCCCTGTTTATATGTCTCGATGTCCCCTGCGACGAGATGCCACTGATTGGCTCTCCTCGCCACACACTCTGTCAGTGTGAGGCAATAAGAGACGATTACCGGCATTTCCATGTTTACATGTGACCGGCTGTGATTGGACACGCTTGGACAGTAACCAAGGTCATACATGGGAATCAGACTGGGCAAGCAGAAGAGTAGTCAAATAACAGGCCAGAGTCATACACAGTGTAGCACCCTCTAGTGTGAGGGTAGGCAAACTATATCCCGACTCATGCTTAGCCTGGTCAAATCACAGAGACTATCTCCTGCTTTCCTGTTAAAGACTTGCTTGGTTTACATCCCTTCTGGCTCCAGATCCTGCTTGCTGTTTTATTACGCTCATATCCGGCTCCCTGATGTTTGGCTTGTCTGACTATCCGTTCCGGTTACTGAACTTTGGCTATGTTTTGACTATGTTTGTTCTATTTACTTTAATTATTAAACAAATGTGATTTAACTGTACTTCTGTCTCAATCTGATTTCATGGTTTCTGACATTGTTCAGGTTAGACCAATGTAACTATGCAAAAAAAAGCCATACCTAAACTTCAGCTTTTATGTCCAGGGATTAGGAATATGATGTCCATCTAGCTCACATAGACAAGATGGCCAGGTGTCCACCATCTTTTGGCCTTATAATATACTTTTCCTAAGCATACCGCCTCTTTATTTTGATAAGGTCGTCGTGACTCCAGGTTTCACATGTCTCAGTCATTTTGAGATGAAGGGAATGACGGACGCTGCAAACAAGTTAATTATAAAAGTTGACATTGACCTCTAGTAAGAAGTGAAGCCCAGCAGAGCAAATCGTAAATGATTTAATTGTAGTTTTTTCATAGCCTACAGGAGGGTAATGTCAGAGGGAATCGAGCGCTCCCTCTAAACGGTTTGCTTCCTCAGAGCTCCTCTCGCTTCCAGCTCTCCGTGCCTGGCGCTTCCATCACTCTGCGTTACTGTTACGTGGCTGAAAGCACTTCGTTTTCCAAACTCTGTTCAGACACCCTGAGCACTTGGCCGGGTGACATACACAATCTCCCTGGAGACGTTCCTAAGCCATTAACTTTGTAAATTTAATGGAGCTAATATTAAACTTTGTGAAGAGTATCTTCACTTTAATTTTTATTTTTCGCAGGTGGCAGGGGCAGGGACTTTAACTTAAAACAGTACAATGTCAACCCCTTCAGAAATAGTCTACGTGGTATGGGGATAAGTTATATTACTTACCGGGGATGATTTACTAAAACTGGAAAGTGCAAAATCTGGTGCAGCTATGCATGGTAGCCAATCAGTTTCTAACTTCAGCTTGTTCAATTAAAGTGTTACTAAACCCAGGAGCCTGCATTCACTATATCTGGTCTGCCCATGAATCTGCATTCACTATATCTGCTCTCCCTAGGAGCCTTCATTCACTATATCTGGTCTCCCCAGGAGTCTGCATTCACTATATCTGGTCTCCGCAGGAGTCTGCATTCACTATATCTGCTCTCCCCAGGAGCCTTCATTCACTATATCTGCTCTCCCTAGGAGCCTTCATTCACTATATCTGGTCTCCGCAGGAGTCTGCATTCACTATATCTGCTCTCCCTAGGAGCCTTCATTCACTATATCTGGTCTCCCCAGGAGTCTGCATTCACTATATCTGGTCTCCGCAGGTTAACAGTTCCGGACCACCCACCTCATATATACTGCGGTGAGGTGGCCCGGATGCGCAAAATTTTGATTCAAATTTGAATAAACAAAATGAATTAAACGAAACAAAGTAAGCTGCAACACAATAAAGGTTATCTTTTGGGTTCAATACTACTTTAATGACTTCCCAAAAGTCGCCCTTTAAGACCGCCAATCTCCGGTAAGAGCGATTGTATCTACTTCTATAGTCATCTGGAGACATTCATCTCCGGGATTGCCGGATCCTCCCCTAGGACACAACCTGAGACGGCTCTGACACCATCAACAAGCTGCAGCTTCTTCCTCACCGCAACGCATCAGAGATCCTGAGAGTGCGCGGCGGAGCACCGGGCTGGCGGGATGGGAGGCTGGTGTTGTGTCTTGATGGGAAACCTTTATGTATATCTCACCTGACACATTAGCGGCAAAGCCGAGCAGTTCTGCCTGTCAGTCCGCCGAGCGCGGTGTGAAAGGTTACATAACCAGAAAAGTGTCTGCGCTGTCGAGCCTCGATCTCATCCAATAACAGGAAAATAAATCGTGAGAGACGTTCGCCGAGCGGCACTAATGAAAGTGACAAACATGTCAACATGGATAAGAAACTGACAGACTCTCTCAACGCAAATATGCTGCCGAGGAGGAAGAGGAGGAGGAGGAGGAACGGCTCCGCTTAAACGGAAAGAAGTGTAAGAGAAGGAAAAGCACATCTCAATTTTTCTTTATTTAGTAAACTTGAAATTGAATTGCAGAATGGGCATTGCTCAGGAAGACGGGTAAGGGTCAGCCACTGGGCAGAAATCTTTATCCAAATCATAGGTCTGCACCCCCAAAGCTCAAACCCACATGCATGTGTGTGTGTCTATATATAATAATATATATACACACACACACACTATATTACCAGAAGTATTGGGACACCTGCCTTTACAGCCACATGGACTTTAATGGCATCCCAGTCTTAGTCCGTAGGGTTCAATATTGAGTTGGCCCTCCCTTTGCAGCTATAACAGCTTCCACTCTTCTGTGAAGGCCGTCCACAAGTTTTAGGACTGTGTCTATGGGAATGTTTGACCATTCTTCCAGAAGAGCATTTGTGAGGTCAGACACTGATGTTGAACAAGAAGGTCTGGCTCCCAGTCTCCGCTCTAATTCATCCCAAAGGTGTTCTATGGGGTTGAGGTCTGGGCTCCGTGCAGGCCAGTCAAGTTCCTCCACCCAAAACTCGCTCATCCATGCCTTCATAAGCCTTGCTTTATGCATATATACACACTCACTGGCCACTTTATTAGGTATACCTTGCTAGTACCGGGTTACATAGTTACATAGTAGGTTAGGTTGAAAAAAGACACACGTACATCAAGTCCAACCTATGTGTATGATTATATGTCAGTATTACATTGTATATCCCTGTATGTTGTGGTCATTCGGGTGCTTATCTAATAGTTTCTTGAAACTTTTGTTGCTCCCCGCTGAGACCACCGCCTGTGGAAGGGAATTCCACATCCTTGCCGCTCTTACAGTAAAGAACCCTCTACATAGTTTAAGGTTAAACCTCTTTTCTTCTAATTTTAATGAGTGGCCACGAGTCTTGTTAAATTCCCTTCCGCAAAAAAGTGTTATCCCTATTGTGGGGTCACCGGTACGGTATTTATAAATTGAAATCATAACCCCTCTCAAGCGTCTCTTCTCCAGAGAGAATAAGTTCAGTGCTCGCAACCTTTCTTCTTAACTAATATCTTCCAGACCCTTTATTAGCTTTGTTGCGCTTCTTTGTACTCGCTCCATTTCCAGTACATCCTTCCTGAGGACTGGTGCCCAGAACTGGACAGCATACTCCAGGTGCGGCTGGACCAGAGTCTTGTAGAACAAGAGAATTATCGTTTTATCTCTGGAGTTGATCCCCTTTTTAATGCATGCCAATATTCTGTTTGCTTTGTTAGCAGCGGCTTGGCATTGCATGCCATTGCTGAGCCTATCATCTACTAGGACCCCCAGGTTCTTTTCCATCCTAGATTCCCCCAGAGGTTCTCCCCCCAGTGTATAGATTGCATTCATATTTTAGCCACACAAATGCATTATTTTCCTTTTTTCTAAATTAAACCTCATTTGCCATGTAGTTGCCCACCCCATTAATTTGTTCAGATCTTTTTGCAAGGTTCCACATGCTGCGGAGAAGTTATTGCCCTGCTTAGCTTAGTATCATTCGCAAATATAGAGATTGAACTGTTTACCCCATCCTCCAGGTCCTTTATGAACAAATTAAACAGGATTGGTCCCAGCACAGAACCCTGGGGGACCCCACTACCCACCCCTGACCATTCCGAGTACTCCCCATTTATCACCACCATCTGAACTCGCCCTTGTAGCCAGTTTTCATTCCATGTACTCACCCTATGGTCCATGCCAACGGACGTTATTTTGTACAGAAAACGTTTATGGGGAACTGTGTCAAATGCTTTTGCAAAATCCAGATACACCATGTCTACAAGCCTTCCTTTATCTAGATGGCAACTCACCTCCCCATAGAAGGTTAATAGATTGATTTGGCAAGAACGATTCTTCATGAATCCATGCTGATTACTGCTAATGATACAGTTCTCATTACTAAAATCTTGTATATTTTCCCTTATCATCCCCTCCAAAAACTTGCATACTATTGATGTTAGGCTAACTGGTCTGTATTTCCCAGGGATGTATTTTGGGCCCTTTTTACATATTGGTGCTACATTGGCTTTTCTCCAATCCGCTGGTACCATTCCAGTCAGTAGGAACAATGGTCTGGCAATTACTTGACTGAGTTCCCTAAGTACCCTCGGGTGCAAGCCATCTGGTCTCGGTGATTTATTAATGTTAAGTTTCCCAATTCTAATTTTAATTCTGTCCTCTATTAACCATGGAGGTGCTTTCTGTGACGTGTCATAAGGATAAACACGGCAGGTTGGACCCCCCTTTGCCTTTATTCTTGACGGCATAGATACAACAAGGTGTTGGAAACATTCCTCGGAGATTTTGCTCCATAGTGACATGATAGCATCACGCAGTTGCTGCAGATTTGTCGGCTGCACATCCAGGATGCCAATCTCCCATTCCACCACGTCCCAAAGGTGCTCTATTGGATGAGATGTGGTGAGTGTGGAGGCCATTGGAGTACAGGGACCTCATTGTCCAGTGGTGAGATGATTGGAGCTTTGTGACATGGTGCATTATCCTGCTGGAAGGAGCCATCAGAAGATGGGTACACTCAAGTCATAAAGGGATGGACAATACTCAGGTAGGCCGTGGTGTTTAAACGATGCTCAATTGGTACTAAGGGGCCCAAAGTGTGCCAAGAAAATCTCCCCCACACCATTTTACCCCCACCACCAGCCTGAACCGGTGAAACAAGGCAGGATGGATCCATGTGCCAAATTCTGACCCCACCATCTGAATGTCACAGCTGAAATCCAGACTCATCAGACCAGGCAACGTTTTTCCAATCTTCTATTGTCCAATTTTGGTCATCCTGTGCGAATTGTAGCCTCAGTTTCCTGTTCTTATCTGACAGGAGTGGCACCCGGTGTGGTCTTCTGCTCCTGTAGTTCATCTGCTTCAAGTGTGGATGTGTTGTGCATTCAGAGACGGTATTCTGCATACCATGGGTGTAACGAGTGGTTATTTGAATTACCGTTGTCCATTCTCCTCTGATCTCTGACATTAACAAGGCATTTTCCTCCACACAACTGCCACTCACTGGATATTTTCTCTTTTTTGGACCATTCCCTGTAAACCCGAGAGATGGTTGTGAGTGAAAATCCCAGCAGATCAGCAGTGTTTTAAATACTCAGACCAGCCCGTCTGGCACCAACAACCATGCCACGTTCAAAGTCACTTAACCACTTGCCTACCAGGCACCAACACCCCCCTCCCATCCAGACCAATTTTCAGCTTTCGGTGCTCTCACGCTTTGACTGTGTCATGCAACACTGTACCCAAATTAATTTTTTGTCCTTTTTTTCCCACAAATAGAGCATTCTTTTGGTGGTATTTGATCACCTCTGGGTTTTTTATTTTTTGCGCTATAATTGAAAAAAGACCGAAAATTTTGAAAAAAAACGCATTTTTCTTTGTTTCTGTGACACAATTTAGGAAATTATTAATTTTTCTTCATAAATTTTGGCCACAATTTATACTGCCACATATCTTTGGTAAAAATAACCCAAATTAGTGGATATTATTTGGTCTTTGTGAAAGTTACAGACTCTACAATCTGTGGTGCGAATTATACAAAATTGATCACATCTGATGTACTGGTGGCCTCATTTCTCATTTCTTGTGACCCGAACAAGCCAGGAAAGAACAAATACCCCCCAAATGACCCCTTTTTTGAAAGTAGACATTCCAAGGTATTTAGTAAGAGGCATGGTGAGCTTTTTGATGTTGTCATTTTTTCCCACAATTCTTTGCAAAATGAATTATTTTTTTATTTTTTATTTTTTTTCTACAAAATTGTCATTGTAATAGGTTATTTCTCTCACATGGCATGTGTATACCACAAATGACACCCCAAAATAAATTCTGCTACTCCTCCTGATTATTACGATACCACATGTGTGGGACTTTTCCACAGCCTGGCTACATAGAGAGGCCCAACATGCAGGGAGCGCCATCGCGTGTTCTAGGAGCATAAATTACACATCTAAATTGTTGACTACCCATTACACTTTTAAAGGCCCTGGAGCACCAGGACAATGACACGTGACACTGACGTGGCACGAATGACACTGACGTGGCACTGATGACACTGACGTGGCACTGATGACTGATGGTACTAATACGGGGTACTGATGACAGATGGTACTAATACGGGGTACTGATGACACGTGACACTGATGACAGATGGCACTAATATGTGGCACTGATGAGAGATGGCACTCATACATGGCACTGATATCACGTGGCACTAATATGTGGCACTGATGCGAGATGGCACTAATACGTGGCACTGATGACAGACGGCACTAATACGTGGCACTGATGACAGGTGACACTGATGACAGATGGCACTGATACGTGGCATTGATGACAGGTGACACTGATAACAGATGGCACGTGACACTGACAGGTGGCACTGATGACAGATGGCACTGATGACAGATGGCACTGACTACAGATGGCACTGGCAGATGGCACTGGGGATGGCACTGGGGATGGCACTGGGGATGGCACTGGCAGATGGCACTGGGGATGGCACTGGCAGATGGCACTGGGGATGGCACTGGGGATGGCACTGGCAGATGGCACTGGGGATGGCACTGGCAGATGGCACTGGCAGATGGCACTGGGGATGGCACTGGCAGATGGCACTGGCAGATGACACTGGGGATGGCACTGGGGATGGCACTGGGGATGGCACTGGCAGATGGCACTGGGGATGGCACTGGCAGATGGCACTGGCAGATAGCACTGGGGATGGCACTGGGGATGGCACTGGCAGATGGCACTGGGGATGGCACTGGCAGATGGCACTGGGGATGGCACTGGCAGATGGCACTGGGGATGGCACTGGCAGATGGCACTGGGGATGTCATTGGGGACAGATTGCAGTGGTGGCAGTGGGCACAGATGGCATTTTATTTATTTATTTTTTTAAAAAAAAACTTACGGCGCTGCAGCCGTTCATCTCCCCCTCCTCACACGCTGTCTCTGTGTGAGGAGGAGGAGCGGCGCTGAGAGATGATCTCATATGTTTACATATGAGATCATCTCTCATTGGCCAGGGCGATCGCGCTGTAAACGGCCGCTGTTATTGGCCGTTTACAGCGATCTGTGATTGGCCGTGTCCGAGGGACACGGCCAACACAGAATTTCCCTGCTGCGCGCTCGTGAGCGCGCACAGGGAACGAGGAAAGGGGAGGCCGTCATATGACGGCCTCCCGGGATTTGGCATCCGCGCTGTGGCCGTCATTCGGCTACAGCCGGATGCGAAGTGGTTAAATCCTCTTTCTTCCTGTTGTGCTTTTTTAAGGAAAGTTTCCCGCACATTTTTATTAAGTAATTTTTAACGAAGATATTTTTAAGATACAAGATCAATCTATACGACACAGTCTATATATGCGAAACTGGTTCACGGAGACGAGTGATCATACTTAATAGTCACATTTATTGGTTGACAGAAAACAAATATTTACATGAAATTAAAATACAGATTGCATTATTTGAACATTTGACAATTGATGGAAATACCCTCAAAATGGGCGTAGTACCTTGGACACAATATCACCATGATAACTTCTTCAGTAGAATCAATAACCTTATACTTGACAATTTAACATAATGTCTGTATTTCACACACCCAGCCGTTACTATGCTGCAGGTAAGTAACGTTGAACAATGCGAAACAAATTAGACATTTGTTTGTCAATAAAAAGCAACTATGCAAAAAGTAATATATAATAAAAATTGAATATTAGAGAAAAATCTATGAAAAGGCGATTATTGATTCTGGAGAATGATTATCAATACTAGAATATTCAATACATCAATGGTTAAGAGAACATACAAGATAAAATCAACATGGCATATTTACCCATTCCAAAATGGCTATTAGTCTGGATTTAAGATAGCTACCGGGTTCAGGAATCTCCTTGGAGGTTAAAGTATATTTCCAGGCATGGCTGTCAGTCTATCTGGGAAGATGTTTCTCTCCCAGTGTCCCTTCCCCAGGGTGGGTCCCTGAGCTCTCAGGTTTCCCTGAGCTGTCCTCCCTTTTCACTATCTATCTAGCTTCTTAAATATCCTCTCACACAATAAGATCATAAAACTTGTAATATGTTCAGCCCAAAAGGTATGTGCCTTTTTCCTATTGGCCTAACTGTTGTAAATGTAATTGCGCCTTCAACCACCAGGGGTCTCACATGTGTTTTGGGGCTGCTCTGTAAAGTAATATATTTTATTTTATACTGTATATTTTACTTTAGTGGAAATAACTATATCTTTAATATTTGGGAATTCTACTAACCCCATACTATCAAATACGCTTAGCATAATTATTGATCAATCACTTTGCATAAAAATGGTGGTATATATGCATATCATTGTATATCTGTAAACATTTAGTCCATTTAAAAAGGACACAAGTTATATGTATATATATATATATATATATATATATATGTACATATATATATATATATTAATCAACATCACATACAGTTTTTATCTATCTGGATACCTGTATAATTTGGGTATCCAATCAATATTTGTTTATCTAAGCATTTCAATTCTAATACATTCATATCATAATCATATATTTGTCTTAATACTAATTTGTTCCTAAAACAATTCTATTAATAATCACCCTTTATTTATTATGTTTTCTTTATAACCGATTTCATCAATTCATCGGATACTTATACAGATATCATATATACTATGAATTGACTGGTAACGTCATGTTTTGAGATGAACTTTAGACATTCGGGTGAACAATCTCATGTTTATTCTCATTATTTGTCCTGTTGAAAAACAAACCTCACTTGGTATCCTAGTCATTGTCTTATGAGAAGCGAGGACAATATAGACTCCTTGGTTTTATTTATCTCTCACTTTCTGAGCCCACATTGACACAATCCAGTTTATTTGCTCAACCTTCCCTTGAATCAAGGAACTTGTAGTTGTATTTACTATCACACATATAGGAACTTATTTCCTTTGTTTTCGAAATTGTCTCATTGTCCTACAGTTTCTGTCTAAATACAGGCTTGTAAACTTTATATATTTGAGACTTGTAAAATGGGCAACCAGTTCATCTGCTTTTCAGGAGCAAAAGTTCATTTCAATTTTTTTTTGTTAGGCCTACTGAATTAGATATATTTCTTCATAATTCACAACAAAGCCCCCCTTGGAAATTTGTCGGTTGCCGGAAGTCATCTGACAGATTTTCCCAATGCAACTTGTTGAAGAAATATGGCTTCGTTTGGGCCTTGTAAGTCGAGTTGTGAAAATGGATCCGGATTGTGGATATATTTAAAAGGTATAGACAACTGCAGATGGGTGTAATTCTTGGGAAAAAAAACGGGTTTGTGATCGATGTGGGCATCTCAGGGCCGTCATCCGTTCTTTGGCGGGAAATGGATCACTCCGGGCACCTCTTGGTTCTTGGCTGTCCTGGTGGGTTTTGTCCCTGTAGACTGACCACCAATGATGTCCCTGGATTCCACATACGGTTCCTTCTCTGGATGTTTCATACATGTTGGACTCTCGGTTCTGTTGACCGGCTCATGGACATATTGGTTCTGTAAAGGAAAATAGATTCCATGAGAAAAACATATGTCCTTTTTCTTTTTATATGATTTATGTTTGAGATATCCCTGTCAAGCAGGTATCCTGGGCTTCCTCTGAGCCCCCCTCTTTCCCATTGTGTTCTCAGTCCTTTAACTAAACACCTTGGATATAAAGACAATGTATGACACATTTGCTATGGGAGACCAAGCTCCAGGGCTCATTATCATGAGGACATTTATTAATAGCTGTGGATACCAGACATTTATGACTGACTTATGTTCTTCAGAACCATTTTTCTTTTTTTTTTTTTTTTTAGCTTAATTGTAGCGGTTCTGGAGTAACAATAAAAGCATTTCAGTTTGACATGTAAGTGACAACTCACTGTCAGTAATAAGATATTTGGCATTATAGTCAACCTTCTACTTGTGAGGAATAAAACAAATAAATTCTCCCCCCTTTGGGGTGTCAATATGACTCATTTGAGGCAATCAAACTACCTTATGCGGGTGACTCCTCATCTTTTACCAAAATATCAAACCATTTAGGCCTCCTGATATTAATGTCTTTAGGATTCGGTCTTCCTCTGGAATTACCGTCTTCGTCGACTTCTTGAAATTAGGCTGTTTGGAGCGACCTGTTTATGTCAGAGGAATGAAGTGACCACTGAAAAATAGGAGAATAATTAATATCTAACAACCACAATCCCCCGGAAGGGATTTCAGGATCCTCATTACTGTGACCTGGGAGAAACATAGTGTTAGAACCTCTACTTCCTATATCTTTATTCAGTGCATTCCTCTGATTTATTTTAACATAGGCGCTTAAAAGGCTCTGTGGCCCTTGACTGGCCACAGGATTTGCCCCTTGAAGAATTGCTATTCCTGTTCATTTTAGCCATGAAACTATTGATACACTCGTGGTTTTTAATCTATTCACTTAATTAAGTCAATCTATTTATTTATTTCACAAATTGGCACAACACACTGAACTAAAGTAACTAACTGGTCCACACCATTTGCCGGTGTACTATAGAAAGTTCAACATTTTAGATCCTATATATCTGTTCCTCATTTGACCAAGCTTTGGTTTGCACAGATTATCAAACCATATATTGTATGAGGTTTATGCGCACTGCAGCCATCTATACCTCAGCAAATTCACCTTTTGAAGGAAGTTTTAATACACTTAACACTGTTTTATTTCTTTTATCATGTATTCATATATCCCATATTATTCACGTTTTTTTGCGCAGAGGTCTCCTAAATAACTTATTTTAAACAATCTATTGAGTTTTTAAGGTTGATTTAAACGCACCTATTACCCAAAAATGTGTACTTGTCATTAACTTATTTTACGTGTGGGAACACTATTATATGGGTTGCAGCTACATCATTTGGTTATCTTAAATATCGGTTGCATCTCGGATTTTTAAATTCATAGTAGCGCTTGAGTACATGCATTCAGTACTTATTCAAACAGTGTAACATATCCGTAATTTTGTCTATTTTGGTTTCCATATTGCTTACAGGCTGATCAGAATTGGGTTGTGGGACCCGGTTTCTGTACCTTTTTGGGGACTACTGGCTCAGTTTGATCAGACATATCACCATCAGAAACATTGTCTTGATTTTGGGATAGTTGTCTGGGCCTTAGTTGATCCCTATTGTTCTGGGGATTTTGAGGTGTCCTACCCTGTAGTTTCTCCCTATTTACCCGTGTAGGCCCCCGAAGCCAATTACACCGGTAAAGGTGAGGGTGTCTACCCTTAGGTTTAAATCTGACCCGTTGGAGATATACCCTATAGTTTCTCCTAAATCTCGGGTCTGGATCCTTTGGATGAGACTCCTGAGGTGGTCTTTGAACTCCCCCTCTAAAGGGTGGTCTCTGCTCCCCCCTTCTGATGGGTGGGGACATTGGTTTCCCACTGGGGAAACTCGGTAGCATCTCTCTTCTGACTATATCAGCGTATCTCTTTTTCTTGGTTTTGGACTGTAATGATTGAGGAGATACATAAAATTCATCCACAAATTTCATTATAGGGCTTTCAGGCCTTCCATTGTTTTCACCAGTCTGTTGGATAGAGTACAAATTGTTACTCTCTTTTACCAAAGACTCCAGTGAACACCCCCCTTTGTAATCTTTTGCTAAATTTACTTTTACGTGGGTAGGCGGGGCCTCGAAGAACATGGGTTTGAACCCAGGTTTATCATAACCTGTCTCCTTTTCTGCTAAGTGGACATCACTTTTGAGCACATCCATAAATTCGGTGGGGCTTTTATTATTGGTACATGTGATATCGTGTATATCCGCGCTAGCCGCATTAACATTTTTGTGCGGGATAAATCCTAGATGACAGCCGTTTTTAATTTCTTGCCAGGCAGTACCCAACAGACTTTTTAACTCTTCGCAGAATGGACGGTGTTTGGTTTTAAATACCCACGGTAAGAAATGAATCCTAGATTGGTCATCATTTAGGCCTAAAGCTGGTAAAGCATTTTCATAGGCCTCAATGTGGTCAATAATGCATACGGATCCCTCTTCCTTAAACACTGGGACAGCATCTTTTAAAAATTCTATTATTTCTGAGGCGTCCTGTTTAGGGGTGCCTGTAGTTTTCTCTGATCCCAAAGAAAACTGATTAGACCTATTTTCATGTGGTGGTTCAATTTTTACCCCCCTTTGCTCTACAGATGGCTTGGGGTAGAATATGGTTACTTTTTCTAATTCCTCTTCATTATGTAACTCCCAAACTTTAGGTTGAGAGTCAAATTTTGGAGTATTATCAGATTCGATACTTTCAGGGTTTAGCATCTGAGCATTATTCTGGGGCATAAACTTCCCTTGTTCTTTTAAATCTTCTTGTTGCTTAATTAGGGATTCCTGTCCTGACCTAAGCTGATTTGTTTCTTCTTTTAAATCGCCAATGCATATTACTCTGCAACTTTTTAAATTTCCACTGCCTATTACTCGGCAACTTTCTAAATTTCCACTGCCTATTACTCTGCAACTTTCGTCAGGAGACTCGTTTTCCTGCAGAAAACTCTCCTTCTCTCTTAATTGTTTACATTCTTTATTTAATTGGTGACATTCTTCCAGCATTATTATTGCATTATTTTGCATCTGTTTTATTTCATATTTCATCATTGTCACTGTAGACTCATCATAACAATCTGCCTTGTCATTAATTTCCTTTAGCTTTTTAGTGGGCTCATATTCCCCTTCTATTAAATGGGACTGGGGTTCTAAGATATCACTCTCCTGTTGGGTATATTGACTTTTAAACTCACTATAAAGATACATCAGGTTATCGCTTAATTCAAAATGCATGGGATCAGGCCTTTCTATTTCCTTTGTCTCAGAGGAGCTGTCTGTGAGTTCATCGCTTTGACCTTCCACGTTCCACACGTCTTTTATTAACTGACGGGCGTGGTTTATAAGGCCTTCAATGCCTGCTTCTAGACTAGTCTCGTTAGACAAACTTTTTTCGGCATGATTTGTCATGTTAATTTTTGAAAACATATCCAACATTTCCTGTACTTGTATCAAATTTGTCTGAGTACTCATATTACCACTAAGGACTGACTCTTGATAATCCCCATCAACATAAAATTCACTTTGACCAGACATTTTTCTTGGCAAAAATATTTTTTTTAAAAAATTAATAATTAATAATTTCATGCAAAATATTATTTCTGTCACCACCGTAACTATGACTGATCCTGTACAAAATATCGACGTTATCTCAGCAGTGCCTCCATTTAATATGTTGTGCTTTTTTAAGGAAAGTTTCCCGCACATTTTTATTAAGTAATTTTTAACGAAGATATTTTTAAGATACAAGATCAATCTATACGACACAGTCTATATATGCGAAACTGGTTCACGGAGACGAGTGATCATACTTAATAGTCACATTTATTGGTTGACAGAAAACAAATATTTACATGAAATTAAAATACAGATTGCATTATTTGAACATTTGACAATTGATGGAAATACCCTCAAAATGGGCGTAGTACCTTGGACACAATATCACCATGATAACTTCTTCAGTAGAATCAATAACCTTATACTTGACAATTTAACATAATGTCTGTATTTCACACACCCAGCCGTTACTATGCTGCAGGTAAGTAACGTTGAACAATGCGAAACAAATTAGACATTTGTTTGTCAATAAAAAGCAACTATGCAAAAAGTAATATATAATAAAAATTGAATATTAGAGAAAAATCTATGAAAAGGCGATTATTGATTCTGGAGAATGATTATCAATACTAGAATATTCAATACATCAATGGTTAAGAGAACATACAAGATAAAATCAACATGGCATATTTACCCATTCCAAAATGGCTATTAGTCTGGATTTAAGATAGCTACCGGGTTCAGGAATCTCCTTGGAGGTTAAAGTATATTTCCAGGCATGGCTGTCAGTCTATCTGGGAAGATGTTTCTCTCCCAGTGTCCCTTCCCCAGGGTGGGTCCCTGAGCTCTCAGGTTTCCCTGAGCTGTCCTCCCTTTTCACTATCTATCTAGCTTCTTAAATATCCTCTCACACAATAAGATCATAAAACTTGTAATATGTTCAGCCCAAAAGGTATGTGCCTTTTTCCTATTGGCCTAACTGTT
>CM053038.1:73115112-73215862 GCA_028564925.1 Lithobates sylvaticus
TTGTATCTTTTTAATTATTTTAAACATGTGACCAGCAGCAGAGGACTAGAGGCTCCTCCTGCTTATGTTTCCCTGCAGACAGGCTGGGAGAGAGCTGGGTTATGTGACAGCTGTATATCAATTAGGAAAAAGGTACTTAGATTTTTTTTCATTAAAATAATTACAGAGCCATCATCCACATACAGAAATAGAAAGGCACAGTGTAAATTAAACAGTGTTACATTTAACTAAAAAAAATGAAGGGGGTGAACAAGGTTCAAGAGGTGTTAGAAGCAGAAATGTGCAATTCTTTTCGTTCTGAATTAGTTTTCTTATAAATTTCGACAAATCAGTTCATTCGGAAATATCTGAATTAATGAAAACCCGTTTAACAAATTTTTCGTAAAAAAAATCGTAAATTCATTCATTCATTCGAAAATTCGGAAACTCGAAAATGTGAAAATCTGAAATATTAACTAATAATAACTTAACTATTACTAACTTTTAAATTATAGGTATTGGAATTTCCTTTCAAATTTGGCTGTTGAATGTAACTAACGTAACAAATTAGTAATAATAAATAACAATAATAATAATAAAAATGTTGTATTATTATTATTATTATTTATTATTAATTAGTTCCATTCCATTTGTTTAGATGCAGCATTTGTTATTTTGGATAATTTGTAACTTCAGATAAATTTGTATTTGTTATGTTCACTAACAGTCAAATTTGAAAGGAAATTCCAATACCTATAATTTAATAGTTAGTTATTATTAGTTAGTTAGTTATTCTCTATTTTCATATTTTCTTTCTTATTTTTAAATTTTTGGATTTTCTCATTTTCGAATTTACGAGTTTTCAAATTTACGAATTGCGATCATAACGAATGACCCGAAAAATTCAAGAAAAGAAAAATGAATGAAATGAAAACAAACACATTTTTCGGCAGTGCACATGTCTAGTTAGAAGGCGCAACACTGTTTTTATATCAGGCATTTATGGATTTTTACTGCTTGATTAATAAAGCCATTTGGCCTGTTGGAAGTCATCTTGGAATGTCAGTAAAACAAGTACTGTATATACAGCAGGGTGTATAACAGTAGAGTGCATATCAGAATCTTCATCTGGGAGATGATTCACGCATACCCCCTGGCGGTGGGGTATAGGAATAAGAGAGCCTGAGCACCAGACCTCCTGGTGATGTGAAGATTACAGTGCCTAATTGCTTCGCTTTCATCCAGAACATCAAAGGTACCAGATATGGACTGGAATGCTGACCTGGGTCAAGGCAGGTGTTCATGGAGTAATGCTGCCCCCTTGTGGAAGACAGTAACATATTTCCTGGAGAATCCAGGTTAACACTTTACTTCCTGGTGATTACAAAAATAACAAACAACCCCTTATAATTTATGGACGGTTACTCATTGGACAATGGACTACACCAGGCGGGCAGATGGTGTTTTTGTGGGTTGCATCTGTAAGTCTTTTAAAATGTGACGGCCAACAATGAAATCCCCATTTCTCTCTCTCTCTCTCTCTCTTCTTTTTCTCCTGGAGCGCAGCCAACATACAGACCCTGAGGAAGAACTTACATAACGTATCATCTCTGCTTTTTTGTTTTATATGGTCTGTATTACTATCTGTACTTAGATTTCTGTTAGTGTTCTACTTTCTTTGTAACAAACAAGACATTTGCTTATTTGAGCACTGTGTTTCTTTTTATAGCTAATCGTATTGGTATAGCATCACCATTAATATTGCCAGAGCTTTGATAGACTAGCCCCCTATTTATTTCAAGAGGGCAGGATTCTCAATATGAAACTCATACCAAGAACACAGGGACCTGACCTCAAACTAACAAGAGGAAAGTTCAAAAATATTTTTAGAAAGTATTATTTTACTGAAAGGGTAGTTGCTGCTTGGAATTGACTTCCAGCCGAGGTAGTGAGTCAGTCAACAGTAAGTGTAATAAAACATACAAAACATGCAAACATAGATAGTATATACTTACAAAAAAGGTAACAAAAAACAAAAAATACCAATCAAGCAAAAATGAAAAAAATATAGGCAGACTTGATGGACCATTTAGTTTTTTTTTTCTGCCGTTACTTTGCTTTGTTTCTATGACTTATACTCTTAATTCAACAGTACATGAAAATAATAAAATAGTGAGGAAAGCCCTCTCCAACTAGTATTTATTCCACTTCATCCAATATGCCGTGATCCACTACCACATACAGATCAGCCTCTTACCAAAAAATCAGACCTCAAAATGATGGAGGTTAACTTGCGCTTTATACTTCCCAATGCATCCAACCAGCATATAATGAACCAAGCTGTTTCCACATGGATGCTCCGGATATAAACCCCAATCAGTACTCTAATTAATTGAGCATAACATATACATACAGTAAAAACAGGGTGGAGGATTCCATAGTGTAGTATTGCTAAACTCCATATCAAGGCTCGGATCTGAACCTGGGAACTCGGTTGTGTCTGGCAATGTCACTTCTTGCTCAGCCACCTGAAATGCTGGACAGCTACTTAGACAGTGCCTTTAATGACTTTGCCCTGAATCTTTTGCTCCTCCCATAAACTTCCTATAAAAGCCATGCCTTTTCACTTCCTATTTGCCAGATTATTGTTCTCCTTCCAGCCAATATCTTGCTCTTGTATCTCCTGCTGCTGTCTGTATCTTCACTACAACTCCTTAACAACTATGCTCCTGCTTGATTCCAACCTGCAACCACTCCTTATCAACCTTTGGCTTGTTAACTGACTGGGCTTCTGCTTGATCCCTACCTGCTATATCTGCTACTGGGCCCTGGCTTGTTCACCTCCTGATGGGGAGATCCTGAGGACCGCAACCTGTAGTAACATGGAGCAAAACCCATCTCCACCATCAGAAACTCTGGTAAATACTGGTTAATGCTTAGACTATGCACCCCAGGTGAGTCTGCGTCATATGCCAGGGTGATCTGCTTATGTACTTATCTAGCTGGTCGTGGGAACTTTTTAACTGCTATAGCTACTGGTCTCTGAGCTTGATCCTAGACCTTGACATTTAATAAATGTATGTATTTATTAAAATGCTTAACCTACGCAGTCTTACCCGAAGGCCTTGATGGGTACTATGAATGAGCTTCTGAAAAGCACTTAGGGGCATGCACATGTGATGGAGTAGTCTAGTGTTTATTGGATGATTCAATAAATTGTTCCAATACTGCAACACTTCGTTCAGAGGAATCGAGAGACCATAACCATGTGAATGTCACATCTACCCCAACGCAGGTGGTCAGACATTCTAGCTGGCTACTGTGTTCTTCACCTATAGCAGCCCCCTTTCCCATAAGGCAACCAGGCCTACCAGTACTCGATTGCCCCCAGGACTTATACACAATGCTATAGTGCCTGGCCACCATGCCAGGGCAAGTGCGAACTGAGCAAAGCAAACACTTGTGGTTAGCAGACAGATAGCCTGGTTCTATGACAGTCTAGGTAAAAGGTAGGCTGAGTTCAGAGAATAGTCCAAAATTTGGTTCAAAGTCATACACAGGGAAATCCAATCTAGCAAAGCAGGGCAGACAGAGAGGGAGCTTGATCAGGAACAACACACGTATCACTCTCTATCACAAGCATCCAAATGGGGGTTTAGCTGGCTTATAACAGGTTTGAGTTTCCACCCAGAGACTGACCACATCAATCACATCAATCAGCTTGCAGGTGGACAAAGACAGGAAGCATGCCATAGCCAAAACCCGGATGCTGAAATGAGTGAAGTGTTAGACGCTCCTGACAGTGACCATCTGTCTCACACTAGAAAAGATGGCCATATACAGAGTGAATTTCAGCCAGTTCCTGATGAACCAGTCACAATTTGAGCCCTGAGTGCCCATGGAGGCACAGTCCTGCCTGACCTCTGTGGTTTTGAAGTTCAAGAGAACCAGGCAGAAAATTGATGGGCAAACAGTAGCTGCACCCAATCAGATCACTGTTCGGGTACTCTGATGGCCAGCACATGCGGCTGTTGGAGTACCCAAACAATAGCCCGAACAATATCCCAACTAGCAAAAAAGCATCCGAGATGCAGTGGGAAAAAACAGAGAGCTCACTGGTGAAGGTTACACCAACAACAGACAAGACTACCCTCTAACCAGTATCCAGCAGGTTACCAGAAAAAACATGCACACGTTTTGGTTTGCACCTTGAATGGATTTAGCTAATTTCAATGAGTACAAAGAAGGGCAACAAAGCTAATAAAGGGTCTGGAGGATATTAGTTATGAGGAAAGGTTGCGAGCACTGAACTTATTCTCTCTTGAGAAGAGACACTTGAGAGGGCATATGATTTTAATATACAAATACCATACTGGTGACCCCACAATAGGGATAAAACTTTTTCACAAAAGGGAGTTTAACAAGACTCGTGGCCACTCATTAAAATTAAACTACGTAGAGGTTTATTTACTGTAAGAGCGGCAAGGATGTGGAATTCCATTCCACAGGTGGTGGTCTCAGTGGGGGGGCATTGATAGTTTCAAGAAACTATTAGATAAGCACCTGAACGACTGTAACATACAGGGATATACAATGTAATACTGACATATAATCACACACATAGGTTGGACTTGATGGACTTGTGTCTTTTTTCAACCTCACCTACTATGTAACTGAAAGTTTATACGCCCAGGACTTTTACCCAGCACCCATGTTACAGTACTTTTGATTGACTACTGAGGCCTTCAATACTGTACTGCTGGAAAAAGGAGAGAGAGAAAGAGAGCTACACATGCCCCCCCCCCCCCATATACCCAGAAGCACTGGGTATTTTAAGAGGCCCCATTGGGTGAATTGGGTGGTAAAGAATCATGTGCAGTCTTGCATTCAACAAACAACAAAGAGTAACTGTTTGTTGTCCATTGTTTTACCCGTTTAGGTGAATTTAGCTATACCTTTCTTAGAGTCCTGAGGAAAGGAAATAATAAAAGCGTATTGTTTCTGCTTATTTCATCAGACCACACACTGCGCTAATCAGTACTGCCCGGGAAATCTGTGATTGCAATCTTCATGCGCAGGGTGAGCACACGTCTGCATTTCCACGCCGCTCTTTAGTGCTGGAAAATGATGGATTGAAGCGTGAACGATCATATTCAAATATTTTGTCTGCATCCTTATTGAACTTTGTTATGCTCGGCATCGTCTGCATCTCAAATACTGCAAAGCGGATTGACACACAATGCAATTATCTGACGTTCCCCCTCAACAAAGCACACTGATAACCTTCTTTTATTTCATTATATCAGCAGGTCACCCGCAGGATGATTCCTACCCTAATTAAGTGGCATTAAGGGAAAACTATATATGTATTTTCAGAGGATACACATCCTGAATTGTCTGTATGCAGCTTTTCGGGGCAGCAATTTGCATGATGGAGTTACTGCAGTGAAAAAAAAAAAAAAAACATAACCATACATACAACAGAGGAACAGCTTCCACTTCCACGCACACAAAAAAACAAAACAACATCTTTCACACATATATATATATATATATATATATATATAAAATTTATGTTTTATTCTATATTATTTTATTTTCATTTTTTTAAAGTCGGGTGAGAAGTGGAAATCTGGATCTCTGTTGTATGTATGGTTAGGGTTTTAGGGTTCCATTTAATAGAGAAACCTTTTTTTTTTCGTTTTCCTATTTATGGATCCTCAGCCTATGCTGGCTAAAGGATCCAAGATAGCTCAGAACAAATACGATTAATAATTTTGTCTGTTATTAGACCTGGAAGACTGGCAAAATCTAGTAGCAGAAATCAAATACAGTAAAACCTTGGATTGTGAGCATAATTCTTTCCAGAAACATGCTTTTAACCACTTCAATACTGGGCACTTTGGCCCCTTTCCTTCCCAGGCCAATTTTCAGCTTTCAGCGCTCTTGCAATTTCAATAAGAATTGCGTGGTCATGCAACACTGTACCTAAATGAATATTTTATAATTTTGTTCACACAAATAGAGCTTTCTTTTGGTGGTATTTATTCACAAATCAGTTTTTTTTTTTTTTTTGCGATATAAGCGAAAAAAAGAGTGGAAATTTAGAAAAATAAATATTTTCTACTTTCTGTTTTAAAAGAAATCCAATAGAATCTGATTTTGTCATAAATTTAAGCCAAAATGTATTCTGCTACATGTCTTTGTTAAAAAATTGGTTTGTGTGATTACGTAGAGATGTACTCAGATGATCATGTACAGATGTGCGCAGATGATCACGGACATATGTGTGCAGATGATCATTGGGACATATGATTTTACTGTTACAAATGTGGGGGACAGGTGTTTTTACTGTGTGGGGACATGTGTGTGGGGACAGTGTTTTGGGGACATTATGTGTTTACATTGTGTGGGGACACTGGGCCGGTGATCAGTGTGTAAAAAGCTGTAAAAAAACAGCTCATACTGATCACCGGCTGGCTTTAGCAATCTGCTCTCCTCTCCTCATTGACAACTTCCGTGTGAGGAGAGGAGAGCCGATCGCCTAGCAACCGGCTCTCTATTTACATCACATGACGGCTGTGATTGGACACAGCCATCATGTGATCAGGAGGGCCAGTCCCAGAGCCCTCCTGCCGATCGGAGATGCGATGTGTCCAGGTGACACGAGCGCTTCGGGATCACACCACTGCGCAGGCACATGCGTACAATCCCCCTCCTTCTGACCGTCCGCTCAGAAGGAGGAAGCGCCCACCCGGCCATATATGTGGCCGGGTGGGAGGTGGTTAATCCAAATCACTTGTATATCAAAGTGAATTTTCCCAAAAGAAATAATGGAAACTCAAATGATTCATTCCACAACCATTTATTCATTACTCCTTCAGTTTACAGTCCATATAAAAAGATTATAGCACCCAACATATGGTGGACATGCCCCAAGATTCGCCGCTTCTGAATGAGCGTTCATTCATTTATATTTTCGGTCACAATGGTTAACATCACAAAAGATGCCAGAGTTGTTCTATTGAATAAACCAGTAGAAAATTTTCCCCTGACAAACCTAGACACTGATTCATTTTATGTTCCTTGCGGCCTGTTATAGACATGGCAATAATGCAACGCAAGCTTACGTGGATCATGTTGAATGAAGAAATAGTGTTCTACGCAACAAACAATCCCTGTTCGATAAAACATGGTCCCCTTGGCTTGCCTACTTTCAGGTCCATAAAGCATAGAGATATTTCTTAAATCGACTGGCGGGAGGCTCCCGGATGTATTTTTCTCTTAACCTTCTTTCTATTCCGTTTCCTTCCTTTCTATTCCTTTTACTATTCTTAGCCAAACTTGGCATTGCGGGTGTCTAGCCCCTTTTTTCGTAACCCAGACTATTCTGGGCATACTTTGGGGAATTTGATCCCTCATATGAGATAGTTATAATGCTGATAGTCTACAAGTGCCTTAATTATTGCACAATTTGAGTAAGAGGCATTATTGCCACAGATACTATTCCATCAGGATTAAGTATTAACAATGCTAGGCTCCCAAGTCCATGATCTTTCATAAATGTATCTGCCTCATCAAGGGGTTAACCGCACGGTGAACCTCCTGTGTTTATATTGCTAAAACGCTCTAGTAGTATTATGTTATAAGTTGATGTTTTCTATAAACTCCAGTTTACTTACATTAGAGGTCCCCACGGCAGTGATTATCAAGGTGCTTTGGTCCTCATCAGTTTAGACCTAGCCTTGTATTTGTATGTTTTCCCATTACATGCTTGGAGCAGACGAGGCTTGTTCACTGCTCCATTATAAGGCCTCCCTTTTTTTTTTTATCTTGTTTTTTTTTAAAAAACAATAAAAAACTATTGAAACAGAAAAAGATTATAGCAATGTGATAGGTTGTGTAACCATAAAATGTCCATCCACAAATGGAGGCCTCCACAAGGGGATTAGAAGCAAAATCCAGCAGGAGCTACAGAGTATAAAAGAGAAGAGAGGCGCCTCTAAGTGTAGCAATATGTTGCTAAAATGTTGTACCTTCATGAAATGTAACCATATTGCTACACTTAGAGGCACCTCTCTTCTCTTTTTATACTTGTATATCAAGACATCGCTTGTATATCAAGTCAAAATTTGTTTTAACATGTTGCTTGTCTTGCAAAATGCTCTCAAAACAAGTTACTCTCAAACCAAGGTTTTACTGTACTGTGCAAGACAGCGTAATATTTGAATGTGAGTATTGTGCAAAAGTTACTTTTTTGATAGGCCCATTTATTTATTTTTCTTTGGAGTTGTCTTAACACCTATCTCTGGACACCTCTTCCCCCACCCAGTCCTTCCCACCCATACATTTCTATCCATTTACCATAAAATATAAATTTGAAAAAATAAAAATGCAACACTTTTCTTAGGCAACTCAGATAAAGTAGGTTATGAAATGCCTCAGTACTTTATGACTGGCTTTAAAGTGCATTTTTTTTTATTTGTTTTAAATAAAATGAAGGTACTATAGAATGATGCTATTTTACTGAGCTACTTAAAAATATGTTGGGGAGATGAAATTTCCATTTGGCTTACTGGATTGCCACTTGGATGACAGGAAGGATAAAAGGCGAGTTGAAAAGTATTTATGGGTTAAAAATACTATGGAGTCAAGTGCTATCATCACTGGTGCCAATTTTGGATCCCCAGTGCTGCCATCTTGAATGTGGGAGGCAACTGTGACTTACTGAAGTCCCACACCCAGCACCCAGCTGTGTATGCCTAAGGCATGGCAGAAATGTGTAACTGGTCCCACAGCCTCCTGGCATGTGTGACGTATGTTGGGAGGGTTGTCAGCCAATTCCTGCCTTCAGGGCTGGGACAATGGGTGGGCAGGAGGGGCGGCTGCCCTGGGCACTGTGGTATCATGTGAGGTGGGGTGCCACAAGGAGGTGGGGGGATTTGTGTTGGGAGGGGGAATTGGGGGCAGCAGGGCATGAGAATTGTTCTAGAAGGGGACATTTTGGGTGTATGTGCTGGGAGTGGTGTTTTAGGGGGATTTGTGTTGGCAGGGATGGAAGAAGAGGATTTGTGGTAGGAGAGGGAATTTGGGGTGTGTATGTGCTAAAATAAGTGATATGGTAGAGGGGAAGGGGAAATTGTGCTGGGAGGGGATTTTCTTTTATTTGGGGGGGGGGGGATTTGTGCTACTAGAAATGAATGGGTAGGGGTATATTTCCACGCCACTCTTTAGTGCTGGAAAATGATGGATTGAAGCGTGAACGATCATATTCAAATATTTTGTCTGCATCCTTATTGAACTTTGTTATGCTCGGCATCGTCTGCATCTCAAATACTGCAAAGCGGATTGACACACAATGCAATTATCTGACGTTCCCCCTCAACAAAGCACACTGATAACCTTCTTTTATTTCATTATATCAGCAGGTCACCCGCAGGATGATTCCTACCCTAATTAAGTGGCATTAAGGGAAAACTATATATGTATTTTCAGAGGATACACATCCTGAATTGTCTGTATGCAGCTTTTCGGGGCAGCAATTTGCATGATGGAGTTACTGCAGTGAAAAAAAAAAAAAAAACATAACCATACATACAACAGAGGAACAGCTTCCACTTCCACGCACACAAAAAAACAAAACAACATTTTTCACACACACATATATATATATATATATATATATATATATATATATATATACATACAGTATATGTATATATATATATATATATATATATATATATAAAATTTATGTTTTATTCTATATTATTTTATTTTAATTTTTTTTAAGTCGGGGTGAGTGGAAATCTGGATCTCTGTTGTATGTATGGTTAAGATTTAGGGTTCCATTTAATAGAGAAACCTTTTTTTTTTTTTTTTTCGTTTTCCTATTTATTGATCCTCAGCCTATGCTGGCTAAAGGATCCAAGATAGCTCAGAACAAATACGATTAATAATTTTGTCTGTTATTAGACCTGGAAGACTGGCAAAATCTAGTACCAGAAATCAAATACAGTAAAACCTTGGATTGTGAGCATAATTCTTTCCAGAAACATGCTTTTAACCACTTCAATACTGGGCACTTTGGCCCCTTTCCTTCCCAGGCCAATTTTCAGCTTTCAGCGCTCTTGCATTTTCAATAAGAATTGCGCGGTCATGCAACACTGTACGTAAATGAATATTTTATAATTTTGTTCACACAAATAGAGCTTTCTTTTGGTGGTATTTATTCACAAATCAGTTTTTTTTTTTTTTTTTTTGCGATATAAGCGAAAAAAAGAGTGGAAATTTAGAAAAATAAATATTTTCTACTTTCTGTTTTAATAGAAATCCAATAGAATCTGATTTTGTCATAAATTTAAGCCAAAATGTATTCTGCTACATGTCTTTGTTAAAAAATTGGTTTGTGTGATTACGTAGAGATGTACTCAGATGATCATGTACAGATGTGCGCAGATGATCACGGACATATGTGTGCAGATGATCATTGGGACATATGATTTTACTGTTACAAATGTGGGGGACAGGTGTTTTTACTGTGTGGGGACATGTGTGTGGGGACAGTGTTTTGGGAACATTATGTGTTTACATTGTGTGGGGACACTGGGCTGGTGATCAGTGTGTAAAAAGCTGTAAAAAAACAGCTCATACTGATCACTGGCTGGCTTTAGCAATCTGCTCTCCTCTCCTCATTGACAACTTCCGTGTGAGGAGAGGAGAGCCGATCGCCTAGCAACCGGCTCTCTATTTACATCACATGACGGCTGTGATTGGACACAGCCATCATGTGATCAAGAGGGCCAATCCCAGAGCCCTCCTGCCGATCGAAGATGCGCTGTGTCCGGGTGATACGAGCGCTTTGGGATCACGCCACTGCGCAGGCACAAGCGTGCAATCCCCCTCCTTCTGACCGTCCACTCAGAAGGAGGAAGCGCCCACCCGACCATAAATGTGCAGTGGCCGGGTGGGAAGTGGTTAATCCAAATCACTTGTATATCAAAGTGAATTTTCCCAAAAGAAATAATGTAAACTCAAATGATTCATTCCACAACCATTTATTCATTACTCCTTTAGTTTATAGTCCATATAAAAAGATTATAGCACCCAACATATGGTGGACATGCCCCAAGATTCGCCGCTTCTGAATGAGCGTTCATTCATTTATATTTTCGGTCACAATGGTTAACATCACAAAAGATGCCAGGGTTGTTCTATTGAATAAACCAGTAGAACATTTTCCCTGACAAACCCAGACACTGATTCATTTTATGTTCCTTGCGGCCTGTTATAGACATGGCAATAATGCAACGCAAGCTTACGTGGATCATGTTGAACGAAGAAATAGTGTTCTACGCGACAAACAATCCCTGTTCGATAAAACATGGTCCCCTTGGCTTGCCTACTTTCAGGTCCATAAAGCATAGAGATATTTTTTAAATCGACTGGCGGGAGGCTCCCGGATGTATTTTTCTCTTAACCTTCTTTCTATTCCGTTTCCTTCCTTTCTATTCCTTTTACTATTCTTAGCCAAACTTGGCATTGCGGGTGTCTAGCCCCTTTTTTCGTAACCCAGACTATTCTGGGCATACTTTGGGGAATTTGATCCCTCATATGAGATAGTTATAATGCTGATAGTCTACAAGTGCCTTAATTATTGCACAATTTGAGTAAGAGGCTTTATTGCCACAGATACTATTCCATCAGGATTAAGTATTAACAATGCTAGGCTCCCAAGTCCATGATCTTTCATAAATGTATCTGCCTCATCAAGGGGTTAACCGCACGGTGAACCTCCTGCGTTTATATTGCTAAAACGCTCTAGTAGTATTATGTTATAAGTTGATGTTTTCTATAAACTCCAGTTTACTTACATTAGAGGTCCCCACGGCAGTGATTATCAAGGTGCTTTGGTCCTCATCAGTTTCGACCTAGCCTTGTATTTGTATGTTTCCCCATTACATGCTTGGAGCAGACGAGGCTTGTTCACTGCTCCATTATAAGGCCTCCCTTTTTTTTTTTTATCTTGTTTTTTTTTTTAAAAAACAATAAAAAACTATTGAAACAGAAAAAGATTATAGCAATGTGATAGGTTGTGTAACCATAAAATGTCCATCCACAAATGGAGGCCTCCACAAGGGGATTAGAAGCAAAATCCAGCAGGAGCTACAGAGTATAAAAGAGAAGAGAGGCGCCTCTAAGTGTAGCAATATGTTGCTAAATGTTGTACCTTCATGAAATGTAACCATATTGCTACATTTATGCCGCGTACACACGAAGGGACAATCCCGCGGGATTATCCTCTGGACTGAAGTCCAGCGGATAATCCCCTCGTGTGTGGGCGCCGGCGGACTTTTTGGCGCCAAAGTACGGCGGACTAAAGTTTGAAGTTTTGTTTTCAAATTATCCGCTGGACTTGGCAGTCCAGCGGATAATCCCGCCGTTAGTGGGCAAGTCCGCGGGACTTTTGAAATGAACGGACTTGCCGCTCATCGGCAAGTCCGTTCATTTAGCACGTGACTTCAGGTTACGTAGCTAGCGTAGGCAGTAAATGCCGCCGCGCTAGCTCCGTGACCTGGCATGGATTTAAAGGGACTCCCCACGCCGAAAAAACGGCGTGGGGGTTCCCCCCAAATCCATGTCAGACCCTCATCCGAGCACGCAGCCTGGCAGGCCAGGAAAGGGGTGGGGACGAACGAGCGCCCCCCCCTCTCCTGAGCCGTACCAGGCCGCGTGCCCTCAACATGGGGGGTGCCCTGGGGAAAGGGGGGCCGTGCGGCCCCCCCACCCCAAAGCACCTTGTCCCCATGTTGATGAGGACAAGGGCCTCTTCCCGACAACCCTGGCCGTTGGTTGTCGGGGTCTGCGGGCGGGGGCTTATCGGAATCTGGGAGCCCCCTTTAATAAGGGGCCCCCCAGATACCGGCCCCCCACCCTATGTGAATGAGTATGGGGTACGATGTACCCCTACCCATTCACCTAAGGTGTAAAATGTAAAGTAAAAAAAAAACACCCACACTTTTGAAAAAATAGTTTATTGCACTGCTCCGGGGGTCTTCTTCCGTCTTGGGGGTCTTCTCGCCGGACTCCCCCGCCATTTACCAAGCTCTTTTACCGAGCGAGGGGAGTCCGGCTACCTTCTTCGTCGTCGCCGCCGTCGTCTGGGGGTCTCGATCCGCCTTCGGGGGTCTTCTTCCGTCTTGGGGGTCTTCTCGCCGGACTCCCCCGCCATTTACCAAGCTCTTTTACCGAGCGGGGGAAGTCCGGCTACCTTCTTCGTCGTCGCCGCCGTCGTCTGGGGGTCTCGATCCGCCTTCGGGGGTCTTCCGGGGGTCTCTTCTGTTCTTGCGGCGGTCGTCGTCTTCCGCGCCGCCGGCGCCTTGTCCTTCTTCTTGTCCTTCTTGTTCTTCTTCTTCTTCCGATGTTGACCCGTCGCTGTCTCTGCCCGGAATGCCTGTGCCGATCTGCGCTCGGACTTATATAGGGACATGGGGGACAGGGTCACATGTTCATGTCACATGGTGACCCCGCCCCCTTGCGATGTCACAGTCCCAGCATCCTCCGGGACTGTGACACCACAAGGGGGCGGGGTCACCATGTGACATGTGCATGTGACCCTGTCCCCCATGTCCCTATATAAGTCCGAGCGCAGATCGGCACAGGCATTCCGGGCAGAGACAGCGACGGGTCAACATCGGAAGAAGAAGAAGAACAAGAAGGACAAGAAGAAGGACAAGGCGCCGGCGGCGCGGAAGACGACGACCGCCGCAAGAACAGAAGAGACCCCCGGAAGACCCCCGAAGGCGGATCGAGACCCCCAGACGACGGCGGCGACGACGAAGAAGGTAGCCGGACTCCCCTCGCTCGGTAAAAGAGCTTGGTAAATGGCGGGGGAGTCCGGCGAGAAGACCCCCAAGACGGAAGAAGACCCCGAAGGCGGATCGAGACCCCCAGACGGCGGCAACGACGAAGAAGGTAGCCGGACTTCCCCCGCTCGGTAAAAGAGCTTGGTAAATGGCGGGGGAGTCCGGCGAGAAGACCCCCAAGACGGAAGAAGACCCCCGGAGCAGTGCAATAAACTATTTTTTCAAAAGTGTGGGTGTTTTTTTTTACTTTACATTTTACACCTTAGGTGAATGGGTAGGGGTACATCGTACCCCATACTCATTCACATAGGGTGGGGGGCCGGTATCTGGGGGGCCCCTTATTAAAGGGGGCTCCCAGATTCCGATAAGCCCCCGCCCGCAGACCCCGACAACCAACGGCCAGGGTTGTCGGGAAGAGGCCCTTGTCCTCATCAACATGGGGACAAGGTGCTTTGGGGTGGGGGGGGGCCGCACGGCCCCCCTTTCCCCAGGGCACCCCCCATGTTGAGGGCACGCGGCCTGGTACGGCTCAGGAGGGGGGGGGCGCTCGTTCGTCCCCACCCCTTTCCTGGCCTGCCAGGCTGCGTGCTCGGATGAGGGTCTGACATGGATTTGGGGGGAACCCCCACGCCGTTTTTTCGGCGTGGGGATTCCCTTTAAATCCATGCCAGCTTGCGGAGCTAGCGCGGCGGCATTTACTGCCTACGCTAGCTACGTAACCTGAAGTTACGTTCGAAATGAACGGACTGCTCCGTGTGTGGGCAAGTCCGTTCATTTTCAAAAGTCCCGCGGACTTTTGGCCGGCGGATTATCCGCTGGAGAAGTCCGTGCGTGTGTGGGCAAGTCCACACCCTCGGAAAGTCCAGCGGACCTAGCCGGAAAGTCCCGCGGGATTGTCCGCTGGACTAGGTCCGCCGGCAAAAGTCCCTACGTGTGTACGAGGCATTAGAGGCACCTCTCTTCTCTTTTTATACTTGTATATCAAGACATCGCTTGTATATCAAGTCAAAATTTGTTTAAACGTTTTGCTTGTCTTGCAAAATGCTCTCAAACCAAGTTACTCTCAAACCAAGGTTTTACTGTACTGTGCAAGACAGCGTAATATTTGAATGTGAGTATTGTGCAAAAGTTACTTTTTGATAGGCCCATTTATTTATTTATTTATTTTTCTTTGGAGTTGTCTTAACACCTATCTCTGGACACCTCTTCCCCCACCCAGTCCTCCCCACCCATACATTTCTATCCATTTACCATAAAATATAATTTGAAAAAAATAAAAATGCAACACTTTTCTTAGGCAACTCAGATAAAGTAGGTTATGACATGCCTCAGTACTTTATGACTGGCTTTAAAGTGCATTTTTTTTATTTGTTTTAAATAAAATGAAGGTACTATAGAATGATGCTATTTTACTGAGCTACTTAAAAATATGTTGGGGAGGTGGAATTTTGGCTTACTGGATTGCCACTTGGATGACAGGAAGGATAAAAGGCGAGTTGAAAAGTATTTATGGGTTAAAAATACTGTAGCTGATGCCTTTTAACAAAAATCAGCCCATGGATTCAAGTGCTATCATCAATTTTGGATCCCCAGTGCCGCCATCTTGGATGTGGGAGGCAACTGTGACTTACTGAAGTCCCACACCCAGCACCCAGCTGTGTATGCCTAAGGCACGGCAGAAATGTGTAACTGGTCCCACAGCCTCCTGGCATGTGTGACGTATGTTGGGAGGGTTGTCAGCCAATTCCTGCCTTGAGGGCTGGGACACTGGGTGGGCAGGAGGGGCGGCTGCCCTGGGCACTGTGGTATCATGTGAGGTGGGGTGCCACAAGGAGGTGGGGGGGGGGGTTTGTGTTGGGAGGGGGAATTGGGGGCAGCAGGGCATAAGAATTGTTCTAGAAGGGGAAATTTTGGGTGTATGTGCTGGGAGTGGTGTTTTAGGGGGATTTGTGTTGGCAGGGATGGAAGAAGAGGATTTGTGCTAAGAGAGGGAATTTGGGGTGTGTATGTGCTAAAAGAAGTGATATGGTAGAGGGGAAGGGGAAATTGTGCTGGGAGGGGATTTTCTTTTATTTGGGGGGGGGGGGATTTGTGCTACTAGAAATGAATTGGTAGGGGTACTGGTACTAGGATGGGAAATTTGTTGGTGGGGGATTTGTGCTAGGAGGGGGATTCCTGCTGCAAGTGGGGATCTTGAGTGTGGGGGGGGGGGGGGGGGTTTGTGTACTCGGAGAGATAATTTGAGGGATTTGAATGGTAGAAGATCTGTGCTAGGAGAGGTGATTTACTTGCAGGGGGGGTATTTGTGCAGGTAGATTTCAGCAAGGGAGGCAGATTTGTACTGGCAGGAGGACAAATGTATGCTTAGAGGGAAAACATGCAGGTTTATTTTATTTTTGGGGGGGGGGTTCTGACACATAATGCTCATACATCTTGGTGGGCACAGTTTGGCATGTTCGCCCTGGGCTCTAGATGACCTTGTCCTGTCTGCCTGTTCTTGACAGGGAGTGTCAAAGTATCATCTCAAAAGTGCATTAACCATTGTTGCTGGCAATGTACCAACAAGAAGAACAGTGGTGGCCAACATGATTTGAGGGTCAACTAACCATCAACCCCTTCATCAGAGCTTGGGCTTATTGTTAAAGTTTCTCAGATTACCTCTATAGGAGCTACTGGAGGGCATTCCATCTCAGAAGAAGCAACCATGGCATAACAGAGTGCCAAATGATGATCTCAAAAGTCTATAATTCTTTACTGTTAAAGGCATTATTCCATAAAGAAGAACAACCAAAGCCAATATGTTTTGGAGGTCAAGTATATCTCCTTCATCACTGCTTGGGCTTAATGTCTATGTTTTCTTATGGAATCTCCTGGAGGGCAATATCTTGCAGAAAAAGTAACCATGCAATCTCAATTGGCTTGTAGTTGATTCTGGTGTCTGCTTGCTTGGGGCGTGTTTCTAACACATAATGCTCTTACAACTTGGGGGGCACAGTTTGGCATGTTCACCATGGGCTTTAGTTGACCTTGTCCTGGCACTGTCTGCCTGTTCTTGACAGGGAGTGTCAAAGGATCATCTCAAAAGTCCATAAACTATTGTTGCTGGCAATGTATCAACGGGAAGAACAGTGGTGGCCAACATGTTTTGAGGGTCAACTAACCATCACGCCCTTCATCAGAGCTTGGGCTCATTGTCAATGTTTCTCAGATGACCTCTATAGGAGCTACTAGAGGGAATTCCCTCTCAGAAGAAGCAACCATGCCATAACAGAGTGCCAAATGATCATCTCAAAAGTCTATAATCCTTTACTGTTAAAGGCAATATTCCATAAAGGAGAACAACCATAGCCAACATGTTTTGGAGGCCAAGTAAATCTCCTTCATCGGGGCTTGGGCTTAATGTCTATGTTTTCATATGGAATCTCCTGGAGGGCAATATCTTGCAGAAGAATTAACCATTCCATCTCATTTGGCTTGTACTTGATTCTGGTGTCTGCTTGTATTGTGCAGCACATTTGGAGAGCGGAAGCAGCCCAATGTTTCTATTCTCAGCAAAGGAATAATCAGCCCCCCTGCATGCTCTAAAATCTCTATGAAAGTTAATGATCTCCTCTGACAGTTAAATTTCTCATTACCCTTCCCTACAGTAGTCCTAAAGAACTTGAGCCATCAAATCATTTCACAATATTTTTTGTTCTCCATTTAAAATAATAAAAAAAAACTGGTGGGATTAATTATGGGTAGATCAGCAGATTATAACCCAGCAGGTCGGATCATGAGAGCAGATTGGTGCGAACTGCAAGCGGAGCAGATGTTTAGTTATTGGCTCATCTCTATTCATATGTAACCATAAAAGTAAATGTATATTGGGAATAAACACAGAAATTTGTTAATTTGGAAACATCCGAATAAAAAAAAAAACCTGTTTAACAAATTTTTCAGAATATTCGCAAATTCGAATATTCAAAAAATTCAGAAATTCGTAAATTCATAAATTTGAAAATTCATAAATTCGAAATTTGAAAATCTGCAAAGCCCGAAAATTTGAAAATCTGAAATAACTAACTATTAAATTATAGGTATTGGAATTTCCTTTCACATTTGGCTGTTAGTGAACGTAATGAATACAAATTTATCACGAATGGAACATAACAAATTAATAATAATAATAAAAACGTTTTAATATTATTATTATTAATAATTAGTTCTGTTCCATTAGTTTGAATGCGGCATTCGTTATCTCAGATAATTTGTAACTTCGGATACATTTGTATTCATTACATTCACTAACAGCCAAATTTGAAAAGAAATGCCAATACCTATATACCTATTTAATAGTACTAAAAATCTCTACACATTTTGCGAGACAGCCCTCGCTTCCTCAGCAGAGATACATATAGATGTCCGAAATTAGAGACAATGTTGTTTATAGAGATGGGGGGGAGGGTGAAGTCCAACTTACAATTAGGTAAAATAGTCCTATAGAGCTCCAAACATTCCTGTCAACCATGCTTTGAGCTCTATAGGACTATTTTACCTAATTGTACGTTGGAGTTCTCCCTCACCTCCCCCCGTTCCCCCTTCTTTTTTTTCTCTCTAAACAACCTTGTCTCTAATTTCTACTGTATATGTATCTCTCCTGAGGAAGCGAGTGCTGTCTCGTGAAACACGTAAACATGCAATACATAAGTATTCACTCCCTGGATTTTAAGTCATATTATGATTTTTTTTAACTATGGTTATTCATATGCATATACCTGTAATTATGTTCAACAGAACTATTTTTTAAATATGTGTAAAATTTGTCGAATGTTTAAATAATAAAAAAAATTGGTGTCGAATGGCCATATCTGTGGGCCATTCTTGATAAATTTGGGCTTGGCTCATTTTTGTAAGTGGGTCCGGTTGTTATCCACCGCTCCGGGGGCATCAATTAGGATGAATGGCTTTCAATCTCCTAGTTTCAGACTTTTCCAGGGCACTAGGCAGGGGTGTCAGCTGGCCCCCCTGCTTTTTTCCCTGGGCATAGAGCCTTTGGCATGTCTTATACGGGCCTCTCCTGATGTTACTGGTCTGATTAGGGGAGACATGGAGGAAAAGATATCACTATATGCGGATGATCTGCTCTTTTTCATGTCTAATGTCTGTTCATCCCTGCTGGTAGTAATGGAACACGTTAAGGAGTTTGGAAGATTTTCCGGTTTAGGCATAGACTGGAAGAAATCCATGTTGATGCCTTTAGACCCCTTCTGGATCCACTACCACCTATACTTTCTCATTTTAAGGTTGTATCATCTATAAAATACTTGGGTATAATTATGTCAGACTCCCCACAGTCATATATTGTGGATAATATATTTCCATTACTTATTAGATTTCAAAATCAGAGTAAAACCTGGACTAAGCTCCCTTTATCGATAATAGGTTGTACCAATTTAATAAAAAGTATATGGATGCCTCAGCTCCTCTATTTTTTACATAATGCCCTGACTTGGATAACTATCCGGATCTTTATTAGGATAAACACTATATTTAGGCAATTAATATGGCGGAACAAAACCCCTATCAAACTGGAGACTTTGCAGCATCCCACAAATGCCGGCGGGCTGGCAGTTCCTAATCCAAGGCTATATTTTCTCGCCTCACAATTACAGCATTTTGCTGGATGGGAGTCTGAACAGATATCCTTTCCTGCTCGATGATTATTCTCTTTTGCATTTAAGGGTCGGTCTCCACTCTTTGTCCTCAATGGTGCAAGAGGGGGTGTCTCGCTTGCTGATATGCCTACTTGTATGTTAAACTGTAAAGTATGGGATACAGTTAAAAAAAATGCTGGGTGTCTCATATCCCAATAAATGCACTTCCATATGGAAAAATTATATACTTTCTGAAATTTCATCTCTTAGAGGCTTTCAGAGATGGGCAAAATTAAGAATACCTACTTTAGCTCAGCTATATCAGAATGGTTTACTTAAATCTTTTGAAGATCTGAGGGGAGAGTTCTGAGTAGAATCCAATTGGTTTTACCAATTTCTTCAATTAAGACATGCTCTACGTGCCCAGTTTTCTACTGCTAAGATATTTTTCCCCTCTATCCCTGTCTTGGATAAAATAGTACGGGCAGGGTTAACAAAGGGTCTTACCTTGGTTACTTATAGGGTACTGTCAGATGGGTTCCTATTGAACTTCCCTTTTCTCTGTGCAATTGGACTGAAATCTGAGCCAGCCTGTGCTAGATGCGGTAACACAGGTACATTAATACATCTTTTGTGGCTATGTCTGAAACTCCAAAGATACTGGGTGGAGGTGATTGGTACCTTAAATAGGGTATTGGATATTAACATTCCTGTTGAACCGCTTATATGTATATTGGGTTACTGTGATACCTCTATCTACACCTCCCCTACTGGTAATACTATAAGGCGTGCACTTTTTGTTGCCCATAGACAGATTGCTCTTAAGTTGACCTCTCTGCATCCACCGACTGTGTCCGATTGGATTGTAGATCTCAATAGGATCATTCTCTTTGAAAAGCATACATATTCCCTAAGGAACTCCCTGAATAAGTTTGATGTTATCTGGTCTAGATGGCTTCAATCTATGACTTAGGTATAACGTCAACCAATGGGTACTGTGTACTTTGTAATACTGGATATTGTTATTCATTTTTTTTCATGTGCCATATATACTCCAAGTGAGTGGGGGGTGGTGGGATGGTGGGGTTTGATGAAGGTTTTTTTTTTGTTTTTTTGGGGGTTTTGGATTGGTGTGATTTCTATTTTTGTCTGTATTGTGTCAATGTTGTTTTTATATAAAATAATAAAAAAAGCATTTTTGTTAATTTTATATCTTTGGTGGTGTCTCACAAAGTACCTTGGACAGTTCTTTCTTTTGTACATAGATTAAAATATGAGCTCTGGTTACAAGTGGCCCCAATATAATACAGAAAAAGGATGATAACACAGATGGAGGCAGGTGTAAACTTAGTATGAAGAATTTCCTCAAAATAGTCCTGCCAGCAATTACCCCCAATGCATTTCAATAATAAGAATCACAATCTTCATCATGGTGATTAGGTTATCTTCAATCAATGGGTAACTGTGTTGTTGACCAGAGCAATTTAAAATGAAAAATCCAGGAATACTCCTTAGAGGCTTTGACCACTCAGGTGGCAGAGCCAAACATGCAGGCTTTCGAAAGGCCATGTATGCAGATGCTACAAAGTGAAAAGGGGGGCAGGGGGGCAGGGCCTTAAGTGCACCTGCTGAAATTGTTCCTTGGAAATATGGATAAATATAATTTCCAAAAGAAGGTCTTATATTCCAGACAGAATGGAATTACAAATGTTTCACTTGAGGTCAAAGAAAAACATTTCCATCAATGACCCTGTGATAGGCAAGTAAGCCACAAGCCTACCACCAGCTACACTGTGTTAGGAGTCAGTTGATATTGCACCGCATACTAGAAAATTATGACAGACTTACCTGTAAACCGGATCCCGTCCTGTCACAGATTCCCGGCGCTACCATCTTCACCCAGTCTTCCTTCCGGGTTTGTGGGCTTCGGCTTCATGAATGGCCGGGAGCCGTGGTGATGTCACTCCCACACATGCACGCAGGGGCCCTCGGCTCCGACATGGAGCTCTGAAGGGACGGCAAGGGTATTGCGTCCCTTCAGAGCTCATGCGCTGGTGACGCCACCAGCATCGTCGCTTGTGAATATCTCCTAAACAGTGCAAGCTTAGGAGATATTCACTGTACCTACAAGCAAGCCTTATTATGAATACAAAAATAAAATTGCGCATGTGAAAGATTATTCAGTGTCAAAAAAAAAAGCAGCGCCACAAATGTGTGCTATTACCACATAAAACAAGAACAAAAAAAATAAAGGTATTTTGCGCTACAGTGTTTGATATAAAAAATACTGGAAAAAAGAAAAAACTATTATAAACAAATAAACAGTCCAGAAAAATCAGTCTCTCAAATAGACCATAATGGTCAAATGGCAGACTTCATTATTCAACTGTGGATAAGGTTATCCAATCCCTTCACCCTTCAAGTGAACACGCCACTACCACTACAATAGGTTGGACTCTTACCAGAGAGCTTGAACCCTTTATTACAAAGGGTCAAACAGGCTTGATGAATATGACCCGGTAGGGGTCATCAGTAGGGGGCGTGGTTTCTTTGTACATCCCCTGCTGATGACCCCCTACAGGGACATATTCATCAAGCCTGTTTGACCCATTTGTAATAAAGGGTCCAGGCTCTCTGGTAAGAGTCCAACCCAGTGGTGGCTGGTGTTTTTTTGTAAAAAAAACACCCCCCGTGGCACCTCAACCCCCCCTTCACTGGCACTTACACGACCGGCGGGCACATCAGGGATCATCGGGTAGGGGGACATCTTACAGCTTCTTCCGTGTCCTCTTTCTTTCTGAGATCACTGCGCCTTCCGCCATGCGTCTCCTCCCCTCCTCCTAGGAATCCAATAGGATCGCCTAACCTTTCAGCCAATCGGGAAACGGGTGACAGACCCGCGCTTCCTGATTGGCGGAGAGGCAATTCAGTGTTGGAAAAGCAAATATTAATTTGCTTTTCTAACACATCTGGGTGGACTCCGAGCTCAATGCTCTGCTGCACGAGTCCACCCTTTTTAAAGCCTATTAGAGCCTATAGCTCTAATCTGGTGCTTCAAAAAACAATCCTGCCATTTGACCATTATGGTCCATTTGACAGACTGATTTTTCTGGACTGACTTTTTTGTTTAAGCCTTATTATAGGCTTACCTGTGTACAAGTTCAAACGTGGAGTTTACTCATTCTATCCAGACCTAGAAAAAAAAATAGCAATGTACAAAAGCAGTAATATTAGACACCAAGGGATCTATCCCACAAACTGTTCATCTTCAAGACTTTGCTTCTATTACAGCTTTACTTTAGCTATGACACAGTTCAAACTCCTGATTTTCAAACTGACCTTGCAGTATTGTATCTTATTACTGCAATGAAATCCGTACGACCTTGAGTAAAACATTTGTGTATCTGTTACTGGATACATATTTGTATAGAAGCTTGTGAGCAAGGACATCTCCAACCAAACAGCTATATGCACGGTTAAAACATCCACATTAACCTTTTTACTATGTAAAAAGCTCATAAAGCAGCACTGTTGTTCAGCCCCATCTCTTGCCCGCAATTTGAACTACTAGTATTCCAAATAGAATGTAATGAGGGTTACATGTACAATTGAACGTTAACCCATCAAGACCGTGGACATCACTAAGAACTCAAAGTTCAGGGTTTTCTGAAATCATGAGGTCTCTGGACTTACCAAAACTCATTATATGGTTATGAATGATTCGAAACTGGGGAACCCAAGACATCATTGAGTAGCTAACCAGCATGGTAGAACCTGGTTATTTGTTTACCCGGTTTGTTTGCCCGTTTGACCACTGCTGTTATCTTAGATTCCCTTGTTGCCAACGTTTGAGCCCGGTGTTCGATTCGAACCCATGTTCGAATCGAGCACCGGGTTCGTTCGCTCGCTCGGCGAGCCCAGAACTATTGGGGCCGCTCGCATCAAATTCGTGTGATGCGAGCGGCCCCGCAATGCATTGCGGCCCGCGCAGTGCAATGCTGGCTGATGATTGGCCAAGCATGCACTGTGACCCCGCATGCTTGGCCAATCACAGCGCCGGCAGCGAGGAGAGCCATAATTGGCTACAGGCAGGATGCCTGTAGCCAATTATAGCTCAGGGGCTTTAGTACACGCCCCACGGTATAAGAGGCCGCCGCGCCGGCGGCCTCGCATATTATGTTTCAGACAGTGTCAGCGTGTCAGTGTGCTGCTGACTGCTGACAACAATATGTGCTTTATTTCTGGGGATATGTGTGTGCATGCTGTTAGAACAGCATTGCAGTATCACATCTGGGGGGTGTCTATAGGTGGCCTGTGAAGGGGGGCAGGTTTCCTGTGCTTAGAACTTTCCCTGCAAAAAAGTGTCATTTTTGCAGGAAGACAGCTATTTAAATCACTCGCGGCTAATGAATTGATGGCTCCTGTAACACAGAGAGCTGTCATTCATTAATAAAAAACAAAAAAAAAAAAAAAAGCGTAGGGGTCCCCCCAAATTCAATAACCAGGCCCTTCAGGTCTGGGATGGATATTAAGGGGAACCCAGCCAAAAAAAAAAAAAAAAAATGGCGTAGGGTCCCCCTCAAAATCCATACCAGACCCTTGAGGTCTGGTATGGATTTTAAGGGGAACCCTAGCCAAAAAAAATGGCGTGGGGTCCCCCTCAAAATCCATACCAGACCCTTATCCGAGCACGCAACCTGGCAGGCCGCAGGAAAAGAGGGGGGGACGAGAGCGGCCCCCCCTCTCGCCTGAACCGTACCAGGCCACATGCCCTCAACATTGGGAGGATGCTTTGGGGGTCTAAGACCCCTAAAGCACCTTGTCCCCATGTTGATGAGGACAAGGGCCTCTTCCCCACAACCCTGGCCGGTGGTTGTGGGGGTCTGCGGGCGGGGGGCTTATCGGAATCTGGAAGCCCCCTTTAACAAGGGGACCCCCAGATCCCGGCCCCCCCCCTGTGTGAAATGGTAAGGGGGTACAAAAGTACCCCTACCATTTCACCAAAAAAGTGGCAAAAATGGTAAAAATGACAGGAGACAGTCTTTGACAATTCCTTTATTAAAATCTTCTTTCTTCTTTCTTCATCCTTCGGTTTCTTCATCTTCTCCTTCCTTCATCTTCTTCCATCTTCTTCTTCCATTTTCTTCTTCCTCCGATCCGCTTCTTCTTGCGCTGGTCTTCTCGTCCTTCTCGTCCGGCATCTTCTTCCGTCGGCGTCGGCGTCGGTGTCGGTGTCTCTGTCTCTGTCTCTTCTTGGGCCGCTCCGCGCAATGGGAGGCTCCCGCTGTGTGAGGCTCCGCTCCGTCTGACAGGTCTTTTATAATGGAGGGCACCTGGTGACCCCGCCCCCTCTGACGCACAGGGACGTCATGGGGAATTCCATGATGGCTTTCCCCATGACGTCAGAGGGGGGCGGGGTCACCAGGTGCCCTCCGTTTTAAAAGACCTGTCAGATGGAGCGGAGCCTCACACAGCGGGAGCCTCCCATTGCGCGGAGCGGCCCAAGAAGACACCGACGCCGACGCCGACGGAAGAAGATGCCGGACGAGAAGGACGAGAAGACCAGCGCAAGAAGAAGCGGATCGGAGGAAGAAGAAAATGGAAGAAGAAGATGGAAGAAGATGAAGGAAGGAGAAGATGAAGAATCCGAAGGATGAAGAAAGAAGAAAGAAGATTTTAATAAAGGAATTGTCAAAGACTGTCTCCTGTCATTTTTACCATTTTTGCCACTTTTTTGGTGAAATGGTAGGGGTACTTTTGTACCCCCTTACCATTTCACACAGGGGGGGGGCCGGGATCTGGGGGTCCCCTTGTTAAAGGGGGCTTCCAGATTCCGATAAGCCCCCCGCCCGCAGACCCCCACAACCACCGGCCAGGGTTGTGGGGAAGAGGCCCTTGTCCTCATCAACATGGGGACAAGGTGCTTTAGGGGTCTTAGACCCCCAAAGCATCCTCCCAATGTTGAGGGCATGTGGCCTGGTACGGTTCAGGCGAGAGGGGGGGCCGCTCTCGTCCCCCCCTCTTTTCCTGCGGCCTGCCAGGTTGCGTGCTCGGATAAGGGTCTGGTATGGATTTTGAGGGGGACCCCACGCCATTTTTTTTGGCTAGGGTTCCCCTTAAAATCCATACCAGACCTCAAGGGTCTGGTATGGATTTTGAGGGGGACCCTACGCCATTTTTTTTTTTTTTTTTTTTTTTTGGGCTGGGGTTCCCCCTTAATATCCATCCCAGACCTGAAGGGCCTGGTTATTGAATTTGGGGGGACCCCTACGCTTTTTTTTTTTAATTTTTTTTATTTTTTTTATTTTTTATAAATTACTTTTTTTTATGAATGAGTTTCAATGAATCACTGTTCTCTGTGTTACGGGAGCCGTGAATTAACATTAGCCGCGAGTGATTTTAAATAGCTTTTTTACTTTCAAAAATGACACTTTGCGCAGAGACAGTTCTAAACACGGGAAACATGCGCCCCTTTACAGGCATACTATAGACACCCCCCAGGTACGAAATTTAAAGGAATATTACACTTTTATTGTTTCAATTTAAGCATTATTAAAATCACTGCTCCTGAAAAAACGTCCGTTTTTAAAAAAAAATTTTGCATTGATACATGTCCCCTGGGGCAGGACCCAGGTCCCCAAACACTTTTTATGACATTAACATGCATATTAGCCTTTAAAATGAGCACTTTTAATTTCGAACGTTCGCATCCATTATAACTAATAGGGTTCTAAAGCTCGCACGGACTTTAGGTCCGTTCGCGGGTTCTGGTGCGAGCCGAACGGGGGGGTGTTCGGCTCATCCCTATCCAGATGTTTTTACTATGTGCTTTGGGTCATTGTCATGTTGAAAGGTAAATCTTCTTCCCACTGACAACTTTCTGGCAGACGGCAGCAGATTTTCCTCAAGAATTTGATGGTATTTTGCCCCATCCATTTTTCTTCTATGCTGACAAGTGCTCCAGTTCCTGCTGTAGAGAAATACCCCCATAACAGGATATTACCACCCTCCCCCATAACAAGATATTACCACCCCCGCATAATAGGATATTACCCCCGTCCATGCTTTACTGTAGGAATGGTGTTATTTGGATGGATTTCCGCCAGACATATCGTTTGGTGTTAAGACCAAATAATTAAATTTTAGTCTCATCTGACCACCTTAAACGCACCTTGAAGATTCTGAGGTCACATGGAATAAGGTGCTGTGGTCAGAAGAGACTAAAGTTCAATTACTTGGCCAAAAACTGTGTCTGTCTTAATTCAAGACTGCAAAGTAACAAAATGTGGGGGTTACTTTTCTTTACCCACTGTAAAAGAATGTCCAGCCTGAGGGTGCTTGCTTGAACGAGTTTGCTTTTACTGAACTTGGTGCATGAAATATGCAACTCTTCCAGCATCCAGTTTACCAACAACCAATGCTTGTTTCATCCCAGGCATGGTATATTGATAATGACTCCAGTATGAGAAACTTAGTGCCCATCACTCCTGATGAAAAAAAAAGTCTAATGTTCCTTCTGCTCCATTTCATCAGAGAGTCTTCTCAATCCTCACTCCAGAGTGGGAGGACATCCCTGCTCCCCCAACGGATGGAACCCTCACAGTCCCAACTCACATTGCCAGGCAGCACATGCCTCTTCCCAGATAACGGTGTCCCACCTTAGGTTAGCTTCAAGCCTGAGAGTGACAAAGATAGCACCATAAACCCGGAGGTCAGGACATTCATTCAAAGGGGCCTACATCTTTCTAAAAACAGGCATGAGATTGAGCAGTGCAAGGCAAAATGTAAAATTGTGAAAGTGTTGTCACTGCATAACCATGAGTACCTCCCTTCCTGTATCCCAACCTGCCCCATTATCAGCATCTAAAAACATGCTAGATCGGCAGCACTGTGCATCAAGCCTGGTTGGTTGTATGACCTCCTAGCAGTGTTGCCAACCGTCAGTATTTTTACTGGCAGACAATTTTTTAATACATTTTGTCTTGATATACAAGCGATATCTTGATATACAAGTAGCGTCATGTCACAACAGAGTATAAAATAGAAGAGAGGCGCCTCTAATGCACGGTCAGAATTCTCATCGGAAAAAGCTCTGATGGTTTTCCCGTTGGAATTCCGACGGAATTTCGCTGAAACAGTCTTGCCTACACACGGTCACACCAAATTCCGACGGTCAATAACACCACGCCTTAAAAAACGTTCGACTGCACTATAAAAGGGAAGTTTAATGCTTCTGAGCATGCGTCAAATTGTTTCCGAGCATGCATCGGAATTTTGCATGTCGTAATTGCATACACACGATCGGAAAGGTTTTCCGTCGGAAAAATTAAGAACAGGTTCTCAATCCAAAGTCCATCGGAAATTCCGACAGAAAAAGACCGATGGGCATACACACGGTCGGAAAATCCGATGACAAGCTCCCATCGGACTGTTTCCATCAGAAATTCCGACCGTGTGTACGCTGCATTAGTGTGGAAATATGGTTACATTTAATGAAGGTACAACATTTAGCAACATATTGTAGCTCCTGCTGGATTTTGCTTCTAATCCCCTTGTGGAGGCTTCCATTTTGTGGATGGACATTTTATGGTTACACAACCTGGTCACATTGTTATAATATTTTTTAGATGGACTATAAACTGAAGGACCTATGAATAAATGGTCGTGGAACGAATTATTTGAGTTTCCATTATTTCTTTTGAGGAAATTTGCTTTAATATACAAGTGCTTCAGATTACAAGCATGTTTCCAGAACAAATTATGCTCGCAATCCAAGGTTTTACAGTATATGCATTTCCCTTTCTGCACCCATTCATAGGTCCAGTTCTGTCTTGTAGAGATGTGTGATTCGGTTTGTAATGAATAGATTTTGGTACAAATTTGTTAGCATTCGTACATTCGGATCAATTCGAACATCCGAATAGCTGAAAGAACCAAAATATGAAAATTACGAAATTCGGAATAAGCAAAATAATGAACACGCAAAAATACGAACTTACGAACGGACAAACTTACAAAAATACGAAACTCCAAAACAGTAAAAGAAAGAAAATGACATCTATAACAAATTTTGTATGTTCGTATTTTCATTCGTATGTTCGTAACTTTGTTTTTTTGTCTGTTCGTATTTTCGTTTGTTCGTGTTCTCGAATCATTCTTTTGAATGGACAGTGTAAGTGTATCTTAACCACTTGCCGACCGGCGCACGACGATATACGTCGGCAGAATGGCACGTACAGGCAGGAGGGCGTATATATAAGTCCCTCCTTTCTGCCTGTCCGTGCCATCGGGAGCGCGCCGGTCGGGACCCCCCGTGAGTCCGATCGCGGTCCCTGCGGACTCGATCGCCGCGATCGTCTCACGGGAAGGCTGAACGGGGAGTTGCCGAGATAAACAGCATCTCCCCGTTCTGCCTAGCAACTAGTGACGCCGATCTCTGCTCCCTGTGATTGGAGCAGAGATCAGCATTCACTAGCTGACAGCCACGCCCCCCCACAGTAAGAAACACACCCCTAGGCATACTTAACCCTTACACTGCCCCCTTGTGGTTAACCCCTTCACTGCCAGTGTCATTTATACAGAAATCAATGCATTTAAATAGCATTAATTGCTGTAAAAATGACAATGGTCCCAAAAAATGTGTCAAAAATGTCTGATGTGTCCGCTATAATGTCGCAGTCACAAAAAAAATCGCAGATCTCCGCCATTACTAATAAAAAAAAAATTTATTAATAAAAATGCTATAAAACTATCCCCTATCTTGTAAACGCTATAACTTCTGCGCAAACCGATCAATAATCGCTTATTGCGATTTTATTTTACCAAAAATATGTAGAAGAATACGTATCGGCCTAAACTGAGGAAAAAAAATGTTTTTTTATATATTTTTTGGGGATATTTATTATAGCAAAAAGTAAAAAATAATGCATTTTTTTCAAAATTGTCGCTCTATTTTTGTTTATAGCGCAAAAAATAAAAACCGCAGGGGCGATCAAATACCACCAAAAGAAAGCTCTATTTGTGGGAAAAAAAGGACGTCAATTTTGTTTGGGAGCCATGTCGCACGACCGTGCAATTGTCAGTTAAAGCGACGCAGTGCCGAATCGCAAAAAGGGGCCTGGTCCTTTGGCTGCAAATTGGTCCGGTCTGAAAGTGGTTAATATGTATGTTCGTAATTTTGTGTTCTCAAATCGTTCTTTCGAATGGGCAGTGTATTAGTGAGTGATGTATCTTACTTAATATCTTTAGCCAATCAGCTTATCCCTTTTGTGTCGGAGTCACACTGCATTCCTGAATCTCTTTAGATTCAGTTGAGGAGGAGACGGAGTCAGGTCTGGTGACTGAGGGAGTGGACTGGAGTAAGTACAGCACTTATTAGAAAAGCAAGCATAGGATTATTATTCTTTATTTCCTACGAAAGTACGAATCAACGAAAAAGGCAATCTCACAAAGAAACAATTACTAAATGACGAGTAGTGTAATGAATAAACGAAAATTATTATCTAACAAAATTACGAATTTTGAATCAAAGAAAATGAGACTAACGGAATTACGAATCATTTTGTATCAATCAAAATAAAAATGTTCCAAAAATACGAACGAGTCTGAATTTGAAACCTAGCGTCTTACGAAATTACAAATCGCTAGACTAACGGAATTACGAATCGTTTTGTATCAATGAAAATAAAAATGTTACGAAACTACGAACGAGTCCGAATATGAAAACTTGCGTCTTGCGAAATTACGAATCGTTACGAATCAACGGAAACGCAAAGAAACAAAACAAACATTTTTGTTGTGCACATGTCTACTCTCTTATGCCATTCACTAGACATGTGCACACTGAAATATTTCATTTCGGAATTTTGTTTTCGTCCGAAAAATACATTTATTTAGTTACTCCCGAAATTATTTTTTATTTATTTTGTTTTGTTAAAAAATGCATTTGTCCAAAAATCCGAAATAATTAAAGGGGTGTTTCAGCAAAAAAAATATGTTTTTAAAAGTCAGCAGCTAAAAAAAAAGTAGCTGCTGACTTTTAATAAGTACACTTACCCTCCCAGGGAGCCTGCGATCGTGGAGCCCGAGATGTCCCTCGGCACTCCGGTCCCAGCGCCGCCATCCTCAGTAATGGAAACGGCCAGCGAAGACTACGGCTTCACTGCCCGTTTCCTACGGCCTACTGCACATGCGCGAGTCATCGCGTGGCGCTTTGTGAATGGGGAACGCGATGTGTTGTGGGGACACACAGTTCCCATAACACACCGCGCCCTATTCACTAGAAGACGGCGCTAGGAGCAGAAGACAGAACAGCTCCGCGGAACAGGAAGAGGCAGATTAGGACGATCTGCCTAGCAACAACCATTTCTGGTAAGTAACAAAAAAAATTATTATAAATTTTTTTCATTTTAAATTTTTATTAACATTTTTATCAAGTTTTTTTTTTCAGGGTGGCCCACCACTTTAAGGTCTAATCTGTCATTGAAGGCTTATGGTGTCTGTCCAATGTTCTAAGAAGATTTGATGGAGCAGCTAAACTGTACGACGCCGCAATCATACATTTCCGGTCAAATGTTCCGCCTACAAGCTATAGTAGAATTCTAATGTTGTATGACACTAGTAATAATTATATTTATTAATTATTATTACTAGTCAACCAACATTAGAATTTTTCTATAGCCTATGGGCAGAGCATTTGACCATAAATGTCCGCTCACGCCGACTGCTTCGTCGAATCTTTATGTCGAATCGTTTCTCTCTATGTCGAATAATCTTGGACTAATAGAGTTAGGTTAGGCACATTCAACATTTTTTGCTATTGTCTCTATAATGTCAAATCTTTTCTCTCTATGTCAAATCTTTTCTCTCTATGTCAAATCTTTTCTCTCTATGTCAAATCTTTTCTCTCTATGTCGAATCTTTTCTCTCTAAGTAGAATAATCTTGGACTAATAGAGCTAAGGTTAGTCACATTGGACCACAGGTTCGATGGTAACAGATTGCTATTGTCAGTGTCATGTCGAATCTCCTATCTATATCGAATTGTTGTTGCAACGAAAATGAAAATAAAGCATTTGTTTATGTCGGATCTTTCCGTTTTCAAATTCTGCACATTCGTTATTGTTTGTTAAAACGATAACAAAAATACCCGAAATTAGTCCGAAAATGCATTCCGATGAAAATGAATGCACATGTCTACCATTTACCATTGGTTCAATATTGCACCATGCTTCTACGCTAACATTTAGGCAGGGCTCAAGTCCTGCGGGAACGCATGGGAACGGAGTTCCTGTACTTTTTCCACAACAGGAACTCAGTTCCCGTTAGCAGCCATGTCCTGCAAGACTTTGAAGTATGTGAGCTGTGTGGCAGATGCTACACCAGCAGCCGCCGACACAGCTCGCAATAGTAAGTACCGCACACCTGACCATTCAGGCATTGTCAGTAGAGGGCCCCATGACAGCTTCCGCTTCGATCTACCTGTCAATCACAGCTAGCTGACAGGTAGATCAGGTCCCTCCTGCTAAGAGATTGTATTTAGTCAGACCTCTCGTGATGCGCTCCTCCCCGCCGGCCCCTCCAGATTTTCTGTCTCCTCATCTTCCCCCCCAGTCTCCTGCATACTTGCTCTGTGTGTCCCGCTGAATCCCCCCCTCCTCTATCTTCAGTGCCATATGATGAGAGAACCCAGAGGAGGAGTACAGCTATTCTGCTCACAGGACATGCAGGGAGAGAGGTGATCTGAGGGAGGAACATCAGTTTGGGGTGGTAAGCTGCACACAATACCTGGCAAAGTTTAATGCCAGGAGGGAAGTTTATGTGGAAATATGTGAAGGGTTGGAATAGCAGCGAGTGTGTGTTGGAGCCCTGCAGAGTTTGCAGCCCCCCAAGCTAACATACATCTCCTAAGCAGGAAAACATCACTATCTCCCCAAGCATTCTGTCCAGATAATGTGCAGTTCATTTATGACATTTCCGTTTAACCCTGTGTTATCCAAACTCTGTTCAATGAAAAGTGTAAAACTCACCACATAAACACTCTATATACAAAATAAAATCCCCCAATAAAGATCAGAACATGATGTTCACATTTGCATGGAAGCACAATTAAATTAATGCTGATTATTCAGAGAATTACCGTATTTATGTTTATTGAGGACTGTTTTTTTTTTTTTATGTACTAACAGTTAAGCTTCATACACACAATACGAAATTTGGATGAAAAATACCACTTTTGAAGCGTTCGTGCATATGAGCGTATCATTTATTTATTTTTTTGGTGGGCGAGTGGATCTTGGGTGGGAGTTCCCACACTTTTTTCCCCAGGACTTGACCCCTGCATTTAGGGTTTGCCTCATCCCCAATCAGGTATTTGCAGAAGTTCTAAAAAATAAAAGAATCCATGTTTATCATTAGGGATGGAGACACGTAGTCCCAGCTTATAAAGTTTAACTTTACATACACTTTACATGACAATTCAACGGATCAAAAGTTTCTTCTGAAAGGAAAGCGGTGTTCACGCTGTGCCAAGATGAACCTATTGTACGAGTCAAATTAAAGCTTTACCCTATGACTTTTCATTTTGAATGCTGAATTGTTCAGATGCCAGTCCTGGAAGGGAAGAACAGTAGGAAGAATGGGTCACAGATAAACACAATTATTTTTTTGAAGAGCTATGTAGGAGTTGGTGGCATCTGTCGCTTTCATGCCAGTTCCTCTCCCGGCGAGAACACACGATCCGCAGATTGACTAGGCAGTGATTAAAAGTCTAATGAAGCCGTCAGATTCCTTCGCACTGCGGATAACGCTCACCTGCAAAACCGCTGAACTTTTTCCTTTTTTTTTTTTCTTTTATTCTGAACTGATGTAGAAACTTGTGAGCCTACGCAAGACACATTTCAGAATCATTTCAATGATGCGCTAGTTTTCCACCTCTGAGAACCGTCGTCATTGTTTACAGAGATCCATTATTAGTAACAGAAATCGCAGACGCATTTTCAGCAGAGATACATTTAAAGCAGAACTCTTGGCAGTAATAAGAAGAAACATTAATGCCGCGTACACACACGATCGGAAATGCCGCCAGCAAAAGACCAATGTGAGCTTTTGGTCAGAAAATGCGACTGTGTGTATGCTCCATCGGACTTTTGCTGGCTGCATTTCTGCCAGCAAAATATTGAGAGCAGGTTCTCAATTTTTCGGTCGGAAAAAGTTCCGATTGGAAATTCCGATCGTCTGTACCAATTCCGACGCATGCTCGGAAACAATTTGACACATGCTCAGAAGCATTGAACTTCATTTTCTCTGCTCGTCGTAGTGTTGTACGTCACCGCGTTCTTGATGGTCGAAAGTTCAGAGAACTTTTGTTCCGACCGTGTGTATGCAAGCCAAAGTAAAGTCTTCCTTTTTTAATGTACATACAGGTAAGCCTATAATAAGGCTTATCTATACAGTATCTCACAAAAAGTAAGTACACCCCTCACATTTTTGTAAATATTTATTCTATCTTTTCATGTGACAACACTGAAGAAATTACACTTTGCTACAATATAAAGTAGTGAGTGTACAGCTTGTATAACCGTGTAAATTTGCTGTCCCCTCAAAATAACTTAACAAACAGCCATTAATGTCTAAGCCGCTGGCAACAAAAGTGAGTACACCCTTAAGTGAAAATGTCCAAATTGGACCCAATTAGCCATTTTTCCTCCCGGTGTCATGTGACTCCTTAGTGTTACAAGGTCTCAGGTGTGAATGGGGAACTGGTGTGTTAAATTTGGTGTTATCGATCTCACTCTCTCATACTGGTCACTGGAAGTTCAACATGGGGGAAAATAATACTGGGAGTATGCTATAGGCCCCCTGACGTGAGGGAGGAAGGGGTGACAGATCTCCTATCACAAGTTGGATTAGCAGCAAGGATGGGAAGTGTTATCATAATGGGGGATTTTAATTATCCAGACATATATGGCACTAAATGGCAAAGAACTCTCTGAGGATCTGAAAAAAAAAATTGTTGCTCTACATAAAGATGGCCTAGGCTATAAGAAGATTGCCAAGACCCTGAAACTGAGCTGCAGCATGATGGCAAAGACCATACGGCGGTTAACAGGACAGGTTCCACTCAGAACAGGCCTCGCCATGGTTGACCAAAGAAGTTGAATGCACGTGCTCAGCGTCATATCCAGAGGTTGTCTTTGGGAAATAGATGTATGAGTGCTGCCAGCATTGCTGCAGAGGTTGAAGGGGTGGGGGGGTCAGCCTGTCAGCGCTCAGACCATACGCCGCACACTGCATCAAATTGGTCTACATGACTGTCGTCCCAGAAGGAAGCCTCTTCTAAAGATGATGCACAAGAAAGCCTGCAAACAATTTGCTGAAGACAAGCAGACTAAGAACATGGATTACTGGAACCATTTCCTGTGGTCTGATGAGACCAAGATAAACTTATTTGGTTCAGATGGTGTCAAGCGTGCAAAGACAAGTGTGTCTTGCCTACAGTCAAGCATGGTGGTGGGCATGTCATGATCTGGGGCTGCATGAGTGCTGCCGACACTGGGGAGCTACAGTTCATTGAGGGAACCATGAATGCCAACATGTACTGTGACATACTGAAGCAGAGCATGATCCCTCCCTTCAGAGACTGGGCCACAGGGCAGTATTCCAACATGATAATAACCCCAAACACACCTCAAAGACGACCACTGCTTTGCTAAAGGAGCTGAGGGTAAAGGTGATGGACTGGCCAAGCATGTCTCCAGACCTAAAACCTATTGAGCATCTGTGGGGCATCCTCAAACTGAAGGTGGAGGAGCGTAAGATCTCTAACATCCACCAGCTCTGTGATGTCATCATGGAGGAGTGGAAGAGGACTCCAGTGGCTACCTGTGAAGCTCTGGTGAACTCCATGCCCAAGTGGGTTAAGGCAGTGCTGGAAAAGAAAGGTGGCCATCGAAAATATTGACACTTTGGGCCCAATTTGGACATTTTCACTTAGGGGTGTACTCACTTTTGTTGCCAGCGGTTTAGACATTAATGGCTGTGTGTTGAGTTATTTTGAGGGGACAGCAAATTTACATTGTTATACAAGCTGTACACTCACTACTTTACATTGTAGCAAAGTGTCATTTCTTCAGTGTTGTCACATGAAAAGATAGAATAAAATATTTACAAAAATGGGAGGGGTGTACTCACTTTTGTGAGATACTGTAATATGTTCAAAACAGAGGTATCTGAAAATACAGATTTTTCTTTAAAGCTAAAATGGAAAAAGGCACAGGGTGTTTTATCCCCCGGAAATGTGAGTATTTCTTGAATACAGAGAAAATGTCTTATGCACAGGAAAAACTACAAAGCATTTTCTTTGTGATTCATCGTGAGCTTCGCTTTCCATTGCTGAATGATGTGGGCGTAGCACAGCTCTCCATGGTTCACATAGGACATTTACATATGGAAAGAAAGTATCAGCAAAAATAAGCCTGATATGTGTGCGCTGGATCAATAGAAGTGAAAAGTGATTCTTCCTTTAACCACTTGCTGACCACCTACCGCATATTTACTGCTGCATGTTGGCTCTAGTGTGCAAAATCGCATACCTGTATGTATTTCCTGCAATAGACACTGGATGGCACGCGCGCTGATTGGACACAGGGGATGCCAATTAGCGGGTCCGGCAGACCCAATGCCGGCCAGCCACCCGCGATCGTTGACAGGAGAGGCAGAAACGGCAATCTGCCTATGTAAAGAAGGCAGATCCCATTCTGACAGGGGAGAAGATAGAGATCTTGTGTTCCTGCTAAACAGGATCACCGATCTCTGTCTTCGCTCAGTCAGAGCAACCCCAACACAGTAAGAAAGCATTCCCTAGGGACACACTTAACCCTTTGATTGCCCCTGATGTTATTCCCTTCCCTGCCAGTGTCATTAATACAGTGACAGTGCCTATTTTTGATTACTGTATTAGTGTCACTCGCCCCCAAAAAAGTGTCAGTTAGGTGTCCAATTTGTCCACCGGAATGTTGCGCAGTCCCGCTAAAAATTTTAAATCTACAAAAATTCCATAAAAATATCCCATAGTTTGTACATGCTTTAACTTTTGCGCAAACCAATAAATTTACGCTTATTGGGATTTTTTTTTATCAAAAATATGTAGCAGAATACATATTGGCCTAAATTGTTGAAGAAATTTGATTCTTTGAAATTTTTATTGGGTGTGTTTTATAGCAGAAAATAAAAAATATATTGTTTGTTTTTTTTTTTAATTGTCAGTCTTTTTTTGTTTATAGCGCAAAAAATAAAAACCACAGATTAAATACCCCCAAAAAAATCTCTATTTGTGGGGAAAAAAAGGACATCAATTTTGTTTGGGTACAGTGTCACATGGCCGGGCAGTTAAAGTAACACAGTGCCGTAATGGCCTGGTCATTAAGGGGGTAAAACCTTCCACTGCTGAAGTGGTTAAAGAAGCAGATATGTGATTGACATATAGCATGGGTGGACCTTGTTCTGGTCCTAGGCTCGCTGAGATCAACAAAGGGAGCACTCGCCAGATGGTAAAGTTCATCTCACTCAAAGGATTTTTTGTTTAATAAGAGCATCAGATAAAGCAACGCGTTTCAATTGGCAAAAGCTTACCCCTTCTTCAGGGCTTGAGCAGCCAATATTAAAGTTGTTCTAAAGGCAGAAGGGTTTTTACCTAAATGCATTCTATGCATTAAGGTACAAAAAAAAATCCAGCAATGTGCCTGAGAGCAGTGGCTCTCTCCTCTCTCTCCTTACTGGCTCAGAGGCAACAGCGGGATCCAATGGCCCCCGCAAAAACACCCCTCTAGCATTTCTGGCCGTGGCCATCTTGAGTAAGGGCAGATGATTCATGTAGCATTCACTCCCTGGATCCCATCTGGCCTTAGATCAGGAGGCTGGTTAGCAGGAGGGTGTTCTTAGCTGAGAAAGCCCCCCCTCCCTCCTGAAGACTCCTGGGATGTATGACATAATTTGCCTATGCTAGAAACCAGAAGAAACAACAAATATAGTTTGAAACAAGGAAATATGATATACTTTCCTATCCCTTTACTAATGCTAGCAGCCTAAGAATGTTGTTTAGGAGAGTGAAGTTCCCTTTAACACGGGTCCCTTAGGGGATTCTGTTGTGATTTTTTTCATATTGAAAGCTCATCCTCAAAGCCCTTCAAGGGAGATAGACCTTTGTACATGGCAATCCATACCAGTGGTGGCTGGTGTTTTTTTTTGGGGGGCAACACCCCCCGGACAGCCAGGGGCACTTGACTAGCCCCTCCGCCCACCCACTCGCTGTCTCCCGGTCTTACCCCATCTAGGTGGTGGGTGATGGGCGGCAGTCTGTGGGTCAGACAGCCATTGACAAGCGGTGAGCTGTGGTTCAGGCAGCGGGCGACGAGCTGTGGGTCAGGCAACTGGTGACGGCCGGCGAGCAGTGGGTCAGATCCCTTTTTATACATGCTAATATTCTGCCAGCTTTAGTAGTTGCAGCTTGACATTGCTATTGCTCAGTCTATCTACTAGGACCCCCAGATCCTTCTCCATCCTTGATTTTCCCCAGAGGTTCTACCCCTAGTAAATAGTTTGCGTTTATGTTCTTAGCCCCCAAGTGCATTATTTTACATTTATCCACATTAAACCTCATTTGCCTTACAGTTGCACACTTCATCATTTTGTTCAGGTATTTCTGTAAAATTTCTATATCCTAAAGTGAAGTTATTGCCCTGCTTATTTTTGTATCGTCCACAAAAACTGAGCTTGAACTATGTATCCTCATCCTCATTTATGAATAAATTAAACAGAATTGGTCCCAAGACAGAACCGTGGGGTACCCCACTCACCACCCCAGACCAGTCTGAGTACACGTTATTTATCACATATGTGCTGGTATTTTGTGGCTTGACACGTTTCATGGATAAATCCACTTCTTCAAGGCCTTGAAACCATGGGGATAGCTTTCCATTGCTGTTGCCCCCCCCCCTCCCCAGACCCTATTCCACTACTGTCTTCCACTCTCCTTAATCTTGGTATGCGGTGGGTGGTTGGGTCCTCAGGTCATGATGGTCCTTCATAATTATAAGACTATTACATGTATACCTTTTTTCCTTCAGATCAATTTTGATACCATAATAATCTGGTGACTCCTGAAGAAGTGGATTTATCCGTGAAACGCTTAGGGCCACAAAAGACCAGCACATATGTATATATCACTACTAATAGTGAAAGCGATGAATAATATTGTGTCATGGGTCTATTTTATGAAATATTGTATGGCATATTCTTTTGTTTTTACATTTGACCACAATAAAGATAGTATATATTTTATAATGGTTGCTCCTCAAAAAGCCCATCTTTGCAATATGAGACATAGAAACGTACAATCGTTTTTAAAAAATAATTCTCCTTTAAGGGGGCAGGGAATGGGGTGTGTCCTATGCCTACATACTTTTGCTATTAGGTGTCCTTCATTCCCATGTCAGAAAGTTGGGAGGTGTGGAACAGGTATGTTCTCCAGGAACTTCGGGAGTGGAGAGTTCAGGTACTCCATCAGATGGATTCAAGATGCAAAGGGTAAAATGTGGGAGTGACCTGGACTATTTACTGGCTGGTATACTTGCATGTATACAGTGGCTATGAATGGCTAGTAGCAAGCAGAGATAGAATCTGTTATCTAAGCAAGGGTCAGGGCATGTGGCAATTAGTAGTGTATCCAAGTCAAGGGTCAGGGAAGGCAGAGATCAATAGACTAATCTGTATTCAGGCAAAGGGTTAGGTGGAAATCAGTAGATTAATTTGTTTGTAGGCAAGGGTCAGACAAGGGGTCAAGCAACTGTAGTAATGCACAGCAAGGCACATGTATGGATCCAAGAAACTGAACTCCATCACAAGCCCAGGGCCCTGGTCCTGTGAGGATGAAATAGGGCACCACGGTCCAGCAGGTCAATTGTGGCTAAAGAGGAGGACAAGGCAGCACTAAGCTGCTTCCTAGCAATGAGGACACCCTCTGCCACTGGCCATTCAGGAAGTTGATGACAGTGCAGGGTCCTTGCTCACCAAGCTCCATCCCTCAGTCCAGAGGAAAGAGAGCAGCTGAGCAGTGGGTGAAGGGAAAGATTCAATAGGAACATGTATCACATTACTACCATTTACAGAGCAGAAATTATACAAAATTGTGCACATTAATTTTGAAAGAAAAATGAAAAATTGTGCAGGAGAGTGGGGACTTTAAGAAAACTAGTAGCAGCCCTTGTGAAAAGCATACAAAGACAGGAGGATGGGATCTGGTGGCACTGATCATCAGGCAAAGGCTGCTTAGACTGCAGAAGAAGCCTGAACCTTTTGGGAAACTGAGTTACCAAAATAATACCTACATTCAGATTCTGCTATGGATATTCAAATTCATGAAAGTTGGTCCAAATCTGTCCACATTCTGGAATCAGCTTTGCTGCCTACTATAATGCCCCGTACACACGGTCGGATATTCCGATGGAAAAAGTCTGAACGGATTATGTTGTCGCAAAATACGATCGTGTGTGGGCTCTAGTGGGCTTTTTCCGTCTGAAATTCCGATGGAAAAAATTTGAGAGCAGGATCTCAAATTTTCCGACAACAAAATCCGATCAGACTTTTTCCGATCGTGTGTAGGGAATTCCGACGGACAAAGTGCCACGCATGCTCAGATCAAATAACGAGACCAAAGCTATTGGCTACTAGCCTCTACGTAGTATGCAGCGAACGTCACCACGTTCGGAAACGATCTGATTTTCTGACAACATTGTCCGACCGTGTGTATGCAACACCAGTTTCGGACAAAATGCGTTGGAAAAAAACGGACGGATTTTGTGGTTTTGTGGTCGGCCGACCGCGTGTACGGGGGCTAAGAATTTAACAGCTAGTCAGTTGAATGGAATTAAATTACCATCTAGGCCCGGGGTGTCAAAACTTTTTAGTGCAAGGGCCCAAATTGTATCATTAACAAATATTTGCAGGCCCAAAAAATAAATACATTTTTTTAAGTGAATGAAAACATTTAAATGAATGAATACGTTTTACTTGGGGCTGATATATAATCAGCATGATCTGATGTAGAACAAGAAAACTTCGACAAAACAAAGCAAAGAAATTCCAAATACACTTGAGTCCTCCCTTTCATCAGAGTCCCCATCAGAGTTCCTCCTTACATTAGAGTCACTATTAGAGTGCCCCCTTACATCAGGGTCCCCATCAGAGTTTCTCTACTACATCAGGGTCCCCCTTACATCAAAGTCCTCATCATTGTCCCCCATTTTAACAGGATCTCCTATTACATCACATCATACTGTTAGAAACCATGAAATCAGACCGAGACAGAAGTACAGTTAAATCACTCTTGTTTAATAATAAAAGTAAAACGAACAAACGTAGTTAAAACGTAGCCAAAGTTCAGTAACCGGAACGGATAGTCAGCCAAGCCAGAAGTCAGGGATCAATGTAGTGGAACAGCAAGCAGGATCTGGAGCCAGAAGGGATGTCAGAAAAGAAAGTCTTTAAACAGGAACACAGGCAAATATCTCTGTGATGTTGACCAAGACCAAGGCAGATACTGTGGACTGGACGGCTTAAGTAGGCAGGACTGATGAGCAGGAATCATCAACCGCTGAGTAACTGTGGAGAGAGAGGAGCTGGTAATTAGCCAACAGCTGAGCGGCCAGCTCAGAGAAGGAAGGGCTGAGCCCAGCCCTGACACATAGTTACCTGCTCTGTGCAGTGGGTATGCACAGAGCAGCCCCAATCCTCCTCTTCTTGAGTCCCCCGCCAATGCTTCTGATCCCTCTGCTCTGTTGAGCACTTGTGGGGGCACTTGTCTGTGCTCGCTCTAGAGCCACTGCTCTGTGTGTCTATGAGACACACAGATCAAGTCTCGGACCCGCCTTCCACTCCCTCCTCACTGGCTGTGATTGACAGCAGCGGGAGCCATTGGCTGTGTCTCAGCCAAAGAAAAGGGAGAAGCTTGGGAGATCTTCTGCTTGTGTGCATGTCACTGGATTGAGATCAGGCTCAGGTCAATATAAGGTGGGGGGGCTGAGGGAGGAACTGCACAATCAAGGTAAAAAACTTTCAGCCTTTTAAAATGACTTTAAATCAAAGACCCCATCAGAATCTCTCCTTACATCAGAGTTCCCATTTACATTAAAGCTCCCCCTTACATCAGGGTCCCCATCAGATATGTGGTCTTCCTGCGAACGATGGGGCAAGCAAATAACTGATTGTTATGAAGCCGGTGGTTCTATCAACCAATGAGAGTATAATGACAGCCCAGCTGGAGGAGCCTGCACTGAAGACCGGAGGAGGGAGATTGGGGATGTTATTGAGAAACTGAAATCTTAGGTTGACCTGAAGACCCGAGTGTGACATGTGAAAGGCCACTGGCCCTATACACAGGCCAGTACGTCCTTGCGTGAACCGCCGGACTTTTAGCGTGATCGTGTGTGGTCAAGTCCGTTCGCTTTCAAGTCCGCCGAAGCCCAGCTGGAAAGTCCGGTGGATTGTCCGCTGGACTAGGTCCGGCGGACAAAGTCCCTTCGTGTGTACGCGGCATTAGTTGATTTTAGAAGACTGTGAACTTAGGCCCCTTTCACACTGGGGCGGTACGGGCGTCGGCGGTAAAGCAGCACTATATTTAGCGCTGCTTTACCGTCGTTTTAGAAACGGTATTCGGCCACTAGCGGGGCAGTTTTAACCCCCTCTAGTGGCTGAAAAAGGGTTAAAACCCGGCGGTATAGCCACGGTATAGCCACGCTGCCCCATTGATTTCAATGGGTAGGAGCGGTATAGGAGCGGTGAATACACCGCTTCTTTCCCGCACCAAAGATACTGCTAGCAGGACTTTTTTTTACCGTCCTGCTAGCGCACCGGCTTTCACACTGGAGTGAAAGGACCCGCTGTTTTCAGGTGCTATACAGGCGCTATTTTTAGCGCTGTAGCGCCTGAAAAACGCTTCAGTGTGAAAGGGGCCTTACATTCTGGAGATGCCTGGAATCTAAAGAGAGCCTCCCCAAAAGGACTGGTGGTGCCATACCTTAGCGCAGAAGTGATATTGTATCACCTTGATGTTTGTGTCTTGCAGTTTGGAGACCCTTCATTTAGACCCTATCCTCTGGATCAGTTTAAATAAAAAAAATATGAAGGCTTGACTGAAATGTACCTTTAAATTATCCCGTACCTAAAGCTTTCCGGTCAAAAGTTTTATTTTTTTCGAATAACAAGCAGCCAAACGAACAAAAAAAACATCATAATAACAGAAAAACAATTTTCGTAAAATATTTATCCTCTAAGAAATAAACAACATCTGAGTGCTAAAAATACCACCGCCATATTATTAGAGGTAAAAATAGCAACAGCTGCTGAGTCAAACATCACTTGTGTACTTGCATTGGCAGTGTTATAACATTAAATATTCTGATATGTACTGAAAACTGGAAAGTTAATAAACAGCAAACATGAAAGAGAATAAACTATGCTGATATACCAAAACTTTTTTTTTTTCAATGGATCCTATTTACAAAGGTTCAAACTAGCTTATTCTCTGACTTTTTTTTTTCCTTTTGGCATGTGATCTATTTATAAATGATCAAAGGCTGAGATTGTCCTTTCTATTTATTTATCCATCTATAGATTTCATTGGTTTGTAACAGAAACCTATATTGATAGAAATAAGAAATGCCATTACTGATGTACTTCTAAAAAATGTAGCCTCTAGCTTCACCCCACCCAACTCCCTCTGCAGCACCCTCTTCTGGAAATCAGCCCAGATTGTTTACCCTATATATACCCTTTTTCTTGCAGGCTTCAGCCCAGTCTGATGATGTGATGGGTCCTTGCTCTTCTTCTTGGGCAGCCGGGTTGGTCTGTCACCACTCCTGAACTGGGTGGAGCCCACTGTGAGCCCAGGCCAACATGATGTCGCACCTCGGATGTCGGCGGGAGCTGGATAATGCTGTTCATTATTCAACCCAGTAGAAGACCAGCAGTGGACATCTGTAGAGGAAAGTCTACAGAGGCCAGCACTGTAGAGGAGGTAAGTAATGCAGTGAGAGCTGCTTTTTTATTTTAACCATTTATTTAATTTTTCAATGCCGGAGTTTCACTGTCATTGGAACAAGCATCTACAGTATCTCTTTACTTGTTCTGGGTTAGTAACCTAATGTACTGAAGCCAAGGGAGCAGAATCTGTGGGATCTGTGAGATGGTGGTCCTCAGAGTGGCACGTCAGAAGAAAAAAAGGACATTGAGGAAACTATTAATGCCAACTTGTACTGTGACATACTGCAGCAGAGCATGATTGGCCAAAGATAATAACATGGGCTACAGATGGGCTGTGATTGGCCCAGTCTTTACCTTGTGATCACACTGACCAACCACAGCTAGCAACACATTTGTAAACAAAGGATGGCTTGAAAGGAAGCCATCCATTGTCTACAACTGTCTTGTGACCTGCCATGATTGGTTACAGTGGTCACATGTTACCTGCAGCGGGCTGGTACAGTGATCAGTCATCGTCTGTGTTTTGTGGATGCAGCCGGTGATGGATCACCCTGCTGCGCAGCCCCAGGGCACAATACGGGAGGACATCATATGACATCCACCAAGAGTTATAAATAAAATAAAAATACTTAAGCGCTGATAGTAATCCATTCATCTCCTACCTAGCATGACGACACTCTTGAATGGTGATATCTACAAATCGTTATTGCATTACTTGGTTATTGTGATGGGAGTCATTTTGGGCGGGAGGCTTGTGGAACCTAGATTACTTTAGAGAGAGCTGGAAACTCCTTGTCCAACTTCTCTGGACCCTCATATGTTTTGTAGGATCCTGGATTAATCAGCTGGTGTTTCACTCCTTATGTGGCTGATTTTCTGGATTAATGCTAAAGCGTGATTTGACCCGAGGGGGTATTCCGTTGAGGTGAGCAGGCATTGCACACAGAGGTGGTGGTGACAACTATCTTCCTTATCACTTGTTTTTACGAGTGTGTGTCACAGATTGTGGAAAGATTGATTTCACGTTTTTCATCACTGAAGAATTTGTTTAATTATTTTTGATTGCATGTGGACTTTTATACACATTTTCATCTTTATTTGCATATATGTTGCATCATACATTGTGTGACTATACACATCTATATACATGAGATATTTGGGTTTAGCGCACTATTATTTATATTTTGTATCCACCGGTGTCATCTCGCTATAGGCCCTGCGGGAGCCGGTTATACTTAATAAGTATAAAAAGATTTGGATCATTCCATCTCTTATTATAGTGATGGTATCATGGGAGGGGGAGCAAGGCATCCTACCCCACAATCCTATGTATGCTCTCCCATTTTCCCCAAAAGGTCTGTGCCAAGAAAAAAAAGGGAAAGTCTACGCTCCAAGAGAGAAGAAATGTTTAGTAATGCCAAAAATCTTTTTGAGATACTCTTGATCAGATTGAGCCCTTTTTAGGGGAATCCGACACCAGTACCCAGTAGGAGCCTTACTCGTGCTAGGTAACAGCTGCCGTGACAGGTTCCCTTTAACAACCTGTCACAAAGCTTTTCTAGAGCAGCGCTCTAGAAAGGCTTCGGTTTAAGTGCCAAAGAATTGCCGTGAATTCTTTTGACAATCGCTAAAAAGAATCCAGCTGAGCTAGCAAACGCATGGCAACAGAAAAGAAAAGCGAAAAAAATATTTGCACAAGGGCTGCGCTGAACACAATAAAACACAAAGGACAAAGCGGGATGCAAATCGTTTGCTTTCTCTGGCATATGAGAGAAATATTAATGCATAGAAAATACAGCAGGTGAAAAGAAATAGGTTAAACTTAACGATGACTATATTTTTCTTCTGCTGGTCATAGTCTATCAAGAATGATTGAAAATAATAATAGACTATGATGGAAACCGTCCAAATAATTACCCAACTGTGACCAGAGCACTAAAAGACACACCCAACATGCAGGGTATTGATTATAAGTTATTTACAGGGATATAAACAAAATAAAAAAAGATGGATGGGGCAGCTATATAGCACACGGTGAAGAGAGGACATTAATATTTTGGAAATATTCAAGGACTGTACCGAAAGTACAGTCAAGCAGAAGCAGTATGCTTTCATGGAGTTCTTGATGAAGGAAAGGTGCAGGCTGTCTGACATCCACAGATGGTTATGGAGATGACACCATTGACAAGAATCACCAACATAGGCGTGCGCACAGGGTGTGCTGGATGTGCCTGGGCATACCCTGATCACCCCATGCTCATTAGCATTATCGCTCTGTGTGCCAGCGGGAGGAGGGGACTGTACCTGCAGGGAGATTGATCTCCCATCCAGCACCATAAATATGTAGACACACAAGTGTGCTTGAGGTTTAGGGTGCACACCCTAATGCAATAGGCTGCGCACACCTATGGTCACTAATGAGGGGACTGTACCTGCAGGGAGATTGATCTCCCATCCAGCACCATAAATATGTAGACACACAAGTGTGCTTGAGGTTTAGGGTGCACACCCTAATGCAATAGGCTGCCCACACCTATGGTCACTAATGACAATTAATTGCTTTTGTCAGTGGTCGTATCTCCATAGCCATTCTGTAGCCTCCTGTGGATGATGGACAGACCGCACCCCTTATTGTTTAAGAACTCAATGACAGCACATTGCTTCTGCTTGGAATCCAATATTTGTCTGCAAGAAAAAGAAGAAGAAGAGTTACTATAGAGGAAGGGTTTCTCTACCAACACGTGAAATTTGAATGACCAAGGTCTGAACCTCAAAACTCTGCTATGTCTGGCAATTTCTCTTCTTGCTGAGGCACCTGGGATGCTGGACAGCTCCCCCAATAATTCCTTGAATGATCTTACCTTGAACCCTTTGCTCCTCCTAAACTTCCTCTTTAAAGTTATATTAAAGGCTCCCAATTTAAAAAACAAAAAACAAACATGTCATACTCACCTGCTCATTGGTTTTGCACAGAGCAGCCTGGATCCTCCTCTTCTTGGGTCCCCCGCCAACTTTCCTGGCCCATCCCTCCAAGCTGCTTGCTCTGGGGGCACCCTGAGCAGGCTCACTCTAGAGCCACTGCTCTGCATGTCCATTTACAGAGAGCTGTGGCTCACCCACACACCCTTTCATCCTCATTGGTTCATTAGCTGACCAATGGCTCCCACTGCTGCCTCAGCCAATTGTGAACATCAATGGATCGCAATAGGGCTTAGGTAAGTATTGGGGGGCTGCTGCACAGAGCAGGTTTATTTTGCATAGAATGCATGAAGTTAAAAAACCTTGAGCCTTTAGAACCACGTTAAACAATGCCTTTGCCTTGCTTTGAACCGTGTTTCTGGTGAACCTTGAACACTTTGCTCCTCCCATGAACTTCCTAACCTTTACTCTAACTGTTTGACAGATTATTGTGTTCTCTCCATTCAATATCTCGCACTTGTCACTCCTGCTGCAGTCCGTATCTCCCCTACCACTCGTTACCAACTTTTGGCTTGTTCCTCAACTATGCTTCTGCTTGATTCCAACCTGTGAACCAATTGTTACTGATTTCAGGCTTGTTTACTGACTACACTTTTGATTGATCCCAACCTGTGAAAACTTGTTACCGACTTTTGGCTTGTTCCTCAACTTATGCCGCGTACACACGGTCGGACTTTCCGGCAGAAAAAGTCAAATGGAATTTTTTCATCGGATATTATGATCGTGTGTGGGCCTCATCTGACTTTTTTTTTCGAAAATTCTGACGGACCTAGAAATAGAACATGTTTTAAATATTTACGACGGAATCGATACCTATCGGGAAAACCGCTCGTCTGTATGCTGTTCTGACGGACCAAATACGACGCATGCTCTGAAGCAAGTACGAGGCGGCAGCTATTGGCTACTGGCTATTGAACTTCCTTTTTCTAGTCCCGTTGTACGCATTGTATGTCACCGCGTTCTAGACAGTCGGACTTTGGTGTAATCGTGTGTAGGCAAGACAGTTTCAGCGGAACTTCGTCGGAACTCTGTCAGAAAAACCGCCAGAGTTTATTCCGACAGAAAAAACGGTTGTGTGTACGCGGGATAAGTGTCTGCTTGATCCCAACCTGCAACCACTTGTTTCTAACCTTTGGCTTGTTTACTCACTGTGCTTCTGCTTGATCCCTACCTGCTATATCTGCTACTCCGGCTTGCTCACCTGCTGGTGGGGTGATCCTGGGGACCGTGACCTTGTACTAACATGCAGCAAAACCCATCTGGAGCTCTAGTGAACACCAAATAGTGCTAGATTCTGCACCTCCAGTTAGCCTGTGTCCTCTTCCAGGGTGACCTGCTGCTGCATTTTATCCAGCTGGTCTGTGGGAGCCTCCTTACTGCTAAAGCTACTGGTATCCGAGCCTGACCTCCGACCATGACAAGGAGGGGGAAGGTGTAGTGGGTCACTTTACCACCAACGCCATGGGAAGGGAAGAGGATCACCGCTCCAGGTGGATATGCGTATATGAGACTTTCCTCGGAACTGAAGCACCAGGTGCAGGCTAAGCGTATAGCAAAATTAAGCAAAAAGGAAGTTCTGGACAGCCGCACTCCGGAATATAGCCTTTATTGTAAAAATCCAACAGATACAAGCCACAGAAAAAAAATGGGACAAACAAACTGACGCGTTTCACACTTATCAGTGCTTAGTCATAGTCCAGTCCAAGACAGTATAGATTTAGGAAGATGATAATGGGTCAAGAAATGCCTGTGAAGTTTTTAGAGGATAATCCAAGTGGTCCAGCTCTGACTATGTATATAAGCTCTGAGCTAGGAGAAGTTAAATTGGGGAGATTCATTCTAATTCTGTGACCTACTATGAAATGATGGGTGTTTGATGTGAGTGCCAGTGGTGTATGTAGCAGTGAGGAAATGTCAGAGGATACCCCATTTTGTATTTTTAATTGAGAGTGGTAATACTGAGAATAAAACAATATGAGGAATGTTGGGGACAGTGGGACCCATAGGCTTGTAGTCTCAGCTGTCTGGGCAGGAAATCCATATTTAACAGGTCCACTATGCAGGCTTGATCCTGCATATATTTTTGGTGGTGCTCTTTCTACCCAAACATCTCCTTCAAACTACTACCAATTTAGTTTATTAAGGGCCTTGGCAATATGGGGGCCCCCATTTATTGACCGTCCAATCCGACTCCTTGTGGGACTTTGGTTTAGGCCACTCTGGACGTGGTGACTCCTCCAGGATGGACTGCGATAACACTATATTTTCCAAATCTGGTATATGAATGCATTCTCACCAAACATTTCCTGAAGAAGATTGTTTAGCAATTGAAACGCATTGGGAATTGGTGGTGGAATTATCATGTATTTAGCGTGCATCCATATGTCTTTCCCATCCATGTATAGGAAGACAATCTATACTACTGTGCTTCTATAGAAACCAGAAGATTTTAATATGTATATTTTACTAATTTGTATAATAAACATTTAATTTACCTTTTATAATATTTTTTGTATACTATTTTTTTTTTTGGCTGCAACAAAGTCCAGTGGGAGATGCTTTTTTTTTTTTGGCTGTGCGTCTGGGAGATATTGTTTTTGCCCTATTGGTACAAGTGTATCCGGTTGTTTGTATCCCATTTACATATGCATGTATTACAGAGATGTACTTTCCCATATATATACTTTCATTCTAAATCCTGTTTATAGCAAAGAAAGATAGAAAATATGTACACAGTTATTATGCATTCCCTTTAAGAGGACCATTGAAGAAAGCCTTTGATCTTTCCTGCTAGTACGGCATGAGCAAAATACACCAGACCAGGAAAGGAAGGACCAAGGAAACAAGATCAATAATAATGATGATGTATGCAAATAACATGCAAATTGTACTCAGGTGGCTACTTTCATCTATACCATCCAAAGGTAAACGTTGTTCTATTTATGGCTTATAAGGTTCTTTGTGTCTTTTTTTATTAACTTTTTTTTTATTCAACGTAAAAATTCTCAACGTAAACATCAAATTCAGGCAAAAATGACCATGGCGATGAACCAATGCTTGAAGGACCAGTGGGTCCTCTGGTTCTAGCAGTTTAGAGAGGTCCTGCTGAACTTCACTAAGGATGAGATTTAATTGGACAGTCTTTTGTTAGAATTTTTAACAATTCCAACAAACTACAAACATACAATTTTCTTACAGAACTGCGTGGTATAATAAAGCAATATTTCACACTTGACAGTATCCATATCATACGTACAAAAGTAAACGCCATTGCAATAAATATGTGTAAGGAAAACTGAATGCACTACAACATGCAAAGCTTCTGCTCTCTGGGTGAAAGGCCAACCCCAAGGGTCATCTCATGAGGAGTCCTTGTTTGCAGTTCACCAAATGGTTTGGATTTTATTTGGGGTGCCCCATGCAAAAAAATAAGTAATAAATCATAGGGTCTCCACTACATCTCACACCAGACATGTATCTTAGCATGCGGCCTGGCATCAATATGGGGACAGGGTGCATTAACAGAGAGGGGAACCTGGCAAGGTATCCATACAAAAGGTATTGACCGCGCTCCACGAAATAGAGGATAAACAATTAATTTTATTGAAGAAATAAATAGTTAATGACAAACACAGGTACAGACAAACCACAGCAGGAGTTGACGCGTTTCACAAATTAACTTTGCTTGGTCATAACCAAGTGAAGTTAATTAATTTGTGAAACGCGTCATAACCAAGTGAAGTTAATTTGTGAAACGCGTCATAACCAAGTGAAGTTAATTTGTGAAACGCGTCATAACCTAGCAAAGTTAATTTGTGAAACGCTTCACAACCAAGCAAAGTTAATTTGTGAAATGCGTCATAACCAAGCGAAGTTAATTTGTGAAACGCGTCAACTACTGTTGTGGTTCGTCTGTATCTGTGTTTCTCATGAACTATTTATTTCTTCAATAAAATAATTTGTTTATCCTCTATGTCGTGGAGTGCGCTCAATACCTTTTGTTTGGATACTTGCCCAGATCGCGGACTGGACCTGCACCTGGTTCATCAGAGGGAGGATTAGCCTCATCTGGAGCAGTGTAACCTTGCTCTCTCTTCAGACTTTCTACACCTGGCAAGGTAACCTCAGCATGTTGAGGGCATAGACATGTGCAATTTGCTTCCGTCCGAATGTAAATTTGGACACATTTTTGGTTATTCGGAGACTCGGATGTATCCGAATCTCCAAATGAAATAGTAACACATTTTGTTGAAATTCGTTGAAATTTGTTTTGTTAGCTAACGAATTCCAGATTTTCGAAAGGGTTCGAACTCAGATCGGTCGAAAAATTAGGGGCATGCTTGGTCGATGACATCACAATGGGGTGGGGTCGCCCACTGACATCATCGGGTGACCCGTGCCTATTTAAGAAATGTCAGACAGAGAAGCTGGCAATCACCAGGGAGCCTTCAATGAGACCGGAGAGGTTTTTTTTTTCTTTTTTCGGGTGTGGCGCTGCGGCGGGCGACGTGCTTCACTATGAATCTACACCAAGGGACATTGTTTTACATTTTATTAATAAAGGAATTGTCAAAAACTCCCGTAGTGTTTTTTTTTTCACTTTTTACATTTTATGGTGAACGTGTAGGGGTAATATTTACCCTAGACTCATTCACATGAGGGGGTGGGATCTGATTTTGATAAGCCCCCCAGACCCCTACAACACCTGCCCAGGGTTGTGGGGAAAAGGTCCTTGCCCCCATCAACAAAAAAGAAAAAAAAAATCCCAGTCACGCTTTTTCCTAAGCTGTCCTGGGATGGAAGTGTCCCGGGAAGCATCCCAGAACCTGTACTGTGCCCTCCTGGTCCCAGTATTGTGCCCTTCTGACCCCCCCCCCCCCATGAACTGTGCCCCTCTGCCTCCGCCCATACTGTGCCCGTTGTATTGATTAGTCTTTGATTTATGGCATGCTTCATATTGTTTAAATATTGAGAGTACTAATAAACATACTGTATGTTTAATTCTATCAGCTATTTATACTTTAATTCTCAAGAGTAGGTGCAGGCTGGTAGGGGCCCCAGTGCATTATTTTCCCCCAGGGGTCCGTGATACTATTAGGACGGCCCTGCCTAAAACATCTACCTCCTGATCCTTCACAGCCAACCATTCACTGCTAAATTACAGGAGCGATTTCATACTGCGGGAAAAGGGTCCGCGCTGAGCATCCTTCACATTTCATCTTCTCCTGAATTGTAACTATGCTTGTGGCGATCAACCTTGAATGTTTGAACATTCCGACAGACAATACAGGAAAGGATGTCACCATAGCAACCGCAGGTAAGGGTTTACTCTGATCAAAGCACCTGCATCCCATCTCTGGGATGTTTGAATCAGCGAGAAGCAAAATGGATGCATAATTTCCAATAATATAGATGCTTCACGCTCAAAATCTCCTTTTTTTTTTGTCTGATGTCTAGAAAAAAAAGGGGTAATAAAGCCTCATTAGTATTTAGGATGGGGCATTGGGGGGGCATGACTTCCTGTCCTTCAGCAGCTGCACTAGTCACGCTGCCAATTAGCACACGCTACAATTTTCAAGCAGTGCGCCTGTCATTTGGTATCTTTCCTGAGCTCAGATTTTCATGCGCTACAAAGGGAGAGAGGAAGAAAGCTGAAAATAAATAAATAAATAAAAGTCCTGTATGCAAAAAAAAAACAAAAAAACAATACAGTGACTGTAAATCTCAGGATGACATGGAGCCGGGGCTGGCAGACTACTTTCTGATTAAAACTGCATGAAGCAAACAGATGTTAGCTTGCAGCACAGACGTGGGCCGCCTGCAAAGCAGGGGCAGAGCCCTTTGTTGCTGAGCAGAAATATAATATCTTTTATAAACTACAATGTTGTTCATGAACTGCTGGAATGGTATATATCGTATAGATGGGATCTATAGAAAAGAGCTGTGTTAAAGGGCAGTTTCAAATAAACAGATACATAGCGAGTAGAAACACAGAGTTGTAAAGCAATTGTTGTGATTTTTTCCCATTCCTGCTGTGCTATATGCAGTGCTATTTTTCTCAGAGAATAGGTGAAAGAACTCCCCCCTTCTGAGTCACTTTGTGTCTCCTCCCCCTTCCCACCTCCGAGCACCGACCCTTGGTTCCACCCCTACCCAACTCCAGGCACCAACCCTTGGTTCCACCCCTCTCCACCTCCGAGCACCGACCCGTAGTTCCCCCTACCCACCTCTGAGCACCGACCCTTGGTTCCACTCCTACCCACCTCCGAGCACAAACCCTTGGTTCCACCCCCTCTCCACCTCCAAGCACTGACCCCTGGTTACATCCCTACCCATCTCCGAGCACCAACCCTTGGTTCCACCCCTCTCCACCTCCGAGCACCGACCTTTGGTTCCACCCCAACCCACCTCCGAGCACCAACCTTTGGTTCCACCCGTACCCACCTCCGAGCACCGACCCTTGGTTCCACCCCCACTCCATCTCCGAGCACCGACCCTTGGTTCCACCCCTACCCACCTCTGAGCACCGACCCTTGGTTCCACCCCTACCCACCTCCGAGCACCAACCCTTGGTTCCACCCCTACCCACCTCCGAGCACCACCCCAAGGTTCCACTCCTCTCCACCTCCGAGCACCGACCCTTAGTTCCCCCTACCCACCTCTGAGCACTGACCCTTGGTTCCACCCCTACCCACCTCCGAGCACCAACCCTTGGTTCCACCCCTCTTCGCCTCCGAGCACCGACCCTTAGTTCCCCCTACCCACCTCCGAGCACCGACCCTTAGTTCCCCCTACCCACCTCTGAGCACTGACCCTTGGTTCCACCCCTACCCACCTCCGAGCACCAACCCTTAGTTCCACCCCTCTTCACCTCCGAGCACCGATCCTTAGTTCCCCCTACCCACCTCTGAGCACCGACCCTTGGTTCCACCCCTACCCACCTCCAAGCACCACCCCAAGGTTCCACTCCTCTCCACCTCCGAGCACCGACCCTTAGTTCCCCCTACCCACCTCTGAGCACTGACCCTTGGTTCCACCCCTACCCACCTCCGAGCACCAACCCTTGGTTCCACCCCTCTTCACCTCCGAGCACCGACCCTTTGTTCCCCCTACCCACCTCCGAGCACCGACCCTTAGTTCCCCCTACCCACCTCTGAGCACTGACCCTTGGTTCCACCCCTACCCACCTCCGAGCACCAACCCTTAGTTCCACCCCTTTTCACCTCCGAGCACGACCCTTAGTTCCCCCTACCCACCTCTGAGCACCGACCCTTGGTTCCACCCCTTCCCACCTCCGAGCACTGACCCTTGGTTCCACCCCTACCCACCTCCAAGCACCAACCCTTGGTTCTACCCCTACCCACCTCCGAGCACAAACCCTTGGTTCCACCCCCTCTCCACCTCCAAGCACTGACCCCTGGTTCCATCCCTACCCATCTCCGAGCACCAACCCTTGGTTCCACCCCTCTCCACCTCTGAGCACCGACCCTTGGTTCCACCCCAACCCACCTCCAAGCACCAACCTTTGGTTTCACCCCTACCCACCTCCGAGCACCGACCCTTGGTTCCACCCCCTCTTTCACCCCGAGCACCGACCCTTGGTTCCACCCCTACCCACCTCTGAGCACCGACCCTTGGTTCCACCCCTACCCACTTCCGAGCACCAACCCTTGGTTCCACCCCTACCCACCTCGGAGCACCAACCCTTGGTTCCACCCTCTCTCCACCTCCGAGCACCTACCCTTGGTTCCCCCTTACCCAACTCTGGGCACCAACTCTTGGTTCCACCCCTACTCACTTTCGAGCACCAACCCTTGATTCCACCCCTACCCACCTCTGAGCACCACCCCATCCAGCTCCCAGTACAGCCCCTTTTAGAGAATAGAGCCAAGTATAATTTTGTAGTGCTGAGTCATTTGAATGGAATAGATCCCTTGCAGCCAGTAGCAATAGATCCTCCCTCAGCAAAACTAGACCCCCTTCACCGAGCCACAACAGATCTCCCAGCAGCCAGCATCAATAGACTCTCCAGCAGCCAGTCAACAGTAGACCCCTCCCTAAACCGTAGATCCCTTCCAAGAACAATTGGACCCTACAGTAACAAAAGATCCCCCACCAGCAACAATAGATTGCCATGCAAAAATACAGTGCCTTCAAAAAGTATTCATACCCCTTGAAATTTTCCACATTTTCATGTTACAACCAAAAACGTAAATGTATTTGCGACCTGTGATAGACCAGGGATCCTCAAACTACGGCCCTCCAGCTGTTGCAGAACTACACATCCCATGAGGCATTGTAGAACTCTGACATTCACAGACATGACTAAGCATGATGGGAATTGTAGTTCCTGAACAACTGGAGGGCCGTAGTTTGAAGACCCCTGTGATAGACCAACACAAAGGGGCTCATAATTGTGAAGTGGAAGGAAAATGATAAATGGTTTCACACATTTTTTACAAATAAATATCTGAAAAGTGTGGCGTGCATTTTATATTCAGCCCCCTTTACTTTGATATTAGAACTAAAACCTACCAGACACCTAATTAGTAAATAGAGTCCACCTGTGTTTAATTTAATTTCAGTATGAAGCCGTTATGTGAAGCCCCTCAGAGGTTTGTTAGAGAACCTTAGTGAACAAACAGCATTAAGAAGGCCAAGGAACACACCAGACACTATTCCTCCCACTGACTTTCCATTGTACCAAGGATGGGGCACTATGCCTCCCACTGACACCAATGATGGGACCTATTCCTCCCACTGACACCAATAACAATGATGGGACAGTGTTTACTCCCATTGACATCAATGATGGGACACTATTCCTTCCCATGACATCAACAATGAGGCACTTTTCTTCCCACTCACATTGGACACAGTCCGGCCCCCTTAAAGTCTGAAGGACAGTTTGGAGGTCAGTGGGAAGCTTAAATAAATAGGTCAGGTTAGGTCAGAATTCCACCCTTAAGGATGACTAAAAAAGATCACTGGTGTCATGGAGTTGGCTCTACCAAGTGGCATTGGCCCCAAAACTGGAAACCCCTATCTACAGAAAGTTGCCTCCAAAAGGTTCAGGATCAGACTACCAATCTTTGTCCACTCAAGGGATCCAATTCTCCTGCAATATACATCTATTTTTGACCACTAATGGCGCGTACACACGATCGGACTTTCTGCCAACAAAACCGTGAATTTTTGTTCGAAGGATGTTGGCTCAAACTTGTCTTGCATACACACGGTCACACAAATGTTGGACACAACAATTCCAAATGTGGGAACGCGGTGACGTACAAGTTCAATAGCCAGTGCGGCTCCTTCTGCTTGATTCCGAGCATGCGTGAACTTTTGTGCGTGGACTTGTGTACACATGATCGGACGTACGACAACAAAGTTAAAGCGGAGTTCCACCCTAAAGTGGAACGTCCACTTATCAGATTCCTCCCCCCCTCCGGTGACACAATTGGCACCTTTCAGGGGGGAGGGGGGTGCAGATACCTGTATAATACAGGTATCTGCACCCACTTCCGGGACGCATTATCCGAGCTGCCCCGCCCCTATCCGAGAATGCCCCGTTGTGTCTTGGGAAACACACAGTTCCCAGGACACAGCAGGGACCAATAGAGGCGCGCAGCGCGACTCGCGCATGCGCAGTAGGGAACCGGGAAGTGAAGATGTTGCGTCTTCACTTCCTGATTCCCTGACAGAGGATGGCGGTGGGGCAGCGAGAGACGAGCGATCGCTCGTCATCTTCTGCCGACACCGCTGGAACCTGGAACAGGTAAGTGTCCATTTATTAAAAGTCAGCAGCTGCAGTATTTGTAGCTGCTGACGTTTACATTTTTTTTTCAGGTGGCGCTCCGCTTTAAGTTGGCTGAAAATTTGAGAACCTGCTTTCAAACATTTGTTGGCGGAAAGTCTCACAAGAAATGTTCAATGGAGCATACACATGGTTGGACTTTCGAACAACACGCTCACATCCAATATTTCTCGTCGGAATATCCGACCGTGTGTACGCGGCATTAGACAATTACAGACAAGCCATGCAGGAATTATGCTTCTCTGTATCTGGCCATACCCAAGTGTGCAATTAAACATGTTTATTTTTCGCCTGCACAATCAGCAGCTATCGAATGTGCAAATCTAAGCTGCAGAGCATGAGAATCGAACAACCATATTTCTGGCTATCGACTGACAGGATGAAATAGATACAGATTTTCCACACAGATAACTAGATCCATTTATATTCACGGCGCCTAATCTAAATGAACGTTTAAGGTAAGGACTCAGGGTGAGAAACAGGGTGGTTCATTACAACTGACAAATTTGATGATCACGAACAGAAAAAGAGTGGATTGAACAAAATCGTCTAAATATTCTACTTTATCTGTGTGAAAGAACCGTCCCACACTCCACTTCTGTCAGTATCACCGCTGCAATCAGGTTGGACATAGATGCCAAATATTATAGCTGACCATACAAGACTAGCCGGCAATAGCTTGTATGAGAACTTGAAATGTTTATTGAACAAACTCACACAGAATATATACCCCACAGGAGAACAGTCCCCTACAGATCATATTACCCTAACAATACAAACTTTAACCAGAAACATAATTAACATGCCCTAATTAACTAGTCACCTAAACCAGCCTAGGTGACTCAATGCCCACCCCAACAATGTTGTGTTTAATCAGATATCCCCACTTCAGGTGAGACTTGCTGGCACCGAGCTCACAAAGTACTTTACACATTATCATAAGCTCAACATCCCCACAGTTGTTGGCTAGCAGACAATAGGTGAGTTAATTAGCACACTTAACAATGCAAACAGTGATCTCCCCCACCTCAGACTAGTAAGCAACAGACTATAGAAGTGGACCTACTTATAATAAACACATTATCGGAGGGGACCCCAGTGGTTTGAGTGGATTACATTAACATCTACAGTCATTGCTGGTTTGGGGTATAGAGGCCCCCAATATGGATATGGAACTTCCAGTTCCCTGAGTCTGTGTGTCATGGGGAGACATGGACTTGAATCCAACGCAATATTACTTCAAGGGTCCCCAGGCATACACCTCACAAAGTGTAGTGTTCCCTTAAATGCCAGGGCCCATAGTCAGTAGGCAAGAGGCTAGCCTTCAGTCCCCTCCGAAAGCCGCTCTCCCGGGTGTTTTGAAGAATAGAATGTTCGGAATTTGCAAGACCTTGAAGTAAACTGGTAAAGGAGTTTTAGTAACTTGTTGGTTTATTAACATGCTCTAAAACCTCTCCTGCAGACTCTCTCCGTCATGGACTTGCTGACCACAGCTGGAGATTGGCTATCCTGGCCACAGCTGGGTTCACCGAGAAGTGGTGTTCCAAGAAATGGGGGGTCTTCTACAGAGCTCCTGATGGTGGAGTTGGGTTGGCTACTTCCTGCTAATGATCGAAAAGCAAACACTGCCCCAGGTGAAACATATGATGCAAACTCCTTACTGAAACACTGGGTGCTGGTCCGTGTCTGAGCTTTCAATAAAACAGGGGGTGAGGAGCTGAGGTTACACTCTGCAGAGCTCAGTGAGGAGAGCTCTGACAGATGATTGGAGGGAAAAGACGCATCCCCCTTCACACAACACACAGGAACAGAACTGAGGCTGTTAATCACAGGCTGTGTGCTGGAGCTCCCTCCACCTTTTTTCTCTTGGTGTCAGGAAAACTTGTCAGAAGTGACTCATGCTGGGGGCATGGCTGCAGCATGGACATTTAACCCTGCAGCTCCACTCCATCGATGGGATCCTAGCCTAAGAGAGGTGCTCTCACTCAGGACTGGACAAACCGATATTTACCTAAAGTGCTGCCGATCCACCGATATGATTTGCAGGATGCAGCATCACCAAAGATGGTGTCGGTGGCCAGTCTCCGGCTTCCTCCTCCTTCGATGGCTCTCTCTCCAACACGCCGAGCCCTGGGTCCCAAGGTGGCTCACTCCAGCACTTCCCAGACACCTCAACACCTCTGTCTCATAGCTCAGCGAAATCAAAGCCCTGCTTGGAATCTGGGAAACACAACATCAAGGTGGGCAATGAGCAGGACTCCCTGGAAGACACCAGGGAATTAGTGGACACAATTGATGCAATCCCTGCTGCCAATCAGCCCCTAAAAGACACAACCCTGAAGGATATGCTTGTTTCCCTCCCAGTTCACTACATGCAGATGTGATGGTGTGCATGAGGAACTTTAAAGTGGTTGTAAACCCTGTACTACCACTTTTACCTACAGGTAAGCCTATAATAAGGCTTACCTGTAGGTACCGTGAATATCTCCTAAACTTGCACCATTAAGGAGATGTTCACCATATATAGTACACTTGCACCAACATTATCAGCGCATGCGCACTGAAGAACCAGCACAGTTGTGCCGTTTCTAAAGAGCCTGTGCCATGACAGGTGGCTCACGTGCAGATGCAGTGTATGGGGACCGCTGTAACAGATTCCATCTACATTATGCCTTTGTCTTGCAGGTTTTTTTTTTTTTAGATGGATTTACAACCACTTTAAGGAGGTGGGTAAGCTGGGTGGCAGTGTTGATCATATTGAGCAGAAGATGGGGGAGTTTGCCTCTTCCCATAACTCCCTAATTGATGCACACAATGAGCAAACTGACCTAGCTGACCTAGCTTAAAGCCAAAATAGCGGATTTAGAAGACAGGTCACAAAGAAATAATGTGAAAGGCCACAAAACCTGCGCAGCTCCACTAATGAAAGCATTCTTACCCTCAGTATCTGATTCAGAACTGATTATTGATAGAATCCATTGCTTGCCTTAACCGTCCCATCTCCAAAATAACATCTCTAGCGACGTGTTGATGGGAGTGCATTTTTACCACGTTAAAGAACAATTGAGAAATATTCCTCCATCCAGATTTTTGCATATCTCTCACAGTACACCATGCAGAAGTAACTCATGCACATAGCAGAGGAAGGAGGCAGCAGACAGAAATAACACTTAGTGCTTCGGAGTGAGACAAGTACACACTGTAGAGGGATATGCATTTTTCATATTTCATGTCTGAGGTTTACAGTAACTTTACCGTATATACTCAAGTATAAGCCTAGTTTTTCAGCCCATTTTTTGGGCTGAAAAAACCTGCCTCGGCTTATACTCGAGTGAGTTAAAAATAAGTCCGAAGTGAAGGGAAAAAAGGGGCGGGGCTGTGCCGCTGGGTGACACTCGTGAATCGGCCTGGCACCCCTCCCTCCAATGCCGTTTCAGATCGCTGAAACAACGATGTCCCATCTCCTCTTTTGCCAGACAGCACAGTGATCCAATGCTAGGAATCATTGTGCCGTGTGTCATAGGAGGCGGGACATCATTACCGCGGCTGCATGGCAATTAATATCCAGCTCTCCTCTGCCTGCAATCAGTGCAGCCCGCTCTCTCCCAGCTGAGCCAGGACACATCCCTGAGTGCCAGAACGGAGCCCCCACTGTCTCCACTGGGAACCCCAATCTTCAGCAACCCTGCAAATGCAAAAATGTGTCTCAGTACTGCATTAACCTCTTCCCTGCCGATACAAAGCCCTCAGCCTGACTCCATAGCTGCCTTCCCCACTGTGGGATAACCAGCGTGACATCTCATTACCAGGCACTGATAGGCTGTATATGATGGGCACTGGCAGGCTGCATGTCATGGGCACTGATAGGCTGTACACGATGGGCACTGGCAGGCTGCATGTCATGGGCACTGATAGGCTGTACATGATGGGCTCTTTTGAAATTTACCAGTAGCTGCTGCATTTCCCACCCTTGGCTTATACTCGAGTCAATAAGTTTTCCCAGTTTTTTGTGGTAAAATTAGGTGCCTCGGCTTATATTCGGGTCAGCCTATACTCGAGTATATATGGTAATTATTTTACTGTCACATTAAAAAATATCCATTATTTCATTTGTAAATTACTTTGCAATGCTTCACACCAAAATCATTATTTTTGTCTCACTTTAAAAAGGACAAACTATATATTTAACCTTTTTTATCTATAACAAGCATCTCCAAACTTTCTAAACAATTTAAAGCCCTTCAAACTTTAAGGGGGGGGGGGGGGGGACTGTGGCAAGTAGGACTGCAAATGTTCCTGACATCCCCACATATATATGGAATTATGGGGATGAGTCCCATTGTTGGTGACAGAGGGAGGAATAGTGTATTTTATCAGTGGTAATTATAGTGCCCCAAGTGCCGGATAAAGGCAAGTATCCAGCCCCCGGGCCACACCGATTAAGGTTGATAAAAGTGAATTTTTATTTAGTTTTGTTATTTTTTGGATTTTGTAAAAAAATGTAATAATGTTTACAAGCCAATGGGCTTTATTTTAGTCTAAAACTGGAATATGCTAAATCTGGTGCAGCTCTGTATAGAAACCAATCAGCTTCCAGGTTTTATTGTCAAAGCTTAATTGAACAAGCTGAAGTTAGAAGCTGATTGGCAGCACCGGATTTTGCACTCTCCAGTTTTAGCTTTCTTTACTAAAGTGAAAATAAGTAAATATAATGTGCCTTCCAGATAGGAAGGCGTATTATATTTACTTATTTTCATTTTTTTTTTTTTTTACATTTCTTCAGGTTTCTTCCTGGTTTCTGGCCTAGGCCACAAGAATGTCATACATCCCAGGTCATTCATTTTTTTTATCAGGAGGAGGGGCACACCTTTGCTTTTCCTGCATGCCTGAGCTAAGGGCAGATGAATTCCAGGAAATAAATGCTACATGAATCATCTGCCCTTACTAAGATGGCTGCGGCTGGAAATGCTAGATAGAGGGGGTGTTTTTTATAGAGATTTCTCAACAAAATAAAGCATGAAAACATGGATGGATGGAGGAGTTTTCTTTGAATATTAAAAATAAAACGATTCCTTTTTTCTGCTTGTTTTTCTTATATACAGTTTAGTTCCACTTTAACCACTTATCACTACTAAAAATACATCATTTGTTTGATGTTAAATACTGGGGTTATGGAAGCAGCTAGCTTCTATTTTTTTTTTTTTTACTATAGGCGATGCTCTTTCAGATAAAAGTGGTCCGGCGGGTGGATTCCTCACGGGATCACTTTTAGAAGTGACAGGGGGGCGCCGCTTCCCAGACGTTCCCGGGCTTACCTGACGGTTCAATGAAGCCCGAGAGTGATCCGACGCTGGTGGCAGCTGGGTATGGAAAAGATTGAGGCCAAGATGGCCGTCACTCATTTATATGGTCTTGGAGGACCAGAGTGACGTCTGATGTCACTTGCAGTTCCCGGGCCATAATAGATCATTTTAACTCCAGATCTCTCAATAAAGAGGACCTGTCATCAGGAGCGGCCGGTCCATAAGGGGCGCAGGGGCGCCACCCCCCTAGTTTGCATGCAGGGTTGATTGTGGGGCACCGTACTCATAGGTTTCTATGAGTTTTTTTGTATTTCAAGCACATGATTAGAGCCTGAGGCTCTAATTGGCTTGAAAAAAGTTGGGCTCGGGACCCACCCACTTGTGACACTAGCGAATCAATATTTACCATTGGTTTCTGGCTTCTCCTCCCGGCCAATCAGGACCGGAGGCAGATCTAAAGAAGAACGGTTTGGCTGGGAGAAGAAGCTCGGGAAGCTGCGGCACCGCGACCCTGGAGGGGTGAGTGCAGACTTCATTGTAATAAAAATAAAAGTGATAAAATAATAATAATAATAATAAAGGGACAGTGTAAAAATAAAAAGTAACATAAATAAGAAAAACTAAATTTAAAGCACCCCTTCCCTCCGTGTTCGTGTACACTGTGACTCAACTACTTCATGCACTTTATTCCTCTTGGATGCTGCTACTGGTTATACCATGTCTTATTTCTCATCCTACAGGATTACAATATTTGGAGGTGTTATTTGAGTCTTTGGGGGTCATGTTTTTTTATGTCATTATTAGTATGATGTGTTTTCTTTTTATGTTTTGTATATTACCCTTTTAACTTTATCCAACTAAAATGGCATTGGCTGCCATTGCCTTTTTTTCTTAAAAGAAAGCAAGTTCCCTGGCTGTATAGGGCTGTCATACCTCTGGCTCACAAACCTAGAAAAAGGGAGCAGAAATAAAAGTCAGGGAATCGTGAAAAATAATGAATCTCTGTATCTGTTCTATGTCAGTGAAGGAGAAACAGTCAGGGAACTGGTATATTCAGAAATTCAGTTTTGGCAACCTACATATTCCTCTCAAGACAGGTGTACTTAAAATCCCCGTAGGGTTCCCAGTGAAAGCCTTGCTACATTGTTAAGAAAGGACCAAGCTGTGTCAAGACTGAAAACATTTTTCTCTCCCATTAAGTGCTCTGAAATGAGGACAATTTCTGGGGTTGACTGACGCTCGAAGAAAACACGTTCGACAGGGGGTCTAATGTCTCTTTATCAATACTCCGAAAACAAACACAATAGGATCTGCCAGCCTGTTCCATATTGAGTTTCCATAGAGGTCAGGAGGTCAGGAGATCATCATTTTTGCCAGGAAGAATAAAGATTTAATTCCCTAGTAAAAATATTTTATATCCTTAGCATTGAATAATTTATTTCTATACATTCTCAGCAATAAAAAGACAGGAAAGACGAAGATTCGGCCAAAACACATATCACATATGCAGGGCCGCTGATAAGGCAGTACAGCCAGTCCTCCTGTCCTGGGCCCAGACCCCATCCATTTAGGAGGGGGGCCCAGTCACCTGCTGAGTAGGAGGGCTGGCTTTACTGTCTTATTGCAAACACCAATCCTCTGCCAGCTGCCAGCTTCTCCCACCGGCTGCACTACAGGGGAGTGGTTCTAACACATGCACCCCTATCTGAGCCCCCCCTATGTTCCCCTTTCCCCACAGTGCCGCTGGCTTCCCTCCTCTCTTCTCCTGCCGGCAGCTGCTGCGGGCACCCAGGGGGATGCTTCTAGACCAATCCTCACATCATCTTCTCTTGAATGCTCCAGCAGACTAAGGTCTTAAGGTCATCAATTGGACCAGTGGCTGCCGCTGCTCAATATTTGGGGGGGGGGCAGCCCTCCCTTTTTTTGAAGCCAATTAGAGCCTCAGGCTCTTATCACGTGCTTCTAAAAAAAAAAAAAAAAAACATTGTAATCCATGTGGCTGGCGCCCTGCATGTAGATTAGGGGCCGGACGCAAGGAGGGGCGCGGCACCCCTTTGTCCCGTATGGATGGGCCAACTCTGCATTGGACGTTAGGATACCAAGGGACAGCCCACCGCCGGAGAATTTAATCAAGCATTTTCTGCCTGGGAAGCAGAGGATTAGTTAAAGAGGTGTATCCCTAAAAAAAAAAAGCTGCTGACTTTTAATAATTGGACACTTACCTGTTCCAGGGTTCAGCGATGCGGGGGGTCAAAGCTCCGCTCGCCCCCCGATCCGGTCGGCAGCACCAGCATTGCAACTGTGGGCACCCGGCTATGGCTTCACAGCCGGGCACCCACTGCGCATGCACGAGCGGCGCCGCGCGGCGTGATTGGCCCAGCGCGCCGTGTTCGGCCGCACAGTCATCTGGGACACGTGACAGGTCCCATGGACAGTTTGGTTGACTGGGGAGCCCTTCCTGCACCAAGGGGAAGTGATGTCACCAGCCCAGGCACCAAAGGAGGCAGACTACGAGTGACCCCCTAGCAACAGGCATTTAGAGGTATGTAAAAAAAAAATCCAATTATTATTTATTAATTTTTTTTAGGAATTTTAAGCTTTTTAATTTTTTTAGGGAGAAACACCACTTTAAGTACAAGCTCTTTCCACCTCCCCTGGACTACTTAAGCAATTAACCCTCGCAGTGTAGGTGCAGACCCAATGCAAGGAGGAACTTTCTGATTTCTTTTCTGAGTTGGGCTTTAATAATAGACCCTGGATGTCTCCATAAAGAGAACTTGTCACCAGCCCAAAGCTAGCAAGCCCCCTTGTGATAACCTTAAAATGTAATTGAAAAAAGTGTAAAAAATGTTTTTAAATAAAATAAATTGAAATAATAATAATAATAATAAAAACGTAAAAGCACTATCTACAGCACCCCCCCCCCCCCAACAAAATATTTTCCCTAAAAGATTGCACCTGATAAAGGGTTGCACAAATATTGCATGGCATAAAAATTGCATTAGCCAGCATTTTATTCTCCAGGGTCTCTGCTATTCAAAAAATATATAATGCTTGCGGGGTTCTAAGTCATTTTCAACAACAAAAATAAAAAAATGAACAACAATAACAAAAATACTAATTTTAACGTGTGTAAAATTATTTAAAAATAACCTCGGGCAGCATGTGGTTAAAATGTCATACACATGAAATAAAATAAAATAAATAGGTACATTAAGTAGTTATTATATAAAGGAGCTCACTTTGCATATCACACTTCATGTAATAAATGTGTCAAATGTAAAGGGTTTTTTTTATTTTATTTTTTTATAAAAAGATACACATTGATTGCACGGGGGACAGAATACAATAAGTGCCAGTACTACACATCATTTTTCAAGGACATGAAAATGTCCTTGAGTGGAAGCATCATGCTAGATACAAGAGGATTTTCAATAGCAGAGCAGCGATCCAGAATAGCATCTGCAACATCAATGTTGCTACACTCAATCAGAGCTTTAAAGAGAAAATTGAGGAAAGAGCACCTGTACATGCAGCAGTTCACTAATTAGATTAATACTACAAGAAACTATTATATTCATACCAGGTGTAGTCATGTTAAATAGTGATGTGCATTGTCAGAAATAAATCGAGGTCCATCACTCCTGACTCCATGCAGCTGATTATTCAGCAAGACAAGGGTCAGGGCTTTTCTTTAGCTGGAATGTGGTGGGGATGCAGTTCTGGCACCTCCAGCACTGAATGGGTGTAATGACAAGGAGTGCTGGGGTGGGCTATTGATGCTGGCTTTTGGGGGACCTATTGCTTTGGGGGGTATAATGCTACTGGGGAGGTCTATTGTTGCTGGTGGGGGATCTATTGTTGCCGTAGTCAATTGTTGCCGGCTGGCTGCTAGAGGGTCTGTTGATAGAAGATCTATTGTTGCTGGGGTGGATTCATTGTTGCTGAGGGTATTTTGTTGCAGGGGGTCTATTGTTGTAGGGGGTATATTATTGCTGACGGGATCTATTGGGGGGGGGGGGGTCTATTGTTGCTAGGGGGTATTTTGTTGGGGAGGATATTTTGAAGTTGTTAGATGAAGGTGGGGTAGGCTACCCTGAAAAGAGAACTTTTCAGGAATTGTCTAAAGGCAGACAGAGTAAAGCCCCATACACACGGTCGGATTTTCCGATGGATTCTGTCCTATCAGACAATGTTGTCGGAAATTCCGACCGTGTGTAGGCACCATCGGACAGTTTCCATCGGATTGTCCGACGGACAAAGTCCTATCTCCTGCTGGATAGATTTTTTGACAACAAAGTCCGATCACACCAAATCCGATCGTGTGTAGCGAATTCCGACGGACAAAGTGCTACGCATGCTCAGATCACATTACAAGACCAAAGCTATTGGCTACTAGCCTCTACGTAGTCCCGTCGTAGGCAACAAACGTCACCACGTTCAGAATGATCGGATTTTCCGACAACTTTGTCCGACCGTGTGTACGCAAAACCAATATCGGACAAAGTACGACGGACATGATCCGACGGACCTGGTCCTCGGATAATCCGAGCGTGTGTATGGGGCTTTAGAGACAGCCATTCAGATTGGAGTAGATAATTTCGGAGAATGGAAAAGGCTCTGGACAGATTGAGGAAAGGGGTTCTAGATGGTGAGAGAAGCTGTGGACAGATCAAGGTAGGGTATTCCAGAGGATGGGAGAGGCTCTAGGGAAGTCCTAGAGGTGGGCATGAGAAGGTAAAGAAGGAGCTAAAAAGCAGGAGATCTTGAGAGGAGCAGAGAGGACAGTTTGGTTCATTGTTTGAGATGAGGTTGGTGGTGTAGATTGTCCTAATGCTTGGATGACCAAAGTTATGTATACGATTGACTGATAAACATAGGACACCATTGTGTGTGTGTGTGTGTGGGGGGGGGGGATTGGGGGGCAAATTATTTTGTATGATTCTACAAACGTGAACAAACATTATTGAAACCCTTTGAAATCTTGGTTGCCCAACCTTGTACAGGTAAATATGATTGCCATTGAACCTGATTGTCTGATTGTCTATGCAATTGGGGTGTCTGGTTGTGGGATCTTCCATCTCATGACCTCATCAGATTTGCCCCATGTTCCAGAGTTGGGAGAGGCTCTGGAGGAGCCCTGGGGTTGGGCATGGGAGAAGGTAAAGAGGGAGCCAAATAGCAGGAGGTCTTGAGAGGTGCAGAGAGGACAGTTTGGTTGATATTTTGAGGTTGGTGGTGTAGATTATCCTCACACTTGGAAGACCAAGGGTATGACCAAGGGTATGTAGATTATTGACTGGTCAACATAGGACAATATTGGGGCACACATTCATTTGTATGCTTCTACAGATACTGTACGAACAAACATTGTTGAAACCCTTCAAAATCTTGGTTGCCCAGCCTTGTACAGGTAAATGTTTTTGACATTGAGCCTGCATGTGACTATTGATTGTCTATGCAATCAAGTTGTCTTTTTGTGGGATCACCCACCTCTTGACCTCGTAGGATTTGTACCATGTTCCAGAAGAGGGTAGAGGCTTTGGAGAAGACCTGGAAGTGGGCATGGGAGGAAGTCAAGAGGAGGCTTAAGAGCAGGAGGTCTTAAAAAGGGCAGAGAGGGCAGTTTGGTTGATATTTTGATATAAGGATGATGATGAAGATCATCCTAATGCTTGGATGACCAAGGTTATGTATATGATTGACTGATAAACATAGGGCACAGTGGTGTATTGGTTAGCACTCTCACCTAGCAGTAAGAAGGGTCGCTGGTTCAAATCCCAACCACGACACTTCCTGCCTGGAGTTTGCGTGTTCTCCCTGTGCCTCCGTGGCTTTCCTCCGGGTACTCCGGTTTCCTCCCACAATCCAAAGACATGCAGGTAGGTTAATTGGCTTCTGTCCAAAAAAAATGTCCCTAGTATATGAATGGGGACATTGAATTGTGGGCTCCTTGAGGGTAGGGACCGATGTGAGTGTGCAATGTACAGGGATAGGGACAATTGCAGACACTCACTCAGGTTGAACTGGATGGACTGATGTCTTTATATAACCTTACTAACTATGAAACTATGAAACTATGTCGATTAACCAAATATAAACAAACATGGCTGAAACTCTTCAAAATCTTGATTGTCCAACCTTGTACAGGTAAAAGTAATTGACATTGAACCCAATTGTGACTATTGATTGTCTATGCAATCAGGCTTTCTGGTTGTGGGATCACCCACCTCTTGACCTCATCAGAATTTTCCCATGTATGTTGACGTCTTATCTCCTCTCTCTGAGCCTTTTACGAGGATATAGCTGCAGATAGGGACTCTTAGTTATTGCCTCCTTTTATTTCATAAGTAGCAGTAAAATCCAGCCGGGGTGATGGATGGCTCTTTGTGTGACAGTCAATTTAAATCTATACTCCGTGTTTGTCTTGGAGAGGAAGGAGGTCGGCCGAGTGCAGGATGGGTTTTATGTTGGTGTCTTTGTTCATTAATTGATCTCATATGCAGTAAAACCAAGATACAATTTTAAAGGGAAAAGGAAACATGATTTGTACAAGGAAGGGAGTCATTAAGAAGTGTAGTTGGGGTCAGAAGGGGCTCTCTGTGTCCCCACTGCACTTAACAAATTGTTCCTCCATATACCAGAGTGTGAAGATTCCAGGAAGTCCCAGACATGTATGGCTGAATTCTATCAGATCTCACAATCCAGAGCCAGGATTAAATATTGACTCTGCTCAACCTCAAGCTGACTTGAAGAATACCTCTCTGGTGAGAAGGTGAATCCAGTCACGGATTGCTCAAAGAGGAGCTTCACTCTCTCAATCAACATTGACTATATTAAATAGACAATGTATTAAATATAAATTAAATAGACTGTACAATGCCTTGAAAAAGTATTCATACCCCTTGACATTTTCAACATTTTGTCATGTTAGAACCAAAAACGTAAATATATTTTATTGGGATTTTATGTGATAGACCAACACAAAGTGACACATAATTGTCAAGTGGAAGGAAAATTATAATTTTTTTTCAATTTTTTTTACAAATAAATATCTGAAAAGTGTGGCGTACATTTGTATTCAGCCCCATTTACTTTAATGCCCCTAACTAAAATCTAGTGGAACCAATTGCCTTCAGAAGTCACCTAATTCTTAAATAGAGTCCACCTGTGTGTAATTTAATATCAGTATAAATACAGCTGTTCTGTGAAGCCCTCAGAGGTTTGTTAGGGAACCTTAGTGAACAAACAGCATCATAAAGGCCAGTGAACACACCAGACAGGTCAGGGATAAAGTTGTGGAGAAGTATAAAGCAGGGTTAGGTTATAAAAAAATATACCAAGCTTTGACCATCTCACGGAGATCTGTTCAATCCATCATCCGAAAATGGAAAGAGTATGGAACAACTGCAAACCTACTAAGACATGGGCGTCCACCTAAACTGACAGGAGATCATTCATCAGAGAAGCAGCCAAGAGGCCCATGGTAACTCTGGAGGAGCTGCAGAGATCCACAGCTCAGGTGGGAGAATCTGTCCACAAGACAATTATTAGTTGTGCTCTCCACAAATCTGCCCTTTATCAAAGAGTGGCAAGAAGAAAGCCATTGTTTGAAAGAAAGCCATAAGAAGTCCCATTTGCAGTTTGCAAGAAGCCATGTGGGGGACACAGCAAACATGTGGAAGAAGGTGCTCTGGTCAGATGAGACCGAAATTGAACTTTTTGGCCTAAAAGCAAAACGCTATGTGTGCTGGAAAACTAACACTGCACATCACCCTAAACACACCATCCCCACCGTGAAACATGGTGGTGGCAGCATTTCTTCAGCAGGGACAGGAAGCTGGTCAGAGTTGATGGGAAGATGGATGGAGCCAAATATAGTACAATATTAGAATAAAACATGTTATGCCCTATACACACGGTCGGAAATCCTGACGGAAAAGGTCCGATCGGATTATATTGTCGGAAAATCCGATCGTGTGTGGGCTCTATCGGAAATTCCGACAGAAAAAATTTGAGAGCAGAACCTCACATTTTCCGGCAACAAAATCCGATCTGACTTCTTCTGATCGTTTGTAGAGTATTCTGATCGGACAAAGTGCCACGCATGCTCAGATCAAGTTACGAGACCAAAGCTATTGGCTACTAGCCGCAACGTAGTCCCGTTGCAAAGAACGAACGTCATCACGTTCCGAACGATCGGATTTTCCGACAACTTTGTCCAACCGTGTGTATGCAACACCAGTTTCAGACAAAATCCGTCGGAAAAAATGTCCGACCGTGTGTACGGGGGCTTAAAGTCTGCAAAAGTCTTGTGACTGGGGTGGAGGTTCACCTTCCAGCAGGACAATGACCCTAAACATACAGCCAGAGCTACAATGGAATGGTTTAGATCAAAGCATATTCATGTGTTAGAATGGCCCAGTCACAGTTCAGACCTAAATCTAATTGAGAATCTGTGTTAAGACTTGAAAATTACTATTCACATACTCTCTGCATCCAATCTGAACTTGAGATATTTTGCGAAGAAGAATGGGCAAAAATGTCACTCTCTAGCTGTGCAAAGCTGGTAGAGACATCTCCAAAAAGACTTGCAGCTATAATTGCAGAGAAAGGCGGTTCTACAAAGTATTGACTCAGGGGTGGCGCCATACAAATGCCCTCCACACTTTTCACATATTTATTTAAAAAAAAAAATATGAAAACCATTTTTTAATTTTCCTTCCACTTCACAATTATGTCCCGCTTTGTGTTGGTCTATCACAGTGATGGCGAACCTTGGCATTTTGTTTGCTTTGTTTTTTTTTCATTAATATTTTTTACACCTTCTACATACTGTATATTTACACGTATAACACTGAAAAAAGTGCAACACTGAAAAAACCTACTTTACTCAATTTGTAAATTACTTTGCAATGCTTTATACCAAAATCATAATCATAATCAGGACACATTACAGAATTAAATTCACACTCTTTATGTGCAGAAACACAATTTATTTTTAAACTAACACTGCTCAAAAAAAGAAAAAGTGCCTTCTGTTTAGTTTTATTACATGTATTCGTCTAAAGCAGGGTTCTCCAAACTTTATAAACAAAGGGCCAGTTTACTGTCCTTCAGGCTTCGGGTGGCCGGACTGTGGTCAGTGTGAGTAGAAGAGGTCCTAGTGTGGGAGCAAACAATACCTCATCACTGGTATCACTGTAAACCAGTCAGGGACCAGCACTGCTGGAGTTGAGGGACTCTCCTAGCTGCCGGGGGATGAACTCCTCCAGTGAGAGTGGGGGGAAGCGAAGGGAAAGGAAAGACAGATTCTGGTGGTAGGGGACTCAATTCTTAGAAGGACAGAGAGGGCAATCCGTAACAAAGACTGAAGCGCCGAACTGTATGTTGTCTACCGGGCGCTCGGGTTCGGCACATCACGGATCTGGTGGACAGATTACTGGGAGGGGCTGGGGAAGAGCCAGCTGTCATGGTGCACGTTGGCACCAATGACAAAGTCAGAGGCAGATGGAGTGTCCTAAAGAACGATTTTAGGGACTTGGGAGCTAAATTGAGGAAAAGGACCTCCAAGGTAGTATTCTCAGGAATACTACAGGTACATCGAGCTACACCAGAAAGGCAGAGGGATATTAGGGAAGTAAACAAGTGGCTGAAGAGCTGGTGTAGTAAGGAGGGGTTTGGGTTCCTGGAGGACTGGGACGACTTCTCAGTCGATAACCAGCACTATAGACATGACGGACGGCACCTAAATGAGGAGGGTGCAGATCAGCTGGGAATGAAGATGGCCAAAAAGTTAGAGGGGTTTTTAAACTAGGCGACGGGGGGGAGGACCCAGAGATAGAGATAGTCAGCGTGGAACATATTCCAGAGGGTAATATTAGGGGCATTAGTGGTAGGGTAACCAAAGCACATAAACCCAAGGTAAGTATAGTAGCAAGTGCTAGTTGCAATCTCGGAACACCCAAGAGGTTAGTATGTGACCGGTCAAAATATATTAATGCATTAAAGTGTTTGTTCACCAATGCCAGAAGTCTTCCAAGCAAAATAGGTGAGTTGGAAGCTCTGCTGCATCAGGAGAGCTATGATGTAATTGGTATTGCGGAAACTTGGCTTCATTCCTCACATGACTGGGCTATTAATATTCCTAGCTATGCACTTTTTCGGAAAGACAGAGTAAAAAAGGTGGAGGGGTCTGTCTGTATGTGAGAAGTGATCTCAAATCGAGTGTGAAAGAGGACCTGGTGGATGGAGAGTGTGATGAGTCTGAAGCATTATGGGTGGAACTGCATACAGATGTGCATAGTTCAAAGTTAATCATTGGAATTTGTTATAGACCACCCAATGTTAATGAGGAGGTGGAGACTCAGCTCCTTGCACAGATGGAAAGGGCTGCAAGGGCTGGGACGGTGATATTAATGGGGGATTTTAACTACCCAGAAATTGACTGGAGTAATGGCACTGCTGGGACAGTTAAAGAGCAACAATTTATAAACCTATTACAGGACAATTTTATGGTCCAGTTTATTGAGGCCCCAACTAGGAATGATGCTCTGTTGGACCTGGTAATCTCAAACCATGCAGAGCGCATTACTAATGTTCAGATAAAGGAACACCTGGGTAGCAGTGACCATAACATGATTTCATTTGATGTTAGCTGTAAGCAAAAATCACATACGGGAAAGATAAAAACAAAGAAAACCGCTGCGCAAATACCGTGCAAATAAACATTACAACAATTGCCATTTTATTCTCTAGGGTCTTTATTCTCTGGAACTTGTCCTGTTAATCCACTATATGGTCTTGGTCAATGTGCTGCAGCTCAGTTTCAGGGTCTTGGCAATCTTCTTAAAGCCTAGGCACAACAAAGCTCTAATGATAATCGTGTTTCATGTTATTGTTAGTGATCTCTGGTTCCATTGTGTCATTGTCAACTCGCTACTTTGTGATTTATGATGCTTGTATAAGATAAGGTCAATCACAGAATCACATCATTGATAGTACTTGTGGAGGACATTCGATTCTTCTTGTTCATCTTCTTCTTCTTATTATTATTACTATTATTATTTTTATATTACTTTGTTCCTTCTCTCTTTTCTTATGTATCACTAAGCTCATGGTCCTTTCTTCCAACTTCCCTTTTTTTTTTTTTTTTTTTTTTATCACTCAGCTCATGGGCTATTATTATAATTTAAGCATTTACATAGTACTGTAAATTTTACGCATCGCTTTACATGCTATTCATTACCATTGTTTCCTGTCCTCAAGGAAATTACAATCTATCTCATATCCATACAAACTGTACATACTAGAAATAATGTAGACAGGAGCTGGTTATCTAGCCTCATGTCTAAGAAATACAAAGAACACTAAATTTAAAAAAAAACTAAGCTACCTTAAGTATAGTACCCCCCAACAAATAAATAAATAAATTAAACACCCTCTAAATAAATAATTCAAAGTAGCTAGTAAATTTTACTTAAGCTGTAAGGAAATTCTAAAAATGTTACCAAAAATAAAATCAGTTTTACTAAATCATTTCTCTCTTTTTTTTTGGTTTCATTTACAGATTTCAATGGGGCTACAATTTATGCTGGTTTTCCTTCAGCAAACTTCTTTTTTTTTTATTAAGGAAAAAGGGGAACATAGAAAGAATGAAATCACACTGTGAACTACTACTACAATTACAATTACTAATTCTAATAATAATAACAATAATTATTATAGCAGATATGTCTTCTCTCTATATACATAATATTTACAGTAATGTGTCCTCTCACTATAAATGATAATAATAATAATAATAATAATTATTATTATTATTGTTATTATTATAATCGTGGATGTGCCTTCTCCCTATATAAATCTATGTATAGGGGATGTGTCCCTACTAATAATTATTATAATTGTGAATTTATTTATTGGGGATGTGTCACTATTACTACTAATAATAATAATAATAACAATCATAATAGTAATTAGTGGATGTGCTCCCTCTCTATACTATATAAATAATATTTATGTGGCTGTGACCTCTCACCATAAATAATTATTCTATCTTGTATATGTGCCCCCTATCTATATAAAGATTACTACTACTACTGCTACTACTAGTAGTAGTAATAATAATAATAATAATACCAGTAATAATAGTTGATATGTCCTCTCCCTATATAAATAATATTTACAGTAATGTGTCCTCTCACTAAAAATAATAATTATTATTAGTAGTATTATTGTTGTTGTTATTATTATTATTATTATTATTATTATTATTATTATTATTATTGTGGAAGTGTCTTCTCCCTATAGGGGGTGTGCCCCTACTACTAACTATTATTATCATTATTATTATTGTGAATTTATTTATAGGGGATGTGTCCCTACTACTACTAACAATAATAATAATAGTAATTAGTGGATGTGCCCCCTCTCTATACTGTATACATAATATTGATGGGGGTGTGTCCTCTCCTTATAAGTAATAATATTAATAACAATACCGATAATTGATATAGTGGATATGTTCTATCCCTGTATAAATAATAGTTATAGAAGTAGTCTTTATATAGATAGGGGGCACATCTACTATAACTATTATTTATACAGGGATAGAACATCCACTGTAATATTTATTGGTATTATTATTCATATTATTATTATATAGGGAGAAGACACATTTACGATGATAATAATAACAATAACAATAATAATAATAATAATAATACCAGTAATAATTTTAGTTGATGTGTCCTCTCCCTATATAAATAATATTTACAGTAATGTGTCTTCTCCATATAAATAAGCATTATTACTATTATTATTATTGTTATTGTTATTATTATCATCATAAATGTGTCTTCTCCTTATATATTAATAATATGAATAATAATACCAATAAATATTACATTGGATGTCCTATCCCTGTATAAATAATAGTTATAGTGGATGTGCCCCCTATCTATATAAAGACTACTACTACTACTACTACTACTACTACTACTACTGCTGCTGCTGCTGCTACTACTACTTGTAATAACAATAACAATAATAATAATAATTATACCAGTAATAATTTTAGTTGATGTGTCCTCTCCCTATATAAATAATATTTACAGTAATGTGTCTTCTCCATATAAATAAGCATTATTACTATGATTATTATTGCTATTGTTATTATTATCATCATAAATGTGTCTTCTCCTTATATAATAATAATATTAATAATAATAGCAATAAATATTACAGTGGATATTCTATCCCTGTATAAAATAGTTATAGTGGATGTGCCCCCTATCTATATAAAGACTACTACTACTGCTACTACTGCTGCTGCTGCTGCTGCTACTACTTGTAATAATAATAATAATAATAATAATAATAATAATAATAATACCAGTAATAATTTTAGTTGATGTGTCCTCTCTCTATATAAATAATATTTACAGTAATGTGTCCTCTCACTATAAATAAGCATTATTACTATTCTTCTTCTTCTTATTATTATTATTATTATTATTATTGTTATTATTATCATCGTAAATGTGTCTTCTCCCTATATAATAATACTATTAATAATAATATCAATAAATATTGCAGTGGATGTTCTTTCCCTGTATACATAATAGTTATAGCGGATGTGCCCCCTATCTATATAAAAAAGATTTCTACTACTACTACTACTACTACTACTACTACTACTACTACTACTTATAATTAATAACTATTAGTAATTATTTTAGTTGATGTGCCCTCTACCTATAATAATAATAATGATAATAATAATCATTGTATCCAGAGCTGTAGGGTAGAGGAAACCCACATCAATGGGCCACACAGACTGTTTTTAAATCTCTATTTCTGTTATCTGTTTACCAAGTGACATGAATGAGCTGTACTTTACATTATAATTCATCAGCAATTGCCAGCCCGTGTGGAACATCACACACACACAGCCGCCTTTTAATGCAGCGGTCGGTTTCCTGGAGGCTCCAAAGCTTCCATTTTGTGTGATCCTTGAACCCTATTTAATGTGCATTGTGAATTGTATTCAGCTGGGAGATGAGTGGAATGAGTATCTGGTATCCTCTTACTGTAGCGCCTTCACAGAACATGATTTATGATCTATTATACAGGAGTAGCACAACCATCCATACTACTTGTGTTTCGCTAGTGGATGAGGAAAAATATACTTATCTGACAAATATACACTTTTGCACACACACACACACACATACTATCTATGAATGCTAAATCATGGTTACAGCAACATTAATGAAGACAAAAGCAGAGAAGAAAGGAGTTGGTATTGTAGAGTATTTCATGTGATGAGTGTGTAGGAAGCGGTGACAAGTCTATTCGAGTCACTGAAGCAGAACTAAACTCTCACAAAAGAATGCTGTAGTTTTGTAGAGCGCTCTAAATATATACCGTATTTATCGGCATATAACAAGCGCCGGCATATAACACGCACCCCAATTTAACCACTTGCCGACCGATATACATCGGCACAATGGCAGCGGCAAACCTCGGAAAGACTTTATTCCCCAGATTTGCCGAGGTCAGCAGAGCTGTCCTCTGGCCTTTCCGTGCATTTCAAACAGCGCTGTTCGACTCTGCTCGGCTTCGGCTCCCCCCCCCACCTCAGGCCAAACGCGGTACTGCACACCGATTTGGCCTGATTTGTGCTCGTTTCGCAAGACAACACTTGCAAACCGAGTTACAATTTTTAAAAATACAGTGCTCGTATTGCGAAACGCTCGTTAACCGCATTACTCACAATCCGAGGTTCCACTGTATTATTATTTATTGATTTTTTGATTTATTAATTCATGCATTTTATCAACCTATATTAATTATATTTATTTATCCACTTAATTATTTTAGGTTCACATTTTAACTGTCCAGTTAGCGCCCTTTTATATATATTTTTCATGATTTATTAGTACACACTATTTTTAGGAGCAGCACTGGCATATTGAATTGTATTAGTTTTAGTTGGCGCCGCATCCCCTGGTTTATTTATACATATATATATAGATAGAGATTTTATATATATATATATATATATCATATATATATATATCAATATATATCAATATATATCAATATATATATATATATATATATATATATATATATATATATATATATATATATATATATATATATATATATATATATATATATATATATATACACGTGATCCTGTGCAGAGCTGCTGCCCTGTAGCAGTAGAGTGCTCTAGGGTGGTCAGCAAGTAGTTAATGTCTAATAAGAAACCATTAACATCTAAAAAAAAATAGAAATGCCATTATTTGGCAGAATTGCCTTTTCAAATATGTTTTTTTTTTGTTTTTTCACACTGACCACTAATAGGTTTATGGAAATAAATTATGACTGATCATTTGCATCTCCATCAGCATTTTTGTCTCAGTTGCTCTATGTTTTTTCAATTATATAGCTTCCTCTTAAGCTGTTATTTTGTACATCTGCAAGGTAAATAGCAAGCTACATTATGTGGTTGGAAACGCAGGGCTTTAGCCTACTGCTAAACATACAGCAAAGTTAATTGGTTTTCTGCATGCTAATGAAACCAATTCAGAACCACTGGCAGGAATACAGCCCTGGAGGGTGGAAGGGAATCCATGAGCTCACAGGTATCAAGTAGCGAGGGGTATTGAGGCCGTATATCACAGCTGCAGCTTCAGGAAACTCATGGTAAAGTCTATTGTACACAATTAAAAGGATACCTAGAGGCGTTTAAATGTTTTCAGATATACATGGCAATGTGACCAGCTTAAAGGACCAGGCCACCCAAAGTTTAAATTGAACCACTTCCATACCGGGCCTTTTCCTGAACTTTTTGTTTAAATTTGTATTTTTTGCTAGTAAATTACTAATAAATTACTAATCTGCATACATTATATATGTGTTTTTTTTTTTTAGCAGTGGCTCTAGGGAATAAAATGGTGGTCATTGCAACTTTTTACGTCACACGGTTTTTGCGCAGCAATTTTTCAAACGTGTTTTTTTTTTTTTAAATACCAGTTTCATTAATTAAAAAAAAAAAACTTAAAATTTCACTTAATTTTTTTGTATAATGCGAAAGATGATGTTATATCGAGTAAATAGATACCTAACATGTTACGCTTTAAAATTGCACACCCTTGGGGAATGACGCCAAACGTTGGTACTTAAAAATCTCCATAGTTGAAGTTTTAAAATCTTTTTACAGGTTAACTCTTTAGAGGTACAGAGGAGGTCTTGGGCTATCTAACGCACGCGGCAATATCTTACACGTGTGATTTAAATTCCGTTTACATATGTGGGCGTGACTTACATATGTGTTCGTTCTGTGTGCAAGCACGCGGGGATGGGGGTGCTTTAAATTTATTTTATTTTTTAATTGTTTATTTTATTTTTTTAATTGTTTATTTTACTTTCATTTTTTTATTTTGTTACACTTTCTCTTTACATTTCTTTTTTTGATCACTTTTTTTCCTATTAATGTAAACATCCCTTGTAATAGGATCGCAATAGAGTGTGAGTTGAGTGACCTCAAAAGATCCCCATCCCTGATTTACTGGAGAATAAATTTAGGATTGGAACTAGAGATTATAACATTATGCCCAGCATATAGTCACAGACATTTATTTTTATAATAAAAATTTACATTTTATTACATATAAAAAAACAGTAGAGAAAACACAATTCATAGGTGCATAAAATGCAGAGTATTACAGATACTTAATACTAGCCAAGGTATCAGAATGTCAATGATATTACTAGTAGCAATCCTTACATGTTTCTCCAATCATTGACTTCTTCAGGGCAATATGTAATTGCCAGCGTACGGTGATGGCTCGCCAAATGTCAACAAACGGGCGAGGCAAGCACCCAAACCGTCCAGAGGCAACAAAAGGGACACCACAAAGAGTGGCTGAAAGGAGCATACAGGGAACCAAGACACACTCTGTAGAAGAGAATGAGAAAACACAGGCTAGGGGGTGCCAAAGGTGTTCACAACATATGGGAATGGAGAGAATCAGATGGCCAAGAGGCCCTGAATATCCTCAAGTACCAGCATGGCTGCCCCTCAGAACCAGCAGCCTGCAGAAGCCAATGATTGGCAAAACATGTAGGGATTGCTACCTGTAATTGTCATTGACATTCGGATACCTTGGCTAGTATTAAGTATCTGTAATACTCTGTATTTTATGCACCTATGAATTGTGTTTTCTCTACTATTTTCTAGCCGCATACCTGGCATTGTTTACTTCTGTCGGCCCGGACATGATGTCATAATGTCATGCCCGGGCCTCTGAGGATCATAGAGATGACTGAGGACCATCTGGTCACCAGAAATCTCTATGCTCAACATCCGGCGGTTGATCGATTTATTCTCCGGCTCGCCGATCATACTGGCGAGCCCGGAGAAGCACCGGAGGGTGGCGGCAGGGGAGGGGGGATGGGGACTGAACTGCTTAAGTGTTTATGTGCTTTATGTGTTTATGTGCTTGTGTGTTTATGCTTATGTGTTTATGTGTTTACTGTGGGAGGTGCTTTTACTAGGGGAATAGATGCAATTTACTCCCTGCCATGCAGGGGACACAAATTCCATCTCTTCCCTCCTGTCAGAACAGCAGTCTGCCTTTTTTACATAGGCAGACCGCCATTCTGTCTCTCTACCTAACGATCGGCAGGTGCCGGAGGACATTGGGTACTGTGCACCCGCCAGGCGGCTTCTGCAGTGTATATATATATATATATACATGATCTGATACTTCCAACTAGGGGGAGCGCATACAAGCCACTGGCGGCTCGCTTTCACTGTGAGTACACACAGCCGAAGCCGATCGGTGGGTGCATGGTACCCAACGTCCTTCCAGCACCCACCAATCGGCTTCCGCTGTGTGAGCCGCCGGTGACGGGCATGCGTGCCCCCTGAAGTAAAAATTATACAATAAATATTATATATATATATATATATATTAATTTGCCTAATCCCTATAGTTAGTCTACATTAAACTCTAAGCACATGTTGCTGTTGATATCACAATAATACAAGGTTAGCTATGAAAACCAAGCACACGGTTTATAAAGTAATAAAGTCTTTTTTATTTCCCAAGGAAATAAGAAAACGCTAACATGAAAGTATTAAACGATATTACAATATTACAAAGCTTACAATCAGAACATATAATACAAAGACATTCAGGATACTTATCACAAGGCTCTCTGCAAGGCTTTGTATCATAAACTATGCTCACATATTGAAGAGAGGCCCAGAGCCATGAGGCTTAGGCCCAAGACTAACTATAGGGATTAGACAAATTAATATATAGGTACAATAATATTTATTGTATCATTTTTACTTCAGGGGGCACGCATGCCCGTCACCGGCGGCTCACACAGCGGAAGCTGATTGGTGGGTGCTGGAAGGACGTTGGGTACCATGCACCCACAGATCGGCTTCGGCTGTGTGTACTCACAGCAAAAGCGCCATGATCCAAAGGGAAAGGGGAAGAGAGGGAGAGCCATGAGGCTCAGGCAAAGGCCAGCATCGGAAGAGAGACCGAACTCTTTCTTTGTGAGCTTTTTACTTGAACCTGCACACCCATTCATAACCACCCCCACTTGCATCTTGCCCAATGAGATATTTGCCAAAGGTAGTCCTTCTAATATCTGTTTGTTCTCCAGGAAGCATGCAGTATTGTCCACTAGGGGACAGCATTTGTCCATGAATAGCCACTGTCTGACCTGGGTCAAATCTTAGCTTAACCCATCAGTCATCTTGGCAGCAGTGGCTCTCTTTGAAGGTGTCGACCTGTATTAGTAAAACTGCTATAGGGCAGACCTGAAGCCGTTAATTAGTATAAACTTTATAGCAGTATTGGACTGGTGAGAAGTTCAGATACCATAACCCATGTTCAATGAATCAATTACAAAAAAGCATTTATTGCTAAGTCAAATGAAGGTATCGAATATAAAAAATATGAATAATATAAATAAAATAAAAATATAAATAAAAAATAAAATAAACAAAGGTGTCAAATTAAGTAAAACATACAATATTGAAAAATATTTTATTTTATTAATATTCCATTAAATTCACATAAAAATGGTCAAAGATAAACAATTGCACATAATAGTGCTCACACGGGTATCCTCTATATACCTTCATAATTTCAACAAATATACCATATTTAAATATATAAATAGTTTTTTTTTTTTTTTTTTCTGCACAAACCTGCAGTCTTTGCTATGTGAAAACATTACACAGCATCAGCTGCACCCATTAACCACATGCCGACCGGCGCACGACGATATACGTCGACAGAATGGCACGTACAGGCAGGAGGGCGTATATATACGTCCCTCCTTTCGCCTGTCCGTGCCATCGGGACCCCCGTGAGTCCGGCCGCGGTCCCCGCGGACTCGATCGCCGCGGGGACTCCCGCGATCGTCTCACGGAGCGGCTGAACGGGGAGATGCCGAGATAAACAGCATCTCCCTGTTCTGCCTAGCAACTAGTGACGCCGATCTCTGCTCCCTGTGATTGGAGCAGAGATCAGCATTCACTAGCTGACAGCCACGCCCCCCCACAGTAAAAAACACACCCCTAGGCCTACTTAACCCCTACACTGCCACCTTGTGGTTAACCCCTAAACTGCTAGTGTCATTTATACAGAAATCAATGCATTTAAATGCATTAATTGCTGTAAAAAATGACAATGGTCCCAAAAATGTGTCAAAAATGTCCGATGTCCGCCATAATGTCGCAGTCACAAAAAAATCGCAGATCTCCGCCATTAATAATAAAAAAAAAATTATTAATAAAAATGCTATAAAACTATCCCCTATCTTGTAAACGCTATAACTTCTGCGCAAACCGATCAATAATCGCTTATTGCGATTTTTTTTACCAAAAATATGTAGAAGAATAAGTATCGGCCTAAACTGAGGAAAAAAAATGTTTTTTTATATATTTTTTGGGGATATTTATTATAGCAAAAAATAAAAAATAATGCATTTTTTTCAAAATTGTCGCTCTATTTTTGTTTATAGCGCAAAAAATAAAAACCGCAGGGGCGATCAAATACCACCAAAAGAAAGCTCTATTTGTGGGAAAAAGAGGACGTCAATTTTGTTTGGGAGCCACGTCGCACGACCGCGCAATTGTCAGTTAAAGCGACGCAGTGCCGAATCGCAAAAAGGGGCCTGGTCCTTTGGCTGCAAATTGGTCCGGTCTGAAAGTGGTTAAAAAGTCCACTATCTACAAAGACGCCATGTGGCCCGGGGGTCAGGACCCATGAAGATCATTTCTCACTAAGTTGAGATTTATAGATGAGATTCAACTTGAAAATTTCACTCTGGGCAAATAAATCAATAAATAAACTGTTTATACAACACCTACTTGTTGAATGAAGGTCAGGGACCTCGGATCATAAGGCTTCAATTACCATTCATCCCGCAGAAAAGGAGAACGCTTCAAAGCCGGACAGCAAAAATGTAAATCTGTCTGCTTAGTCTCACCCAGTTGGCATCAATAAATCACAATATTAAAATGTGCATAGAAGTGCAGTATACACTTTATTAGGTACACCTGTTCAATTGTTTGGTAACACATATTACTAATCAGCCAATCACATGGAAGCAACTCAATGCATTCAGGCATCTAGACGTTGTGAAGATGACTTTCTGCAGTTCGAACTTCAAGCATCAGAATCGGGAAAAAGGGGATTTAAGTGACTTTGAATGTGGCATGGTTGTTGGTGCCAGACGGGCTGGTCTGAGTATTTAAAAAACTGCTGATCTACTGGGATTTTAATACACAACCATCACTCGGGTTTACAGAGAATGGTGGGGAAAAAAGAAAATATCCAGTGAGCGGCAGTTTTGTGGAGGAAAATGCCTTGTTGTTGTCAGAAGTCAGAGGAGAATAGGCAGACTGGTTCCAGATGATAGAAAGGCAACAGTAACTCAAATAACCACTCGTTAAATCCAAGGTATGCAGAATACCATCACTGAACACACAACACATCCAACCTTGAAGCAGATGGGCTGCAGCAGCAGAAGACCACACCGGATGCCACTCCTGTCAGCTAAGAACAGGAAACTGAGGCTACAATTGGCACAGGATGACCAAGACTGGATAATAGAAGATTGGAAAAAAGTTGTCTGATCTGATGAGTCTCAATTTCAGCTGCCTTGTATCACCGGTTCAGGCTGGTGGTGGGGGTGTAATGGTGGTGGGGGTGTAATGGTGTGGGGGGTGGGCACTTTGGCCCCTTTAGTACCAAATGAGCATGATTTGAAAACCACGGCCTACCTAAGTATTGTTGCTGACCATGTCCATCCCTTTATGACTACAGTGTCCCCATCTTCTGATGGCTCCTTCCAGCAGGATAATGCACCATGTCACAAAGCTCCAATCATCTCACCACTGGACAATGAGGTCACTGTACTCCAATGGCCTCCACAGTCACCACATCTCAACCAATAGAGCACCTTTGGCATGTGGTGGAACGGGAGATTGGCATCATTTATGTGCAGCCGACAAATCTGCAGCAACTGTGTGATGTTATCATGTCATTATGGAGCAAAATCTCTGAGGAAAGTTTCCAACACCTTGTTTTATCTATGCCACCAAGAATGAAGGCAAAAGGGGGGGGTCCAACCCGGTACTAGCAAGGGGGACCTAATAAATTGGCCAGTGAGTATACAACGTACATGTGAATCTGGTATAAAAAAATAAAAACAAAAACAATAAAGTTCTTACAATTTGTTAAGATAATGATTTTCCCAATTTTGTGTTATGAAAATCCACTAGCATTCACCAACATTATTAAGTGACCCAGCCAATCCTTCCCTCTGTTCAATAACCACGAGCGCTCCCCCCTCAATCCACTTGGTGGTGATGCAAATACAATTAAACACAGCAGGTGTCTTCCTATCCACTGCTTTTAAATAGCATATTTATTTATGGACATCTATACATCATATTAACCCAGTTAGTGTTATATTTCCCCCCGGAGAAGCATGGAACAAGTCGCATTTAAAATGTGTTGTATGGTAAAATCGCCATTCAAGGCCTGAAAGTTCTCTAAAAAGAATAAAAAGATGGTTGTTGATTAAACTTTTATGTTTTTTTGCACAACTGTTTTTTTTAACTAAAAAAAAAAGACATTAAAAAAGAAAATTGTATCCAATACTTACGTTCATTTTCCTTTGCTGGTGCACCAGGAAATTTATGGTATGAATTTGATACAATTTTTCATTTTACTGGCACCAATTTGGTAGCATACCACCACAAGTACCATATCGGATTAGTACCATAATGTTTCTTTCCTGGTGCCAATCCATGGCAGTGTAGTTTTGATAGTATGTTACCACCACGTGCCAGGAAAATGGAAAATTATTTTAAATACTTAATGTAATTTTCCTACCTTGGTGCCAGTCCACGGCAGGGTACTCTTATGTATTCTGCCACGTTGGCACTGTTGTGGACATTTTTATTAATGTATGTTGTCAGATGTCCCCCAGTGTCAGTTTTGCTGTAATACGCTCATGCGAGCATATCCGCACATACAGACGTTGGTAGAAGACCATTGACTGCCGAAACCTTCCCGTGGACATGGCAGATCTGTTTGCTCTTTTAAGGAAGTTTGTTTATGCCTCACCAAGAGACTGGCCACTTCATGGCGACTGCATTAACGCTCCTAGTAAGCAGATCTGCGTACATGGGAACCATAGCATAACCATACAAAATCATGACCCACTGAGCCATGATAGAGTAGGGCTCACGTCATTGGTAGTATTGGGAGTGTGCTCACCACTCTGCACGTATCACTACTGGATTTCTATTTGAATATATACATGTGTGATTGGTTCTTTTGAAATAATACAAGTGTTTGATTGGCTGATTCCGAAGCCACCACCTTCCTTTGTTATTCATGCTTACAGTATAAATAAAGGGAGCTGGCTATCCTAGGGAGGATTCTGCTAAGCTCAATGTGATACCAGCATCTGTGTCTGTGTTACTTGTAGATACACAAGCGCACTTTCCCGATATTATACAAGAGAGCTGTATTTGTGCTTTTAAGCACAAAGAAATGATTTGCTTATAAGGAGAAGCTTAAAATTTCCAGGACAGCACCAAGAAAATAAATTACAGACATACGTATAAACAAAATAAAATGTAATCCATGGCCGTATATGTGGTAGACTGCCACAATGGCTCCAAGAAAATAGAAAATAGTTTTAAATTTTTACCATAATATTTATATTTTCTAATGCCAATCCATGACATACACATACTTGTGGTAGTATGCTGCCATGTTGGTGCCAGGAAAATTGTATCCAATATTTACCAAAATCTGCCTTTCCTGGTGCTAATCCATGGCAGCATAAATGTGGGAATATGTCACCACAATGGTGCCAGGAAAATGAAAAATTGTATTACATTAATTTTCCATTATTTTTCTTTCCTGTGCCAATCGATGGCAGGGCACTACCTCATGTATGCTGCGATTTTGACACCAAGAAAACAAATTTTAGTACACATAAACACAATACAATTAAATCCACGGCAGCATATATGTGGTAGAATGCTGCCACAATGGCTCCAGGAAAATAGAAAATTGCTTTAAACTTTTACCATCATATTTCTTTCTTGGTGCCAATCCATGATAGCATCATACGTGTAATAGTATGCTGCAATGCTGGTACCAGGAAAATGGCAAATACTTACCATAATTTTCCTTTCCTGGTGCTAATCCATTGTAGTACTATGCCACCACAATGGCACCAGGAAAATTGAGAATTGTATTACATATTTTCCATAATTTTTCTTTCCTGGTGCCAATCCATGTCAGGGTACTACCTTATGTATGCTGCCATGTTGGCACCAAGAAAACAAACTTTTAGTACACATAAACACAATAAAATCCAATCCATGGCAGCATATACTGTATGTGGTAGTATGCTTCCACAATGGCACCAGGAAAATGGAAAATTGTATTAAATATTTAACATTATTTTTCTTTTCTTGTGCCAATCCATGGCTGCATAGTTGTAGTAGTATGTTGGCACATTGGTGCCAGGAAAATAGAAAATTGTATCAACTACTTACTGCAATTTTCCTTTCCTGGGGCTAATCCATGGTAGCATACTACTCTGTGTATGCTGACATCTTGGCACCAAGAAAATTTATTTTATTGTATTTATTATTAATTAATCAATTCATTATTTATTAAATACGCTGTTGATTAATAAATAACTAGATTACGAATTAATAAATTAATGATGAATCAATAATTATAGTTTATTTATTTATAAATATAGAATATATTTATAAATACATAAATACTTGCTTTAAATCTAAAATAGTTTATTTATAAATAAATAAATAAATAAATACATACATGCTTTAAATCTATTTTTATTTAATGAAATGTATTTTAATTTACAGCTTTAATTAAAATAATCCTGCTATGAAGTTCCTTGTTTGGGCTCTTCCTGTTACAGGGTGACAATGTTTTGTCCTTGACTCCCAGTTGTGCTCCTGTGTTGTCACTTAAGCCTCGTACAGACAATTGTTTTTTCCGCAGACAAAACCTCAGACTTTTGTCCGAACGGCGTTGGCCCCAAACTTGTCTTGCATACAAATGGCACACAATTGTTGGGCCAAATTAAAATGAATGTAGTGACGTACTATGTGGTTTTTCAGCTCTTTAGCGCCACCGTTTGGGCTCCTTCTGCTAATTTCCTGTTAGTAGAAGTTTGGTGATTGTTGATTCACGCTTTTCATTTTGCCCTTTTCAGTTCACGCTTTTCAGTTTGTTTCTGAACGGCCGTTCCCCAACCAGACATGTTGCGGAATCGGAGGAGGTAACGTGTTATTTATTATTGGCCTTGGAGTATTTGCTTTGACCCAAGTCCAGTAACAGGGGGAGGAAGAGTTCTTGGATCAAAAATTGGTTGCTTTATTAATCGTGACCAATCATGTCATATGCCTTTGCTGTGGGAGCTCCAGGAGAATAATCCGGATGATTTTTGGAATTATCTCCGGATGACGGACCCCAGCTTTCACCAACTCTTGGCATTGGTGACCCCCTATATTAAGAAGCAGGACACATGCATGAGGCTTTTATTTTATTTTTTGGTTGAATAATGATTTGGTTTGTTATATTTTCTATAGAATGCACTTTTTGGTTAAGTTGGCAGATAGCATGTCTAATTTTATTTGTTTTCTTTTTTTAATGCACAATAAAAAAATTGTGGAGAATAATACTTGGCTAGGTGTTTTACTTCAAATGACAGTTTGGGAGTAGGCAGTTGCATTTAAAAAATACAATGTAAAATTAACAAGGGACACCAACAAGTCATTCATTCATTCAATCATTCAACATAGTTGTATCTTTGATCTTAAAAACTACGGGATAATGGTGTTGTGGTAACTTGCACCGAAAATAAATAAATAAATAACAAGCATAATAATATTATTCTTAATATCACTAGAAACAAAAAAAAAATTGAAACAATAACTCCATCAGTATCACCAGCAAAGCAGCTTCATTATTATCTCATTAAAGAAGAAGAGAAATGTGCGCTGCATTTTGAGATTTCATAATTTGCCGCGTCACGAATGTTAATTCTCCATTACAAACGCTAGTTTACAACACCGACCGCTTCCGGCTCGTCCTTGATTCAGAGCATGCATGTTTGTACTTTGGACTTGTGTACACATGCTCGGAAAATCCGACAACAGACATTTGTCCGTGGAAAATTTATAAGCCCGCCATCCAACATTTGTCCGCGGAAAATCCGACAACAATTGTCCGATCCGATGGCGCATACAAACGGTCGGATTTTCTGCCAACAGCCTGACATCACACATTACCCGTTGGAAAATCTGATCATGTGTACGAGGCTTAAGACTTCCAATGGAGGTTGTTTGAGCACACAGTACGCAAGCCAGGTCTACTGTGGTCACCATTAGGAATCATGGGAATGAAAACAATTATTTTATTTGATTAAAAAAAAATTGTTTATGATACACAGTACTTCAGCAACTAAAATTTCATTCAGTTAGGGTTTACATCTACTTTAGAAAGATGGCAAGACGGAAGGAAGTATTTGGAGCCAAAAGAGAGAAAGGGGGGGAGGGGGAGGTAATGGTTTTTCTACTTACAGCAGGCACTTATTGATTACTAGTCTCTGGTCCGAAGCATATCAGAAACCATTTAACAACACATCATTCGAGGAGCACAAAACAAAGGCAGGCCGTGTCAACTTAGCATTTCTGTCCCTTACTGCAGCTTGACAAGCAGGCTCCGGTGAATTTGCAGCAGGGACCCTAGGAAGTTCAGTAATTATTAATATGTTTGCTCTACAATTTAATGCTACAAGCATAATATCGCCCAGAGCGCTGAGCTGCCTATAATAATTGATCGTACAAATCAACACATGACATGACTCATAATACAGCTGTACACAGCTAGATGTTCCTGCGACGGCTTGTACAACATCCGCAACACAGCAATGCATGTTCTGGTTTAGAGTTCACTTCCAGGGACCGGGTTAATTAACAAGCCAATTTAAACAACTAAATAAGTCAGTTTTCCCTATCTGCGTGCTCTCATTAGTACCAACAGGCAATACAAATCTCGCCAATCACTAATGTGCAGATTGTGATCATTAGCATAACCCTGCAACTTAATTATGGCTCAGAGGGAAGGAAACCCAAGAATGTGTTAAGGCTGATAGGTATAGGTCACATTGTCATAAACCCACTATGGGGAGAACGTAAGAGAGAGGTAAACATTACCCTGGGTTTTGTGTATCTAAACACAAAAAAAAAAATCTAATATATTTAAGCCTACCAGTCCTTATATGTAATGGCTACTTTAGTTATACTCCGCCCCAGTTTCAAGTCTTTTGCAGACTCTAATGCCACGTACACACGATCGGACTTTCCCGCGGGATTGTCCGCTGGACTAGAGTCCGCCGGACAGTCCGATCGTGTGTGGGCCTTCGACAGACTTTTTTTCCCAAAAGTCCGGCAGACTAGGTTTTAAGTTTTGTTTTAAAATTGTCCGCTGAACTTGGCAGTCCGGCGGACAATACGGCCGTCTGTAGTATGGTCCGGCGGACCAAAAAGGACGCATGCTCAGTAGCAAGTATTTTTCTAGTATTCTTCTTTTTCTAGTCCCGTCGTACGTGCTGTACGTCATCGCGTGAACCGCCGGACTTTTAGCGTGATCGTGTGTGGTCAAGTCCGTTCGCTTTCAAGTCCGGCGAAGCCCAGCTGGAAAGTCCGGCGGTTTGTCTGCCAGACTAGGTTCGGCGGACAAAGTCCGATCGTGTGTACGTGGCACAACAGGTTTTCCTCTTAAGATTGCCCTGTATTTGGCTCCATCCATCTTCCCATCAACTCTGACCAGCTTCCCTGTCCCTGCTGAAGAAAAGCATCCCCACAACATGATGCTGCTATCACCATGTTTCACAGTGGGGATGGTGTGTTCAGGGTGATGTGCAGTGTTCTTTTATACACATAGCGTTTTGCTTTTAGGTCAAAAAGTTCAATTTTGGTCTCATCTGATCAGGGCACCTTCTTCCACAAGTTTGCTGTGTCCCCCACATGGCTTCTCGCAAACTGCAAACAGGACTTCTTATGGCTTTCTTTTAACAATAGCTTTCTTTTTGCCACTCCATAAAGGTCAGATTTGTGGAGTACACGACTAATAGTTGTCCTGTGGACAGATTCTCCCACCTGAGCTGTGGATCTCTGCAGCTCCTCCAGAGTTACCATGGGTCTCTTGGCTGCTTCTCTGATGAATGCTCTCCTTGCCCGGCCTGTCAGTTTAGGTGAACGTCCATGTCTTGATAGGTTTGCAGTTGTGCCATACTGTTTCTTTTTTTGGATGATGGATTGACCAGTGCTCCGTGAGAGGTTCAAAGCTTGGGATATTTTTTTAAATCTAACCTTTAAACTTCTCCACAACTTTATCCCTGACCTGTCTGGTATGTCCTTTGGCCTTCATTTAGCTGTTTGTTCACCAAGGTCCTCTAACAAACCTCTGAGGGCTTCACAGAACAGCTGTTTTTATATTAAATTTAGATTAAATTTCACACAGGTGGACTCTATTTACTAATTAGGTGACTTCTGAAGGCAATTGGTTCTATTCGATTTTAGTTAGGGGTGTCAGAGTAAAAGGGGCTGAATACAAAAGCACGCCACCCGTTTCACATATTTATTTGTAAAAAATTTGGAAAATCATTTAATATTTTCCTTCCACTTCACAATTATGTGTCACTTTGTGTTGGTCTATCACATAGAATACCAATAAAATATATTTACATTTTTGGTTGTAACATGGCAAAATGTGGAATATTTCAAAGGGTATGGATACTTTTTCAAGGCACTGTATGTCTCAATGCCGATTCTTGGATAATCCCTCTTGATGCTTCAGGAGGCCCAATGCAAGTCCACTTGAGGAACATGCATTTAGTTGAAGATGCTTAGTTGAGTTAAAAAAACAAACAAAAAAAACAATAGGTTGTAGTGGTGTTAGCAGAGGCACCCATGGATAGGTAATTTCTATGATCACTGGAAAAATTTGGATTTTGGCAAGAAAGATCCAGAAAGCAGGTCTTTCTTTGTACAACAATATTGTATCAAATACCAATATGGCACATTTCATGACGGGAAGTCACATGTTAAGGTATTATGTTTAATACCAATTTTCTCAAGTGGCTGCGCTTTTGGCATTCAGTGTTAGACCCCTTTCACACATGCGGACCATATGTCCTTATTTCATCCATCCGTTTTCGGATGAAATACGGACATACATGCATCCCTATGGGATAGCGGGTTTCAGTGGATGAACATCTGCTGACATCCGATATCGTCCGTCTCCGCTATGGTCCAATTCTGCAGATGGAGGAAAATCCTATTTTTCTATCCGTCTGAAGAGCGGATCGGATGAACATGGACAGATGGTCCGTGTTCATCCAATCCCCCATAGAGGAGAGCGGAGATCTGACAGGGCGGTCCCTACACAGTGTGCAGGGACCGCCCTGTCATCCGCCGGTTCAGTGGGAATCAACAGAGCGATCAACGCTAAGCAAGCAGATGTTTACGGGGTGGATCATTACGGATCCGTCCCGTGTGAAAGGGGCCTAAAAGATTTGTGCCTGTCACGAAATTGGTCTTATTGGTGTTTAACCACATGCCGACCGGGCCACAGTGGTGCTACAGCTGATAGCGGCCGTTTACCATGTGCTCGCTCCGTCAAATGATGGAGCGATCACATGTACACAAACCGGCGCCACGTCATGACGCCGGTTCCTCCCTCCCTTCTCTGTACCGATCGGTACAGTGAGAGGGGAGAAGCGGAAAGGGGGAGAGATGGGACCAGCGCTGTGGGCTGGATGTGTAGTGCCCACAGCGCTGGTCAGTGTGGAATACTCTGCCTGCAATGTGCAATAGACTGCCACCACTGTGCAATATTCTGCCACCACTGTGCAATACTCTGCCACCACTGTACAATACTCTGCCACCACTGTGCAATACTGTGCAATACTCTGCCAATACTGTGCAACGCTGCAATACTCTGCCAATACTCGCCAATACTCTGCCAATACTCTGCCAATACTCGCCAATACTCTGCAATAAATTTTAATAGAAACAAAGATTTTTTTTTTTTTTACCGAATTTTCTGTATTTTTTTGATTTATAGCACAAAAAATAAAAAACCCAGCGGTGATTAAATACCACCAAAAGAAAGCTCTATTTGTGTGTAAAAAAGGACAAAATTTTAATTTGGGTACAGTGTTGCATGACTGAGTAATTGTCATTCAAAGTGTGAGAGCACAGAAAGCTGAAATTTGGTCTGGTTAGGAAGGGGGTTTAAGTGCCCAGTGGGTAAGTGGTTAATAAAAAAAGTGGGACCATTCTAAGGCAAAGCTCTAGGTATTGTCAGTGCTTGCTGCAAAGCCAGTCTTCCCCCGTTCCTTTAGACCCATCACTATGACTGTCAAACACATTGACCAACAGGAATACTCCGAGGTTGAAAAGAAGAAAAGGGCTTGGCATGAGACCCAGCTGTGACAGGTTGAAGGTTTGGGTTCTGCTGCAGATATGTGAATCTTTTGGTACTTTATACCTGCAGAAGTTTGCCTCCCCCTCAACAACAGCCTTTTTAAGACATGGCTGTTGAGAGGAGATAAGAAGACACCTGAGCCTAAACTGGAGAAAGCAGCATGAAATTCAAACTGTCTGCCAACTCTCAGTTTACTTTCCTTCTCAAAATTTTATTCTGTAGCTGAAAGTCTTAATTCCGTTTTTTTATCTTAATTTTTAATAAACCCACCAATGTCTATTACTTTAGCAATCACCTGAGCCTAAACTGGAGGAAGCAGCATGAAATTCAAACTGTCTGCCAACTCTCAATTTACTTTCCTTCTCAAAATTTAATTCTGTAGCTGAAAGTCTTAATTCCGTTTTTTTATCTTAATTTTTAATAAACCCACCAATGTCTATTACTTTAGCAATATGCAAACCGGATGATATGGGTGGCAGAGAACAAATAGGTCTAAAAAAGGCCTCCAACCTTGAACATAAACATAATCTACCAAGTTCACAGTCACTCAGTGTGAATAGTAAGGATCTAAACATAGTTACATACATAGTAGGTGTGGTCGAAAAAAGACACAAGTCAATCAAGTCCAACTATGTGTGTGATTATATAAACGTATCTACTAACACCCAATCAGTGGCGGAACTACTGCCATAGCGGCACATGCAGCCGCTATGGGGCCCGCAGCCCAGTGGGGCCCTTGAGGACAGGCGCCGCGGGTGGCTCCGGGGGTCCGCGGGCGGCACCGCGGGTGGCTCCGCGGGCCCGCGGGTGGCTCAGGCGGGTCCGCGGGTGGCTCCGCGGGCCCGCGGGTGGCTCAGGCGGGTCCGCGGGTGGCTCCGGGGGTCCGCGGGCGGCACCGCGGGTGGCTCCGCGGGTGAGAGCGGGCAGGTCCGTGGACGTGGGCGGTCTGGCCAATCAGGGATCTGGGGCGGGGGGAGCAGAGAGATGACATCATCTCTCACCGCCTGGTGCCCGCCCTACATCCCTGCAGTGAAGTTCCCCCTAAACTGTGCAGTCAGCCGGGAAGCAGAGAGATGACATTATCTCTCTGCTGCCTGACTGCTAACCTGCTGCAAGTGACAATCCGTAATGGTGTGGCAGGTGACAACCCATAATGTGTGGCAGGCGACGTGGCAAGTGACAACCCATAATGTGTGGCAGGTGACATGGCAAGTGACAACCCGTAATGTGGGGCAGGCGACGTGGCAAGTGACAACCCGTAATGTGTGGCAGGCGACGTGGCAAGTGACAACCGTAATGTGGGGCAGGCGACGTGGCAAGTGACAACCCGTAATGTGTGGCAGGTGACGTGGCAAGTGACAACCCCTAATGTGTGGCAGGCAACGTGGCAAGTGACAACCCCTAATGTGTGGTAGGCGACGTGGCAAGTGACAACCCGTAATGTGTGGCAGGTGACGTGGCAAGTGACAACCCGTAATGTGTGGCAGGCGACATGGCAAGTGACAACCCGTAATGTGGGGCAGGCGACGTGGCAAGTGACAACCCGTAATGTGTGGCAGGTGACGTGGCAAGTGACAACCCCTAATGTGTGGTAGGCGACGTGGCAAGTGACAACCCGTAATGTGTGGCAGGCGACATGGCAAGTGACAACCCGTAATGTGGGGCAGGCGACGTGGCAAGTGACAACCCGTAATGTGTGGCAGGTGACGTGGCAAGTGACAACCCCTAATGTGTGGCAGGCCACGTGGCAAGTGACAACCCCTAATGTGTGGTAGGCGACGTGGCAAGTGACAACCCGTAATGTGTGGCAGGCGAAGTGGCAAGTGACAACCCATAATGTGTGGCAGGCGACGTGGCAAGTGACAACCCGTAATGTGTGGCAGGTGACGTGGCAAGTGACAACCCGTAATGTGTGGCAGGCGACGTGGCAAGTAACAACCCGTAATGTGTGGCAGGCGACATGGCAAGTGACAATCCGTGACATGACAATCTGTATGTGGCAGGTGACGGGGCAAGTGACAACCCGGGACGTGGCAAGTGACAATCCATAATGTGTGGCAGGTGATGTGGCAAGTGACAATCCGTGATGTGGTAAGTGGACAATCCGCAACATGTGACAAGTGACAATCTGCATCTGGTGGCAGGCAACGTGGCAAGTGGACAATCCGCAACGTGTGGCAGGTGATGTGGCAAGTGACAATCCGTAATGTGTGGCAAGTGACGATCCAGGACATGGCAAGTGACAATCCATAATGTGTGGCAGGTGACGTGGCAAGTGACAACCCAGGACATGGCAAGTGACAATCCGTAATGTGTGGCAGGTGACGTGGCAAGTGAAAATCCGTGACATGGCAAGTGACAATTTGTAATGTGTGGCAAGTGACAACCCGGGACGTGGCAAGTGACCATCAGTAATGTGTGGCAGGTGATATGGCAAGTGACAATCCATTATGTGTGGCAGGTGACATTCTGCAATGTGTGACAATTGACAATCTGCATCTGGTGGCCGGCGATGGTGGCAAGTGGCACACGCTCAGGGCTCCCACTGATTCTGCATTATGGTGAGTTGAACTATTTCATTTTATATAACGGAACATAAATTGGTTAGAAGGCATGGAGATCAGCAATGTGTGTCCTTCAGGGGCTGCATACAGTATACTGCATACTTTGTTGTTCAAAATTAATATAAGCTGTTGCCTGGGTACTGTGCCACATGAGTGTGGTAATCTGTTGTTCGGTGGCATTAGTTCATTTTTTTCGTGGGGGGGCTATTTGCAGGGGGCGGGGGCCCATACAACATTTGCTATGGGGCCCTATGATTTCTAGTTACGCCCCTGCACCCAATGTAATCCTACAGGGACTGTACCAAGGGCATCACTGGGGACCATTGGAGATTGCTCCTGGACCATTCCTTTTACCATTATAATTGAAGTAAACCAAACTTCGACTGGATACTGTGGCTAGGTTTTATACACCATCATTGTTCTCTTTACTGAATAAGTCTGTTTTCATCTGTCTAATAATAATCCCGGTTACCTTTAGGGTCAAATGCATTAGTGATCTTAATCTCATGCTGCTGAGGGATCTAATTACTGTTTGTCCATAACGTGATTTGCAGCAGATTGATTTCAAGTACTTAGACGCCTGGGATTAAGATCACCAGTGTAGTTTAGTCCTTACTATGTGTAGTAGACAAGTGTAGCATATATACTTATAAAACTTCTGTATATTATTTTCTGCATAGCAAACCCACTGTTTCTAAAAGTGGGTTTGCTGGTAAAACACCTAATAATATTTTGTACCTATGCACTCCATGTCCTTGGACCAATAACAATCAAGATCCAACAGCTCCAAGTTCCTGCACTGACGCATTTCACTTCTTTTGAATGGAGTTGCTTGTAGCCACACATGTTCTTTGGTGGACGGTACACATTGGTATGATGGCATCTATTTAAATTGCCCATCTCTGCCAGCTAATTCATGCTAACAATCCCACCCATCTATTTGGTTTCAGAAATGGTACCAGCAAAGTAGTTCCAAATAGATTCAGTAGCTAAGGATTCAGTCTGCAGATAATGGAAAATACAAGCAGACCTATGCTAGAAGAATATTCTCTTAACCCGATGTAACTGGTAAAATAAATTCCAAAATGAGTTTAAAGCATTACATTTGCTCAACCCTGCTTTCTACAGAAAGACAGATACACGAGGTATAATGTGGAACTGAACATCAAAAGAAGCAGGAAACAGTATTTTAAAGTTTTTGCTGCTGCCTACCTTACCAACCAGAACAAGGGTGCACACACCGATTCAGGCCAAAAATGGACACACCCGGTCCAAGGTGCTAATCCCGGCTCATCACCGTAGGCAATATCAAGAAGAGAAGAAAAGATTGATTGCACACTTGGATCCAATAGATGCTATAGAATTTTCTTTATTGTCATGAGCCAGACAAAATTTCAATGATGATTAGTTGACGCGTTTCACACAAAAAGAACCGTGCTTCACACGAAAAGAACAAGCACGGTTCTTTTCGTGTGAAACGCGTCAACTGATCATCATTGCAATTTTGTCTGGCTCATGACAATGAAGAAATTTCTACAGATCTTTTGGATCCAAGTGTGAGATTAATCTTTTCTTCTCTTCTTGATATTACCTTACCAACCACTCAGTGCCCTCCACTCACCTTTGCCAATCCTTTCACCGGCTTCCGATTGCCCAGCCAATTATATTCAAGACACTAACTATAACATACAAAGCCATTCACAGCTTTGCCCCGAGCTACGTCACCAATCTTGTCTCAAAATATCACCTAAACTGTCCTCTCCACTCCCCCCAGGACCTCCCTCTCTTTAGCTCCCTTGTCACTAGCTGACATTCTCATCTCCAGGACTTCTCCAGAGCCTCCTCCATTCTTTGGAACTCTCCACTTCAATCTGTCCGGCTATCTTCAACTCTCCAACTTAGGCGGTCCCTGAAAACTCATCTCTTCAGGGAAGCCTATCCCGTCTCCATCTAACAACATAACTTTAATTCTTCCATCAGCTCATCCATCACAGTAATTACCTTTTGTGCTACTTGTCCCACCCTATTAGATAATACGCTCTTATCAACAGGGCCCACTTGACCCTCTTATATTGTATTGTATTTTAACTTTACTGTCTTCATTTATACTGTAAAGCACTGTGCAAACTGTTGGCACTATATAAATCCTGATTAATAATAATAATAATAATTTGAAAGGGTCTATTTTTTAACATATATTCAACACTGGATATACATCCTCTGAATGACATACAGAGAAGGTCAAACTGGAGAATATGTATATGATAAATACATGCACAATAGATGCCCTCCTAGCATCAGGTTTTTAGATGTGACATTGATCGATGTCCATCCATCTGTCCATCAACTATTCTGCACACCTCACTTTACTTCAACAGAAGTCTTTGATAGGAGATGGGATGTGGAAAAAGGAGACCCTGCATCTGCGTGTTAATGAACAAAGTCACTTGATCTCATGGCTTCCAGTCCTGACGTTTGAATATAATTAAAAAATCAATCAAAGTATGTCTGACCTCTTGATGCATGTACAATATCGACAGTAAAACACAGCTATAGCTATGCCAGAGTTTGCTTATGACTCACAATTTATATATTATTAAAGGGGAACTTTTGACACTTTTAATTACGTCCTAAAAAAAAATATATTATTAAAGGGGAACTTTTGACACTTTTAATTAGATTTTTGAGTGAAAATGATCTTCTTAAATTGTATTCGGGTATTGCAGAGAAAACTGGCAGGTTTAATGTTGCTTCTGAAAAAAATTATACTTACCTTCTCTTTTGCTCCTCCATTGCACCATTTGGCCTCCAGGAGTGAAGACAAATATTGGTACTTCTGATTATTGGGAGCATGTGACTTAGTATCTCACAGCACAAGTGATTAGTGAAAATGAGGGACTGCTGCTCTTGTTATATTTTAAAACAATGATAATAGTGCCTCCAGCAGAAAGCACAATATTGATGAACAATAATAAGAACTGCTATAGAAAAGGCTCATGAAATGTCCATAAACCGTTGATCCTCAGATATGGTTGAAGATAGCACACTTAATAAGATGTACACTACGTGTGGAAAGGAGAACCACCACCGGCACCCAAACATACTGCCGCTTACCCTCTTCTTTGAACCCTCATTACAAGGGTCAAACGGGCATGGATTGTAATGAAAAGATCCCTCGATCTCAGCACACCATGATAAATCAGGTAAGGAAAGATGGATACAGGCACCCTGGTTTCCACCCTCCAATCACGGTAATCACAAATGATATTCCAATGAAACACAAACGAACAAGCATCATGGTGTAGGAATCCTTTTCACCTATATTCCTCGTGCTACCAGGTTTTCCTGCACCACCAGGTACTTCAGGCTCTCCCCTTTCACCTATATCCCTTGTGATTCCAGGTTTTCCTGCACCACCAGGTACTCCAGGCTCTCCCCTTTCACCTATATTCCCTGTGCTACCAGGTTTTCCTGCACCACCAGGTATTCCAGGCTCTCCCTTTTCACCTATATTCTTTGTGCTACCAGGTTTTCCTCCACCACCAGGTACTCCAGGATCTCCCGTTTCACCTTTATTCCCCATGCTACCAGGTTTTCCTGCACCACCAGGTACTCCAGGCTCTCCCTTTTCACCTATATTCCTCGTGCTACCAGGTTTTCCTGCACCACCAGGTATTCCAGGCTCTCCCTTTTCCCCTATATTCCTCGTGCTACCAGGTTTTCCGGCACCACCAGGTACTCCAGGCTCTCCCTTTTCACCTATATTCCCCATGCTACCAGGTTTTCCTGCACCACCAGGTACTCCAGGCTCTCCCTTTTACCTATATTCCCCATGCTACCAGGTTTTCCTCCAGGCTCTCCCTGTCTGTCTGTGACATGAAAAGTGAAACAGGTGATTAGTGATTGGCTGCTTAACGCAGAGTTCCACCCTATTTTACAATACCTTACTACTTGTTCCTAAAGGAATGACCAACCCTCCACCACTCGTTTTTGTATATAGATTTTTTTTTTCTTTTTACTTAGCTGATGTGAAGTACTAAGTGTACTTCTGTCCTACCTTGGCCATGGCCCATGGTGTCATTTCTTTCTTCTTCCCACTGCCTTCTGGGACCTGTGTGTGTCTCAGAAGACGACGGGCCATTCAGAAAGCACCGCTTGACTCGTGCATATCCAGTAGGTAAAGCCTGCAGGCTCCACTTACGGTTTCCCTTAGTTACAATGGCAGCGCCTGCACCCGAGCCTTGGGGGGCCGACATCGCGGGCTCCCCGGACAGGTAAGTGTCCTTATTAAAAGTCAGCAGCTACAGTGTTTTTAGCTGCTGACTTTAAAAAAAATTGTGGCTGGAACACCGCTTTAAGGCACTCGAATGGTAGCATGGGAAGAGTCCTTAGCTCTGTGTAATTTCCTAATCATGATTTTAAGTTTATTCTTACTCTTCTGCTTAAATCGAGCACCAAAGTTATAAAAAGAAGATAAATATAAAATCATATCTATGATTGGGGTGATTAAACTTAAGCGTTAGGTGTATTTACAATGAGTTGTGCCAATCCAAAACTCAAAACTGTATTTCAAGGGCATGGCAGCCCACTTTTATTCAAAATCAAGTCAAAGTTCATACAGATAGCTCTTCCCACACAGGATCACTGAAAATACATGACATTCAGCCTCCTGGCTCTCTCCTGGCAGTTATACTGCTCCAAGTACCTCTGCAGGGTCTTCCTGACCATCAAACACCTTTTGGTCTTCCTGACCATCAAAAACATACCAGTGGTATGCACAGATGCTGACCTTTAGCTCTGTGTCTTTCCTTGCAGCTCCCTTGACCCTCCTGGACTCCCTCCCAGGCTTGGGCCTTCCTCTGTCCCAACCTGACTTTGATGCACGGTAGCATCCAACACGGCTCCCCTCAGACACACTGACCTCCCTCGGGAGGGTGTGGTCCTGAGTTTTGAACTCTGGCCCTATTATGAAGCCAGCACACACCTGAGCAATCAGCGTGCTTGCTTCTCCCAAAATCTTGTGTAAACCACCCTTTAAGGCTGGATTCACACCTATGCATTTTTAGTGCTTTTTGCATTTTGCAGATTTGCTCTCCAGAATGTGTTCCATAGGAAACCATGTTAAATGGACTGTAGTGAAAATCTGCAAAATGTAAAAAGCACTAAAAATGCATAGGTGTGAATCCAGCCTTACAGAGTAGCACGGGGTCACCCTGCTACACATGGTGTAGCCAGAATTCAAGTGAACCTCTCGACTTTGTGGGCAAACAACCTATTCACTTTCCTGTATATAATTGTATCTGCATGTGCTTTTTTAGTTTTTATTTGCATAATTTGTAATAATAATAAATAGACATGTGAGCAGCCCTATTTGCTAATTATCATGAAGCCCCTGCTTCCTGCTCAGTTTTTCTGCAAACCTACCTGGCAGGGTCTGTTGAAATGCTTTCAACAGACCTTCTGTATTTTCTGATAATGTAAAATATCCACAGTGCTCCTGGGAATCGGAGAATGTAAGAGCCTAGGCCAAGGACTCTTGGAATGGAATTTCCTCATCCTCAGAAACAAAAAATGTTTATTATTATGCACAAATAATGCGGTTTAATATTGCCAGAATGAATCTTATAAAGAGTGAACTTACTCCACCTAAAATAGAGACAAGCACATGGATTCACAGAGCTCTAGATCCATTAGAGCACACAAAATGACCTCCTTCTCCTATCATTTGGCCTACAGTCCTCTGTCTACAATATCCAAACAAAGAGTAGGGGAAAAAAAATATCCGTGAAGGCTTCTATGGACTTAAAAAAAATTTTTTTATGAAAAAAAAAAAAAAGTCATAAATAGTTACATAATAGTTAAGGTTGAATAAAGACACTAGTCCATCCAGTTCAACCTGTGTGTGTTTGTGTCGATAATCATTTCCCATATCCCTGTATATTGTGTTCACTAAGATGTATTTTGAAGAGTCATTTAAAATGATCAATACTTTCTGCAGACACCACCGATTGCAGAAGAGAGTTCCACATCCTTACCGCACCTGACAGTGAAAACCCCCTACGCAGCCTAGGGTTAAATCACTTCCCCTCCAGTCTCATTGTGTAGCCCCGTGTCTTCTTACACTCCCTGAGACTGAATAGTTTCCTACTTATGCTCGGATCACCATTGAAGTATGTGTATATCGCTAACATATCTCCTCTCAAGCATCTCTTCTCCAGGGAGAATAAGTGTATTGCTTGTAGTCGTTATTCATAATTGAGGTCCTTCAGTCCCCTCATTTTGTTGCCCTTCTCTGGACTCTGTCCAGTTCCACCGCATTCTTCCTGAGGATTGGTGACCAGAACTGATCGGCATACTCCAGATGTGGCCGAACCAGGGTATAATAAAATAATAAATAAATTATGAATGAGCTGTGTCTTAGTCAAAAATCTTTATTATAATATATAAAAAAAATATATATAT